>CM046787.1:38849672-38937172 GCA_025617405.1 Perca schrenkii
GTAGCCTTATCTACTTACAGGTAAACAATAAATCTGGGGATGTTCTTTTCTTTTCAAGGTGCTCAAATACGTTGTTGTTTGAACACCATCGGCATCTTAGTAATTATTTATTATAATAATAATAATACTAATAATAATATTTTATTTAATGGTGCCTTTAATGGCACTCAATGTCATCTTACATCACATAGGATCAGTAATCAAACATGCAATAAGCAACAGAGCATAGGTCAGCAATGAGGTAAAATCGCTTTAAAATAAGATGCAGTTGTTGCAGTTAAATAAAGATTTATTTATTTACTTATTTATTTATCTTAAACCCATAGACGATATAAAATAGCCTACATTTTCTGGAGAAAAATGAGTCCATGTCATGTATTTAGAGTCCAGTGAGTGTAACCACATTCAGTCACAAGGCGGCGCTGCTGGATCAAGGAAAGAAAAGGCGATGTATTTGAATATCAGATCTCAAACACAAATTCAAAGTGCTTCACAGAGCAATGCAATACATCAAAACACAAGAATAGGGAAATAAAATTCAGTAAAGTGGAAGAAATAAGTTAAAATAAAATAAAATAGAGATAAAGTCTAGGGACACAAGTTGATTATTGTATTATCTGGTCTGTCTACCTTCAATACACATTTACTCCATCTGTATTTGTTTTGTTTTATTTATCTTGAACAATCAACATACTATAAAAGACGAAAAGAAAAACTAATCTGATAAAAACACAAAATGAAAACAAAATCATATACATATCAGTCCAAATCCATCAAAAAAGAAAACAAAGGATGAGCTCGAGAAGGAGCAGGCAGAAGCATAATGCTTATAAAGTCCTGCCCCTACTACTATTAATAGATATGCATATACAGCATACAAAAGTTGTAAGTCATACAATAATCCAATACCTTAATCAACATACAACTATACACTGTATACATTCCCATTCATATATTCAGGTATGAATATATTGGTCAAGTATTGTTTTCTTGAATCTTTCATATTTTTTAACGGTTTAATATTATGGCTCCGTTTGATTTAATTGTTTACAATCCACAAAGTCACCCCATAAACTGGAATACACATGCCTTAAACAGTAGTTCGTAGGCGCCTGGGTAGCTCACCTGGTGGAGCGTGCGCCCATGTACAGAGGCCACACAAAAACAAAATCCTAAAAGAGTAGTTTGTACAAGAGGTTGTTGAATATGAACACACATGCTGGTTGTGTTTTGAGGGTTTACATCATATTCTGGATATTTGACATTGCATGCTAGCACATGCAATATTTGAACTTGGTTCCAAGATGATTTGTCTTACAAGAAAACAAATTCACCAAGAAAAGTAAGATCATAGGTTCAAATTCATCATGAAATCAAACTGGCTGTATAGCAGTCAACACCTTAAATTCATAACTTCTAGGATCACAATTTAGTTTTAGAGACGTGTAGACAAAATTACTAACCAAACCCTAATTTACCAATTTTATTCAAAAATGTTGCATTGCTGGAATCCCATTAAAAATTCATATTTTCAATGGATTGCATTGTATCTGCATGTTATAGATACTGTTAAATCCAAAATGAACAAACACTGTTACTTACCTGTAATATAACATAGGTAGACAATAGGTATTGTCAATGTGTGCAATGTATGCCGTACTGATGTAGTATAGCACAGATATAGACACCAGATATTAATATGCATAGTCATTATGGAAAAATTTTCCTTGCCCTGCCTAGGGACTGCAGATGTAAATTAGCCTAAGGCTAACTCTGGTACAATGCATCAAATCGCAACATTTATGTTAAAAATTGTACATGGTCCCTAACAAATAAAATGAATAAATAAATCAATCAATCAATCAAACACGCACAGTTAAATATTTATAATATTTTAATGAAAAGGTTAAAGACATCCAATATTTTAATCTGGTGTAAAATAAATTCAAGCATTTACTTTAAGGCAGTCTCCGAGCACAAATGTGCACATCAAAAAGTCTGGCAACAGTTCCCTGATGAAAATAGTAATAATTTTAAGACCCAAGAAATGAAACCCAAATACAATTTTAAGATTAAGTAGAGTGAAAATCCTTTGACATCATGAGGATGATGATAATGATGATGTAAGTAGTGTTTGCAGTATGTAGTCCTCTCTGTATATCTGTTGAAATGACCTGAAAAGAAAAGAAAAAAAAGTTTGGGGACAGGTCACACAGAAAGTCACAGTCAAATTCAAAGAATCGGCTTAACTTTGCACAGGTACAGCTTTAGAGCATAAGGAATATGGCTCAATCAGTTTTGCGTTTCGTTTGGAGAGTCCATTCTATAAATCTTTACCACAGCCGTAAGTGGGCTGTGTCAAAACATGAAGGAATCTAAGATCTAAAAAATTCAAGAGTGCACACTGCCATTTAAGTCTCTTTTACGTTTACAGGACTAGGGCATTACCATTATGGAGACAAAAAACAAACTTCTGCTTCCATAAAAAAGTATTAATACTTTGCAGCCAGCAACCACCCATTTGTGTGATGCACTACCCCACCAGTGTCCTGTGTCTAAGTGTAAATGGATTGACGTTCATAGTCATCAGATTGGAGTGGAGTCCAACATGGGTCAGTCCCATGTCAGGAAAAATTGCTTGATCATGCGTTATCAGTGTAAATGGGGAATTGGTTTCTAACTAGGGTTGCACGATATTGACAAAATGTGATATTGCGATATTAATTTCGATGTTTTTAAACATATGTAAAATTACAAAAGTTATGGGAAAACGCATAAAAATAAGATTCATAACGAATAAAACAAGTTTTCTTACAACACAAGGTTTATTTCAACTGTCATTGGACTGGTACAACATGGATAAATAAATATCGACCATGTCTACAGAACAGGACATGTTTTACTGGTTGTACAGTATAAAATAAATAAAGAGCACAGGACAACTTTTCTTTCGCTTCTCTGATTTGTTCCATTTTGTTGTCTCTATCTATTTCTTCACTTACATGGTCACTCTGTTGATATATGCCCACACGTCACATGGTACGCTCCACAGGGTTGGTCACATAGTGGACCAGTGTGCTGACGTGTACTAACATGTGCAAGTGGCGCGGTAACTGGCCAATGAAATGATGATCATTATTGCGTTTCAAGCGGGCTCTAAATCAAACACAACTAAGCCACACAGCCAACGGACAGGACGCAGCGCTTTCAAAATAAACAAAATATTGCACAGTTATCGCAACACTTTCTATATAATATTGCGCAACTTGATATCGCGATAACGATATTGAGTCGATATATCATGCACCCCTATTTCTAACCTCAGTTTGTTTCCTGCCCTCTCTTATGTCCCTGCACTCTCTCCCAGACTGGCGATGGCTTTGTTCTCTAGGATCTCCGTCTTCTGCTCAGGTTGAAGCAGAGTGTTTGCCACCATCGCTTTCGCGACCGCTTGGATTGAGATGGCCATGGACGTAGAAGACACAGCAGAAAGAGCACTGAAGAATTTCCTGGCGATCCACTCCGCCGGCCGACTCTCCTGCCTATCTACCAACAAGACCCTATTGGAGAAAAACACAGAAGGTATTGATGATTTAGAGATTGGATTGGGTTGAGGTATTTGATGGTGAACAACCACTTAATACAACAGATTTTACATGAATTATTTTTTTTCCTCCACTGGGGTAATTAACAACATTTATTCTCAACATGTCACTTCAAACAAAAGTCGCATGGTGCCTTGTTTACTGGACGGAGTTGTGGTAACCTGTCAGAACTGCCAAATTAGCAGCAGGGGAGTCTCAATCTCAATCCCAGTCCATGAAACATTAGTAAAGCGTAATGTTTATTACTTCTTATACTGCACTGTCAATTTTATTCTTGTCTTTTAATGTTTTAATTTGTTTTTTAATCGTTTTCTAACTGCTCTTTAATGTTTTATGTAAAGCACTTTGAATTGCCCTGTTGCTGAAATGTGCTATACAAATAAAGCTGCCTTGCCTTCTTCGAGAGTTGACCATACACTAAGACTTTCTAAAGGATTAAAGTCTGATAATCCACACAAGATTTTGCAAAGACTGGGGATCACTTGAAAATAATAATAATAATAATAATAAATAGAATTTATATAGCGCTTTTCATGAACTCAAAGTCGCTTTACAGGGCAGGTAGAAAATAAAAACAATGCAAAACAAAACAAATTTCAGGCACAGATGAAAAGGGAGGGGGGAGGCGTGGGGCTACGGATAGGCAGAGGTGAAGAGATGGGTCTTGAGGAGGGACCTGAAGATGGTGAGGGACTCAGAGGTGCGGATCTCTTGGGGGAGGGAGTTCCAGAGCATGGGAGCTGCCCTAAAGAAGGCTCTGTCCCCAAAACTGCAGAGGTTGGACTTCTGGATGCAGAGGAGGAGGGCCCGTGGGGGTTGGTACGGGGGAGAGGAGGTCAGTGAGGTATGAGGGGGCCAGATGGTGGAGGGCTTTGTAGGTGAGGACCAGGATTTTGTAGATGATCCGCGGGGAGATAGGAAGCCAGTGGAGTTGTTTTAGGACTGGAGTGATGAAAAGTCGTCGTTCCAATCAGCATGATGAACTACAAGCAGCTATCAAATGTAATTATCCCTCTCCACATTCCCACAATCCATTGCATTTTGTGTGTTTAGATAATGTCACACGTCTAACAAAGCTTACAGCAGTTCAGTTGGAAGAGGACGCATATTTTCAGGCACATCTGTGCAAATATTTGGTATTGGTCAAGTTGACAAGATGTGGTTTAACAGTTTCGCTATAAGATAACACCTCTGTACATGATGTATTCATGTTTGTATATTTTAGTATGGGGATATTTTTTTTTATTTTTTACTTGTCTCATTTGGTGAATTGGAAGTCGCAAAAAATGATTGAATTGAGTAAATAGACAGATAGATCTCTCACCCCGGTCTGTAAATGGCATATCTGTCAAAACCCAGCGCCTCAATCTCTGCTTCCACTTGTCCCTAGGAGAAAAAACATTTCATGTTGATCTTTCAGTGATTGCCCAATGTTATTGTTCAATGATATATACGGGTATACTTCAGTTTAAAAAGACTTCAGTATGTGACATGCAGTAGAGGGAGGAAATAAATACAGATACCTTGACTTTGAGGTAGAGGAAGTTGCTGTTTTTATCAGCTCCTCTGGAGGACTCCAGGTGGAACTGGGTGCTGCCTCCTGCTTTGGCGAGCTCTGCTGATTTTAGAACATAGTCGTGATCAACGCGGATGAATCCTTCCTGAAATAACAGAGATAAGAAAGAGAAGATTTATTTTGAATGCATTTCACACTGACAGGTGTCTGCCAAAGAATTAAAGATCCCATGGCATGAAATTTCACTTTATGAGGTTTTTTAACATTAATATGCGTTCCCCCAGCCTGCCTATGGTCCCCCAGTGGCTAGAAATGGTGATAGGTGTAAAACGAGCCCTGGGTATCCTGCTCTGCCTTTGAGAAAATGAAAGCTCAGATCTTGCTCCTTATGAGGTCATAAGGAGGAAGGTTACCTCCCTTTTCTCTGCTTTGCCCGCCCAGAGATTTTGGCCCACCCATGAGAGAGAGACATCATGGCTTTCAAACGAGCAAAGTGGCAGTTGGTCAAGCTTACACCCCCAACATCCACCTTGCCCCCCCCCCTCTCCTCCTCAATAGCTACAGACACAGAAATGGCACATCCTAAGGAAAGCTCATTGTGGGACTGGCTCTAGTGGCTGTAATTCTGCACAAAGGCTGAATTTATAGAGACTTCAGATACAGTATTAGGGGACCACTAAGGTCTATATAAAAGAGACTTCAGATACAGTATTAGGGGACCACTAAGGTCTATATAAAAGAGACTTCAGATACAGTATTAGGGGACCACTAAGGTCTATATAAAAGAGACTTCAGATACAGTATTAGGGGACCACTAAGGTCTATATAAAAGAGACTTCAGATACAGTATTAGGGGACCACTAAGGTCTATATAAAAAGAGACTTCAGATACAGTATTAGGGGACCACTAAGGTCTATATAAAAGAGACTTCAGATACAGTATTAGGGGACCACTAAGGTCTATATAAAAGAGACTTCAGATACAGTATTAGGGGACCACTAAGGTCTATATAAAAGAGACTTCAGATACAGTATTAGGGGACCACTAAGGTCTATATAAAAAGAGACTTCAGATACAGTATTAGGGGACCACTAAGGTCTATATAAAAGAGACTTCAGATACAGTATTAGGGGACCACTAAGGCCTACCGGTATATAAAAGCATCCAAAGAGCACCATGTCATGGGATCTTTAAGCTAATTAAAGGTCGGGGGGAGGGGGGTCAACAAATAATGTTGTGAATAAATAATGTAACATTATTTTGGCTGGACAATAATTCTTTATCATCTTTCAATATAATAATATTGTGACAAAATGATCATATTGATATCATTGTTTCAGTTAAGTAAAAAAGTAAAACTTTCCCAGAATCTATCTCATATCCAGATATGACCTGAGAAGGTGTAAACAATAAAAATAACTTTTGACTAAATGTGACAAACAAGAGTTCATAATTTTTAACATATTAATATTGAGGTAATGCTGTGATTATTTTTGCATTCTTTTCATACTGTTCATCCATAAGTGTAATGCTAAACACTGCTGCTTTGATAAATTGGCTAGGCCAGTATAAGCTTATCACAGATTGGTATAGCCATCGATGTACGCCAGTAAGTTGCAAGAAATTGCAGAATGCTAAACATGTTTGAGTTCATTTATAAACAGCAACACTATTACATAGTTGGTCACTATGAAATGTCCTGCTCTGGACATCCTGCGACTTGGTCACAGCCAGTGTTTGGAATAACACCGTTTTAAAAGAACGGCGTTAGGTAACGGCGTTATTTTTTCAGTAACGGGGTAATCTAACTAATTACATTTCCCGTCGTTACAACGCCGTTAACGTTACTGGACATTAAATGCGGCGCGTTACTATGCACTGATGGAATAAACTGTGTAATCCAAACGCAACCCTGGCTCGCAGCTAGTGAGGAGGTGGGTTAATAACGAGGTAAGCGATTATGATTGGCTAAGGCAGAGTCATGTTTCATGGTAGCCAATCAGAGCCAGTGTTTTTACACACACGGCAGCACACACGCAAGCTAAACAGAGATTCGATGAAGCAGCAGAGATGGCGAGTCAGGAGCAATTCGATGAAAAGTTGGCGTTTTCAAGGTGGAGATATAAGCACTACTTCAAATTCATTGTGGACAAAGGCAAGAACGTGCATGTAATCTGTACATTATGTCCAGGAACGAAGACTTTGTCGACATCCGTTGTAAGCAACTCTAATCTAATGAAGCATCTCACAACGACACGCATCTACAAAGCTAGTGGCCAAAACACCGATACCTCCACCACAGATGATAGCTCGCCATCCTCTAGCAAAGAAGGACTCGGAGCAAAGTCCTCCAAGCAGCAAAAGCTAGATCTTTCTGCCTCACAACAAAAACCCATGACACAGGCTGAAGTCAACCTTATGATAGGCAGGTATGTTGTTAAAAGTAGGCCTATGTGTGTCATATAAGTTTATATGGAGCAACTTTTTTTTAACAGTAACGCAAATAGTTACTTTCCCTGGTAACAAGTTACTTTTATTATAGAGTAATTCAGTTACTAACTCAGTTACTTTTTGGAACAAGTAGTGAGTAACTATAACTAATTACTTTTTTAAAGTAACGTTCCCAACACTGGTCACAGTGGGAAAAAAAAGCTAATTTAATTTAAACAGAATCTCTATAAAAAACAATCCATGTGTTAATGTGAATATACTGTATATACATATCTACAAATTTAAATGGGATCCCTATAAAAAAAAAATATTTAAAGTTGCTCTAAGCGATGTTGGGTGACCTTACTTCTTGTTGAAGTAATGTCAAACAAAACGGAGGCTAACTCGCCCCTCCCTCCTCCTCATCCCGTCCCCTCCCCCTCCCTTCCGTGTTTCCTGAAACAGTCATGAAGGCACATTGTGGAAGTAGCCTACGTGCTAATGCTACTGCGGTGATGGCTCAACCAGCTCCTTCTTGTTGGTTATTGGCTGGAACACTGTTTGTTATGTTTTGTGGTGCAGGTTGGCGCAGTTTGTTTTTGTTGTCGTTTGTGGAGCCTGGGCTGTCTACAGAGACCGCGTTTTTTTACAGTGTGTTCAGGGGACAGGCAGCTAGCGGATAGTGAGATGTTTGCTGTATGTGACGAAAAATGTTGTAGCCTAAAAAACGTGTGACATCGCTTAGAACACCTTTAAGAGTACAGTACAGATACTGTATACTATATTTTGGTAATTGTGTGCTACAATACCCACAGTAAAATCGTAATCAATTCAACAGTGAAGTATCCACATATGGATTTATACAGTTTAACTTACAGTCCCTGCTTTCGCTTTGGTTGTTCCCAGGCAGCAGTAGCCAACATCATGGCCTTGGAAGGCTGCAGCATAATCGTCGAGCTTCTCAAAGTCCACCACCTCTTGTACCTGGAGGTATAAAAGACATAACAATGTCACTGTCGACATGTTGAATCTCAGGTAATGGGAGTCGTCAACTGAGTAGAGAATTAACCCACTGACCAGGTTTGCATATGCTTTGTCCTCAAAGGTGAGCGGTCTCCTTCCGATGAGAGTAATCTTGGAGAAGATGTTGCGCCTCAGCAGCTCTTGAAGCAACATCTTGCCCGTTTCCCCAGAGGCGCCAAGGATGAAACAGCTTTTATTTTGCTGCTGGAAGTTTTCCTCCAGAGTCTTCATGTCCTCGGCCATGCTGTGTGCCAAAAAAGAAATTGACTGTTGGTAAACACAGGAATGTTGTGCAGGCAATGTGCAAATGTGAAATATGCTGTGCAAACACTGTTTACTATTTTGGCATAAGGCATGTTTTTACATAGGCTACTCATTTCGGCATAAATAGGAAATTCAGACTGCTTTTATTTTCATGATAAATAGTGCAATCTTCAGACAGGACGCTAGCACGGTGTTAGGACAGAGGGAAATTGACCAATGAACAAATTGAGCAATGTTTCGACACTGGTAGTTGGCAGTAATCGAGTGTATTAATTATTAAAAAAATAGTATGTAGTGGATGCAATTCATGACAAATTTATGAGAGAATTCATATAATTCCACATCCAGTCGTAGTTTTGTTTTACAACGTATAAGTAGCCTAGCTATGTATTTAAAAAAGAAAGGTAACTTGAAATGCCCGTTTGGTTTGACGTTCGCTCTTTGATTACCCAAGAGGACCCAGGGACTAACGTTACGTTCTTAGGTTAAGTCAATCTTTGCCTCTCTCGGACGTTAACAGTGGTGTTCTACAGATATGGGACTATTGTAGCCAACATTAAACATTACCATTTAGCTAACATTACGCGACATGTAATTAGTGTTGAGTTAAACTGGCGCTTGTAACGTTATGTGTCACGTTTAGCTGGCAGAAAAGCTAGGGAGACAACCATACAGAGTCTAGGGAGACAACCGCTGTTCATTACCTGGTGTATTTAACCGGATCAGGGTCGTCGAAATAATTCAAAACCGCTGCAATGACACAAATTAGGACAGTTAAGAGCCCGGTCGCATTTCCTAGGGTGCTGACCAGTTGTTGCATAAGAGACATTGCTATTGTTAAACATCCATGGTTACAACGACTAAAAAGCTGGATCACTTCCTGGTTGCTTCATCTTTACAGAGGGTGCTCTCTTTGTATTGAGCTTCGGTGATAGGCTGAGGAAACTATCGTCACCGTCAACGACAGACCATAGACTGTCAATGCGACAGACAGACGGCACAAGTTCACAGCAGTACTGGGTTAATGTTTGGTATGATATGATAGTAGGCTAAAATCAAAAGAAAAGAAGAGACGCTTGAACTTGCTCATTTTTCACCATACACAACGCTTTATGAACAGCGCATGCGCACTTGAAAGAATCCTACAATATTCTGTAGGCTATTAATATTTCTCCCACTCTAGTTTCTATATCGTGGCCCATTACAGCATATTAGTGTCAACCTGTTGTATTTGGTGTTACCCCGTTGTGAAGTTAACTGTAATCTAATTTATTAGATGTTTCATACTCACTATCATTATCTCCCAATATTAAATGAATAATGCACATCTTTTCCTTTAAAAGAATCTGTTACACACATTTATTTAAAGTGGGATTCAATGTGTGTATGAACATTACAGGACATGTTGCAACTTTGTGTGTGCATAAACATCATTTACATTTATTAAACTATCACCATGCCCTTAGACAGACTGTTTTAATGCTGAAATATAAAGCCCAACCCCCTTCTTACACAGATTAAATTAACTCTACACCATCTCCATTCCTCTTAAAGCAGATGGAGATTCAAAACGAAAAGAAAACGATGAGCCTCAATTTACATTAAAAGTTTTGTTTGTTTGCTTACATCACTGGTTCTTGAGACACAATGACCACAACCTGTAACTCATGTACCACCCCCCTGAACTTATTAAAATTCTAAAAATACAAGCACATTCACTGCTTTGCACCCAGATTGCAGTTCTAAACCACACTTTTTTCAAAACACTACACACAGTTCTCTACATTTTGCCCAGTTTTCATAAAATAAAATCTCTTGTGCCCACATTGAAAAGCACACACATTTTTTTTCTATTAGTAATCAGAGCTTTAGCAATAAAAGGGCATCAGGTGTGCTTCTCTGTTTTTGGAGCAATGGATGGCAACAAAGGAGAGGTTGCTGTGGCTCGGAGGTAGAATGGTCGCCCCTCAACCACAAAATTGGCATTTAAGTCCCAGGCTCCTCCGGCCCCATGTCAGTGTCTCAGTGTCCCTGAGCAGGACAATTAACCACAAGTTCCTCCACGGCTTCTGTATGTATAGCTGTCCAATGCTCCTAATACTAATCCTTGAATTTCATTGCATGTGACGAATAGGAATACAGTTTTGTTTTTGTTTGAGAGAGGCATAGCAAGTGGAGTGAGAGTAAAGGCTCTGACACACCAACCCGACGGCTGACCGTCGGCAGAAAAGGCAGTCGGACTGATCAGTCGGCCCCCGTCGCGACGCTGACTTGAGCGTACGTTCTGCGCGTACGCGAGACGTAATACGTCTCCATAACAGCAGGCGCCGCTAATCTGTATTGTCGCCCAAAAAATGAAAACCGGAAATGACGGAACATCCCTCTAGACCTAGTAAACACAGAGAACGCTGTGGTCAGTCACTGTTTTCATCAGATGATGTTGATAGTAGTCAAGAGGGATCATTGTCGTCATTACTCGCTGAACAGAAGAAAATACGATGGCTAGTAATAAGAAGATACTGGCGTTGTCAGCTCTCAGGCTTCTTCTTGTGGAAGAAGCACTGATTCGCTAATCAAGGGCTAGCACTCCACCAATCAGATTGGTCATTGAGTCCGACTGCCCACCGGCCGATTCAACAAGTCAAATCGGCCAAAATGGACGCCGACAGCTCCTCCAACTGATGACGGCACGGAACACACCGAACAGACTCAAGTCACTGACCTCGCCAGACTGTCCATGTTTTACATTGAGCACATCAGTGTTCAATTTGTTCTTAGAAATGTATGTTTATATGATGGTGTGTGTGTGTGTCATTTGAACATAAAATACCATTTTAAGAAGACGGCATTGTTTTGAATGCAGAGTTTCATTTTTGCATTCTTTTGTAGAGTTCTGAGAATACAAGGTATGCTTCCAGAAGATATAAACAATGGAGAAGAACTGTAAAAACTCATTGCAAACTCTTCAATCTCACAAAGCTTAGTCTCACATTGCCAGACCTTCCTCCACAGTGCAGCGGAGGAGGGTCTGGCTAGTCCACACAGCATTCCGGGATGGGAGAAAAACGTGCTCTGGTTTATTGGCATTTCTTTAAACCAATCACAATTGTCTTGTTTTTGTAGAACGTGTACGTTCAAAGGTAGTTTTAGTCGTGCAACAGAAAACTCAGATTGGACAGATAGTCTAGCTAGCTGTCTGGATTTGAGTTTAAAATGCCAACACAAAGAAAGTGGAAGGTGACGGGCATCTGGCCAAAATGAGGGACATCCAATGGAATTTCCGGCGCCACCTGAACAATCCAGGAAATGAAACGTTGTTGATATAGACTACACAAAGCTAAATGCAAGTCTCTTTTCAGCCAGTGTTGTTTGTTGCCAACCAATATCAGTGCAGTTGCTTGCTGGGAAATAAGAGCATTTTTTACATAGGAAATACACTTTCAAAATATTTGTGTGAGGGCCTTATTTGAGGGAAATTCTATGGATGAAAAAAGCCTCTTAGGTTAAATATGGCACAGTTATTAGCTGTACAGAAAACAGGGTTTTGCAGCCGTGAGGAGAAAGAGAAAGAGAGTGAGGCTCTCCAGCCTTACACAAATCAGGCACTGCATAGAAAAATCATAAGAAGGCCTTCAACTTATTTTAGGATACATTGTATCTTTACTTTCCTAACTGGGATTTGTCCGGGATGGCAGCACTTGTTTTTGTGTTTTTGGTCATGAAATTCAGCCTGGACCTGGAGTATGAACTGAATCCTGAAAAATGTCTTTGCCTTTTTCCAGACCTTCAGGGGGTTTCATTAGCAAAAACCAACACACAAAGGAAGCAAGTCCAGTCACATGCAATGAATTCATCAACACCCCATGTTTTTAACACCCCTGCCACTTTGAACACAAGGCATCGACCCAATCTAATAGAATATGATGGAGCCAGGGATGATCCTTTAAAGATGTCAGCAGTAAGAGACAGAAAGAAAAGAGGCTGAGGTTGAGAGAAGAGGCCTTAAACTGGCACTCTGCTGAAATGAAATGTCGCCTCTTTGTTCCTTAGCCGCGGGTGCTAATTGGGCCTAGCGGCGGGGAGGAAAGCTGCTGCTGGGCTCCTGTCTGTTGCACCTGTTGAGTCATTGTTTTTCACATTGATCAGACAGGAAGTAGTAGTTGGAAGGCTTAGGCTTCAGTGGGTGCGTGGCAGAAACGTTGTTCAATTTCCTTTTAGAGCTCCACTGCTGGAGGTGGAAATACCAATGGTGGTCAGTGGTCGATTGCGTTTGACCATTGATTAGCTCGCACTAAAGGACATATGGATCATAAAGAGTTGGGTTTTTTGGGGGCTTTTTCACTTTCTTAATACCTACATCACAGTCCCTCCTGTATTTCCTAAGCATTGCATAATGTTGCTCACACAGGACATACTGCCACTGTATGTATTATGAATTAGTGATGCAATGGTGAGGTTCTTTGAAGTTGATACCAATGTTCAATATGTTCCCACCTGTACTGGCAACACATTCTCACTCCCAGGTGCCTTTGGCGTTGTTATTGACGCTAAAAGTCTCCATTAGCGCCATATCTAAACGCGATTTATCTAAACGCGCTTGTTCGGGACTATTGCCGTCACTTTTGACGCAGTTAGGTTAAGGAAAAGGTCGTGGGTGGACTTATAAAAAGGTGCGTTTCCATGACACGCGGGACAAGTACGGTATAGTTGGGTTCAGGAAAAGAAGAACGGGACAGTTGGGTTTTGGAAACGTGACACGCGGGACACAATCCCCAGTCTCCTGGGTGAAAGTCCTGTGTTGTTTGACCCATCCATCACCCCAACCAACCTCTCTATGATTTTCGGGCTTTCATACTACTCGCTACCGTATACTATCGCTCTTAATGCTACGACATCTTCAAGCGCTGTGTAGCTGCTGCTCTCCCCGGTGCGTTCTACACACACTCTGAAGGGAGCTTTTTGCGTCGTATCTGACGCTGACAGCCACTGCCCAAGCATCCGTATTTTATGAGTTTGGAGTGAGAACGGGTTGGTACTAGCAAATATTGATACTTTTACTACAGATGCAGGTGAAAAACAAGTAGACCAAAACAGATGATGATCTTTAAAGTTGGTACTGGCAAATGCCAAGATATTATGTAATTATATTTAGACATTTGCTAATGTTAAAGGATATGCGTCTGATTAGAGACCTTGGCTCAAAAACACATGTAGTATCACGGCTTCTTCACACCAAAACCTTGTGTTATGTGCAATTTTTGCAGTTGAGGCTGAAATGTGCAAACAATAAAATTTCACACTGGATGCTATAGAGCAAATAAACTTAACAGCTGAACCAGAGAACTGGGATGTTCAGTTGTAACTCAACCATACAGTATCTTCATTGTTTTTAGTCTCAAAAAAGTTACCAAACTTCTTGTGATGAGAATAGGTCCAAAAACAATCTCGGGTTTGTAATGATAGTAGATAGTATAGATACTGCACACAATACAGAGTTTATGAATTGACCCCTAATGATATTTGTAACTAAACTGGAATTAAAACAAACTAAACTTACAAAATTCCTCATCATTCCTTCTGAAATGTGCATACAACTGGTTCAAAAGTTTCACCATTTTGACTTCTTTCAAATAATCTTTTGGTTTATTTGTTTCTTGTAGTTTTAGTGTGAAAAGCAGATTTTTACATAAAACTAAACTGAGGAATACAACTGTGTAGATGAGAATGTATTTAAAGATAAAGAGCAAATGTCGAAACTTGGGTGGAGTCTCCAAAATCTTCACTTGGCCACAGACTCCCATTGTAAACAGCTTGTTAGAATTTTCAAGCAGCAGGTGAACACTGACGGTTCAGAGTGTTAATTGATGACATTTGATCACGCCCTCTGGCATTTAACAAAACTGAGCACATTTCAGGAGTCACAACTCATCAGATTTAGTTAGTATTTCTATTTTTAAGCTCCATGATCTGGACACATTTTTGTATTGTGATATGTTGTGCCTTATGATAGCACATATTGAATTTTAGTTTTATTTCTTTGAATCATGCAGAAATTCTGTAAAACTGCCTGATTTGAAACATGTGTATACATGCATGCTTACAAGTACACATATCGCACACACACACACACACACACACACACACACACACACACACACACACACATGCATGCTGTACACAAACATGGCTTAAGGCTTAGGACCCTGATTCCACAGACTCTGGAGTGTGATGCTAATGATGGAAATTAATGGAGCCTGACAGCACAATCTGCTGCCCATTGTCTCCCAATAAACAGCTTTGCAGTCCACATGAGCCACAGAAAGGACGGGAGGTTTAAGCTGAGACAGTGAGAGCAGGAGACAGGCAGGGTGGAGGGTCAGACCTCAGGGGACAGCGCTGATCCTGAAGTGGGGATTAGCTCAATTAGAGAGGCACTGTCTGATCAAGATGCAGGGTTTGATGGTCGTACCTAGTGTGTGTGTGTGTGTGTGTTGTGAGAGAAGTCTCCATCATGAGAGCCGACTGTTGCCATTATTTGTTGCTGTGTCTGATGCAGCTGGTGCGAACAATTGTCAAGATGATGCCTTTTGCTTTTCTGTGACCTTCTGCTGAGTTTTCCATTTATTGTCATACATTTCAATGGTAATTAATCTCCAATGTGTTTTATCGTCCAAATGATAACAGATCCATGAATATTTCAGTGTGCTTGAAGTCAACTTGTTACAGGGCAGTTTTATTACTAAAAAAGCAAGGTGAACATTTTTTTTTTCCATTTTAATTTTGCTGAGCGTAGTTCATATTTTGTCACTAATAAGATTGTTAACTTCAAGTTTTTAACATGTTAAAGACATTCACTATTATTTACAGTCAGGGTGTGTAAGGTGGTGTGTACGCTTAATTTAGCTTCAGTGACTTGTCAGAACAAGCAGATACAGAATATATACAAGGCCCAGAATTATTTGGGGTTTTTAACAGATTTTTACTGAAAAATACAGATTTTCTTAAAGGAATAGATCAGATCAACTAATGTTCACCTGGATGTCCACATGCACTGAAAATGTATTTTGTTTCCTCCTTTAAAAAGACAGTGATTGCTGTAGTTTACAGTAAATAAGGTCCTCTTTTAATGAACACAGTTTAAAAGGTTTTCTGTTTTTAGAAAGTAATCAGAGTCCTCATAAGTACGCATTAAAGAAAGAAAGATCTAGTTAAACTAGAGTGGTTGCAAATTGTAATATATTTATCATTAGATTTCCACAGATTTTGCGTTGTGTTTTAAGCAGATTTGTATCCATTTTTAATATTTAATGTACTTTTTGTTATACAACAAATCAAGTCCTTGTTTCTTAAATATTATTTTCTAATTATAATAATGTACAGTGTGGAAGCAGTTTTGTCTCAATTTAAAGGAACTTCAGGGGGAAAAAATCTGGTCTATTTTGTAGTTTGAGGGGTTAAAAAGATCGTACCAGCTGCCAGATCCTCTGATCAGCAGTGACAAAAAGCGGTACAATAAAGTATCACCACAGTAGGACAGAGGCTCAGAGTCTTCCTCAGACTTGGCTTTGTTGCAGGCTCAGACTTGAGGCTCAGACCTTCACAATATGTTCAAGGCGAAGCAGGGTATCAGTGGTGCTCAGAGCAGCTTTCCTGCTCAAAGAGCTGCAACTAAGCAGCAATGAGACCTTCTTTTCCTCCTCTGAGGAACAATGGGCTCATTAAAGGAGCAAACAGATTATCACGGCTTTTCAATAGAGGGTTCTAAAAAAAAGAGTCTGGGGGACCGGGCAGCTCCCAGCAGGTGGAGATAAGACTGCACTTGCACATCTGGCCAACCTGCTGCTAACTAGTACGTCTGTCAGTCCATAATTGTGTCAATTACACGCCTCAATTTAGTTCGTTCCCCTCATTTGTGCATTTAAATATTTAAATAGACATACCTTTTTAAATTAGAAATCACAAACTTTACAGAATGAAACCTGACTTGAAATAAACTGGTTTTTTTTTAAGATGAAAGAAAATGCTCTAAATTAGAAGGCATGGATGTGACAGACAAATGTGAGGTGACATGTTTTTGAAGGATTATTTCCTTGTGATGACCAATTAAATTAAAGATTATTGTTTACTGTGATTAAGTTGTGTAATGTTTTGTATTATTATTTTTATAGGAAGAACCCAAGCCCTCATACATCATCTGCAGCTATGCTGACTGTGCAGAATATATGAAGAGTGAAAAGGAAAGAACCGTCGAAGTAGTCCTGTCATGCCTGTGCACTTTTCCAGCGCAGGAAAAAAAGTCTGACAGAAGCCATTGTCATTCTGAGGTAAGTGTGTGTGTGTGTGTGTGTGTGTGTGTGTGGGGGGTTTGGTAAGAATGTCTAAAGCCCAAATGACACTTGCTGTGTACCTGTGTGGGTCCGCGCCAACAAATGTGTGAACACTGCACTGTAGGCAGACACCCAGTGTAGTTTAAACAGAGCCACTGTCACACCCTCTCTCCCTTTATATATATATATATATATATATATATATATATATATATATATATATATACAGTACAGGCCAAAAGTTTGGACACACTTTCTCATTCAATGCGTTTCCTTTTTATTTTCATGACTATTTACATTGTAGATTCTCACTGAAGGCATCAAAACTATGAATGAACACATATGGAATTATGTACTTAACAAAAAAGTGTGAAATAACTGAAAACATGTCTTATATTTTAGATTCTTTAAAGTAGCCACCCTTTGCTTTTTTATTAATAAGGGAAAAAATTCCACTAATGAACCCTGAAAAAGCACACCTGTGAAGGTAAAACCATTTCAGGTGACTACCTCATGAAGCTCATTGAGAGAACACCAAGGGTTTGCAGAGTTATCAAAAAAAGCAAAGGGTGACTACTTTGAATAATCTAAAATATAAGACATGTTTTCAGTTATTTCACACTTTTTGTTAAGTACATAATTCCATATGTGTTCATTCATAGTTTTGATGCCTTCCGTTAGAATCTACAATGTAAATAGTCATGAAAATAAAGAAACACATTGAATGAGAAGGTGTGTCCAAACTTTTGGCCTGTATTGTATATATATATATAAATGACTTTTTTTTTTTTAATTCAATTCAATTTTATTTATTGTATCTAATCATAACAAGAGTTATCTCAGGACACTTTACAGATAGAATAGGTCTAGACCACATTATAATTTACAAAGACCCAACATTTCCAGTAATTCCCCCAAGAGCAAGCATTCAGTGTGACAGTGGCGAGGAAAAACTCCCTTTTAGTATATATATATATATATATATATATATATATATATATATATACAGTATTTGTCAGATTAGATCAGGTGTACTTTATAAATAGTGTTACTTTGCACATGGCTGATTAAAATGTGCCAATAACTTTTCAGTGAATGTTGGTAATAAGAAGCTTGCTAGCATGAGGGGTTGGGTTGTTTGTGACAGAGATGGAAAAGAGAAAGAGAGAGACGGAGGAAGCAGAGAAAACAATAGTTGGCCATTAGGAGGCTTGACCACACTTTTAGCTTTTTGTCCCCCCACAAATATGCTCTTGTACTGAAAGTGTACCGCAGACTTTGTTTTACTGCTGAGCTGCAAACCCTTGTCTGAATGGATGTGTATTGGCCGCTGATTCCTTTTCATCAGCATGGCTTTGTTAAAGTCAGTCAACTAATTGACAGGAGATTCCTTTTTCTGTCGTTGGAAGTTATGCTAACATTAGTCAGGGTGTTCTCAACCTTTTTCTTTATTAGCCATATTTCAGAAGTATAGTCAGTCGATATGTTTGATTTCAGTCAAATATTATTTTACCGCAGAGTTTAGGACCACCAAGGCCTAATGAAATGCCAATATTTCTGGTTGTTATCAGTATTTCGTTTTTGCTCATCATTTATCTCAATGGGTAACATGAAAAGGACGGATTATCAGTTATGATGAGAGTTTCCCAGGAGAAAATTAAACTTGAAACAGTTAAATCTGTACGGTCTTGTATGGGGTAAATAATAGCATAATACACCAAAGCCTCTTAGTGGATATTTGTGTTTGGCTTTGAGTTTTCACTATTAGATCTATTTGCTGTCTTAAATCTCCTCTTTGTAGCAGGACGGGTGAAGCTTAATGACTCCTTTGAACTGCCGACATCCTCAGCGGAATGGCTTCGGGAATGTCAACCAACTAACCTTTAGTCTCTTTCCCACATCCAGCAACAGTGTAGGGCACGTAATACCCATCTTTCAACTCCTGTCCACCACCGATATCCATTTTGTCCATCACACAACATCCCATGCAAACATAGAGCAATTATCGTAATAGGCCGCAATGTCATAATACTCATAGAACACAGACCTACCACATTTTTACTGCTTGGCAGTTATAAAATTACTTAGTTTCTCTGGAAGACTAAATGCAGAAAACGTCATAATAGCTGCAGTTATGGTGCTTTAAATGTGTATGGGTTAAACACATTTTCCGACCTTGTATGTTTTTGAACCCTGTAGCACCTCTGAAATGATTTAAAATGCCTGGTGATCATGATCTTTTTTCCAAAATAGTGACATTTTGGAAAGAGAGACAGAGATCTGGGGTTAGCTGTAGATTTAAGCAGGCAATCGTCACAAGCCATAGTATGTGCCAGTAAATCTAAAAATTATTATTTGCTACAAATCTTCGTAATAGAAAAATGTCTCTACTAACACCTTAAGTGTTCATTTCAGGCAACGTTTGTTAAAGACTTTGGGTGAACAGAGGGCTTGGCAGTAATTCAGTATTATCGTATTGGGACTTTCGGTGATATCATGCAATAATTATATTTTTGGGTAATTGGTTTACACATTTTTGTTGTCTAAATTAATAATTCCAAGCATATCGTAATTAGTTATTAAGCTTTATATTTGACATGTTTGTGGAGTTTTTTTTATGTAAATCTAATGAAAGAATGGAAGGAACATCAATTTGAGGATTTCATTTTTTTATTTAAATTTGTTCTTTTTCTTTAATTTTGCAAACATTTGCAATATCTCAACATTTATCTATATACATTTTTTTGTTTTTCAATTTTCAAAAGTCTTAATGTTTTTGTGGTCAGATGACATAATAATATATGATCAGGGGGCATAAATGCTACCAGCTAACCAAGGCTAATGATAATGTATTGGCTGCTACATTGAGACCCATAACAAAAACAGAAAAGTATTACTGTACTTAGTAAGTGTGTGCACGCACACGCACACGCATACGCACGCACACGCATGCACACACACGCACACACACACACACACAGATTTGCTGAGTAGTTAGAAATGATTTCAGGTGTGCTCACTTTTTAGCTTTACCTTCACATAAAGTGGTTTAGATCATCTGACTTGAGTGATTGTGATTCTAGCCCTGTAATACTTTGTTGTAGTGATTTCTACATTTTTAGCACTTACATGGTGAGTAAAACGTTATCATAAAAAATAATGGCCAATACCACAAAACTAAAACCCCTGTTGTAATAAACCAAAATTATCCTTTAATGACAACAACTGTTTTGAGTCAGCTGCACTGAAACACAAAATCATCACACTGAGGGCTAGATTTATCAAGCCGTTTGCGCCTGTTTCCAGGCGCTAATTGGTCGCAAAGACGGACGTAACTGATGCGGGCTATTTACAAACGGGGCGCACTTGGGTAAAATCGCAGATTGCCTGCCAAATGAGCGAGAAGAGACAAGTTGCGCTTTCAATATGCGTTCGTGGGAGGGTCGTGGGGAAAGTGGGAGTTCCACCCAAAAAGTTGGGAGGATAAGCGCAAAGTGCGCCTAATTATATATTCTGTGGTAGGCCTATTTATTCTGCGGGGGAAATTCTCCGCCTCTTAAAAGTAGGTCTGAACCAGCCGCAATCGAGTTTCCTCGTAGACCTTTATGCCGCTGGTGAAATGGCAACAGTCATCTGAGCAAGACGAAGACATAGGTGAGGCTGAAAATATCGTTAACACAAGAATTACACTTTCAGTGAACACAACATCATATAGCGTGACAGATCAAGCAGCCATGCAATATTAGAGTTAGGCCTACTGGAAGAAATCAAAGATGAAAATGAATCTCCCACTCAGCGTTCACATCCCATTCCAGCAGTTGTTAAACTCCTCGCTATATTACAAATATATCGGCATCAGGATAATTTCAAACAGTCAAAGCTTCAGCAGTGGGAATATTACAGTCTGCACCCAGCCATATCATAGCACCAGTAGGCCTAGCGCTTTGCTACAGCGCAATTTACGGTGGGCGGAAAAAGACGCTGATTGCCTGATGGGTGTCAGGGTTGATAAATACTACGCAAAATGTGGAAGCAAAGCGTGCGCTATTACCGAACTCGCATAAACAGACGCAGCGCAAACTGCGCCAGTGTTAGTAAATCTGGCCCTCAGAGTCTTGCGGACTGAAAGTTTGCCTTTTAAAACATTTTATCATATGATAATCAGATTCAAGACTGTTTCGGATGTTGAGAAATCTTGGCTCAGCGTGGAGGGAAGGCCAAAACAAAGTTGCATTCTCATATTTATACGTATAGCCAACTTTATGATGGGCACTGTCTCAGTGTGATGCTGCTGGCTCTCCTCTGCTCCTCTGTCTTGGCTTCTGGCTCTTATAAGACAAGCTGAGTTTGTCTCTTGGACTACAGGAGAGTGAAAGAAGGAAGAAGGGAGATCATGTCGGATCATATCGGACCCACCACAGCACAGAGACCTCCCTGCTGATGAGCAAACATCACTACAAATGGCAGAGCTGGCTGGACAATCACTCGGTGAATGGAAGCTAATTAGCTGGAGTCTAATGCCAGTTTACTAACACCTGTATTAGCGTGCTCGCTCAGCAGGGGCTCAGGGCTGGCCAACAAGCACTAATCCCTCATAAGCCTAAAGTGCTCCTCCCAACAACTGGCATTAGCATATTCTGCTTTAGCCAGCTGTTGCCAACCTAAAAACCAGAGGAGACAGGCTTCCACAGTAGATGTGTTGATGGAGAGGAGAAGGAAGATTTGTTGTGTGAGTTTGTATAGGTTACCTGTGTGTTCCTATGTGCGTCAGGTTGCATCCAGGGGTGTAAATATAGACAGTGCAGGCAGTGCAGTTGCACTGGGGCCCGTGGGGTGTGGGCGGGGTTGTAGAGTCAAGTAGTTAGTAGCAATTTTAAAACTATATTTTAAAAAAAACGATTCAATTACATGAATACTTTCTTATTTCTCTGGTATTTTTGTCATATGCAGATACAGTGCCAGTCAAAAGTTTGGACACGTTTTATGATTCACTTGAATGTGAAAGCATGTCCAAAGTTTTGACTGGTACTTTATGCAATGATGAGTAATATGTATGTTGATGTTGTCCAATGTCAAGTCTCTATTTGATCGTGTGACTAGATGATATACGGTTGCTAGTTTAGGTGTAAAATCTGTCAAAACTGACAAGCTGAGCACATCTGCAAGCCAAGAGAGCACTTGTGCCTTTCAAACATTAAAGCGTCAGTAATGTGCACTAGGCCCATCTTCACAACCTTACGCCACTGGTTGCATGGGAGTTCAAAGACTTTTCTTATCACTATGAAGCTCTTATTTTGTGAAATTCAAGGGTTCAAAGTTGAAATATTTGGAAGTAACACATCATGACAGAAAACTTCCAGAAAATCACAGAAAAAATAACAGTTACAATGGAAAAGTAACCATAAAAATGAACCCAAAACGGAAATCCCACACCGTTAAGAGTTCGAAACATGTTTAACATTATGTCAAATTGAAACATCTATGAATGAATGTTCAAGTTTCAGGCTCCGAAGTATGTCCTGGATCCTCTTCTTTGATATTTTTCTCACATCCAACAACCTACACTATTTTCCAAGCTCCTGGGAACCGCTCCATATGTATGTGTTCACTTTCAGTCTCATTCCTTTGCTCTCCCATCCTCTCCCACTGCCTGGGTGGTGGAGTGATTACCCAGAAGCCATGTGTGCATCAAGGCAAGTGCGAGGCCAGTGTGTGTGTGTAAGGGATTAGCAAGCTTTAGCATTAACATCATGACTGGACTGGCTACATTCCCTCGCTCTGCTAATGATTTGAGGGGAGGAGAAAGCGGCTGGTCCATTAGCTCAGTCTGTTTGCTCAGGAGTTGGCCGACTCTGATCCCCTAATTTCTCTCACCGATTCCAAGAGGATCTCTGGCTATTGTGACAGAGGGATGGGAAGATAAAGGATGGGACTGAGGGGCACGTTGATTCGGAGATCACCGTCCTCGGGACATTCTGTACACTTACCAAACTAATCAGCGTGTGTAAACACAGCGAGACACGTTGAGGGCTGGCGGCTAAAAGGCCGGGGTCTCCGGGGTTGATTAGGAAGAGCTTTTTGATGGACCACACTCGGTGTCTGCCCGCTCTGATCTGCAGACCACATGCAGACAAACTGTGAGCAGCTTGGCTTATGCGTCGCCCTGTTCTGACTGGTTGTGGGTGTTTAGAGAGGCTCAGAGTGAGCGGCTCTGTTGTGTTCTTTGGTGGATCTACAACGTTTTGAACAGCTAAATCAGGTGTGTGCTGTTGCTCCAATAGTGCCAGTCTTACCATAACATGCATGATGAGTTAAAGTGCTCATATTATGCTCATTTTCAGGTTCATAATTGTATTTAGAGGTTGTACCAGGATAAGTTTACATGGTTTAATTTTCAAAAAACACCATATTTTTGTTGTACCGCACATTGCTGCAGCTCCTCTTTTGTCCCTTTGTGTTGAGCTCTCTGTTTTAGCTACTGAGTGAGGCACCACACTTCTTTTCCATCTTTGTTAGGAGTCGCACATGCGCAGTAACTAGGTAAGGACTACTAGCCAGTCAGAAACAGAGTATGAGGGCGTGGCACGCTAGCAGTTAGGCGAGCATTATAACCTGTGTTACAAAGTGACGCACGTTTGTCAAGGAAGTAAAAGCTGGACTAGTTATCCCCTAGAGATTAGAGCAGTTTGTGAATGGTGTTTTCTGTTGGAGATGGTAAGTCCCTTTGGGGTGGACTTTGGGCTTTTTCACTTTGTAAACCTATAATGTGCACAAAAAAGATATATGATACAATAAAGGAAAGGGAAAAAGCCAAAAAGCATAATATGAGCACTTTAACATAGTTTGCAGGAAGGCAGGAAAATGAAGAAACAACTGCAGGAATATTACAATGGACCTTCATTGTCTGCGGCGCTTGATCCATGCAGCCTTTCTCAGATGTTTACTCCTGGAGTCTTTCCTATAGTAGCTGGGGATGAAACTAAATATTGTATGAAAGGAAAGAAGCAGGGATATATGATTGACAAGTAATGAAAGTTCAGTGGTGGCCAACTTGTCGCAGACCCAAAGCTGAAACAAGAAAGGTTACTCGGAGAAATCAGGTTACACAGGAAATCAGATGATTTTGCTTGCACAGTAGTAACCTGAATACTGTAAAATCGGTGTATACATCCGGCAAGTCAGTAGCCAGATTTCTCTCCCACACCTGACTGACTTTGAAACCATGACATTTTTTTCCAAGTATTTGGAGCACAGGCTCTGTAGTAAGAGAAACACAGTTTTTACTACACGAATGTATCAATTTTTTTATAATAATAGTCAGCAGAATGAAATTATTTGGAATATGATGCATTGCTATTGTACTGATCTTTTCTTTCATCCCTCACACAGTTGTCGCAGCAATACTTACCTCCTCCAAAGTACAGGATGTCATGTATTTCTATGCATGTAAACAGATGATTATAAACCCAGTCATGCTTTCTGTATACATGACCAAGCATTAAGTGTTCTTGTTCACATGACATTAAAGAAATTAGATTATGTTTTTTACAGCAAGTAAAGCAGACACCGTGCTTCTCCTCTATTGACCGTATTGTATTATTGCTGACGTTTTCTGGCCTGCAGAATGTAAGAAAGAAAGAAAGAAGAAAACAGTGCTATTTGAACTCCAGAAAATGCACCAAACTGAGTTTCTACTGCCTCCAAAAGCGAACTGTGATGCAGCTGCAGTGACAACTAAATCCAGCTAGCTACAAGAAAGGACACCTAAACACTGGTGTACACAGAGATTCACATGTTTATTTTCTAATCTAAAAGTTAACATGTAAAATCAGTCTTGACACAGGGGGCTTGTATTATAATAACCCATCAATCATCAGATCCTAAGCTGTATCCCAGGGGGATGCTCTTCTGTCAGCACACTATGACTCAGCATCGTCTTCATTTTAAGTGGACATCAGATCAGATGTCACTATCAATTCCCTGAAGCCACGACCTCTCCTAATACCCCTCACAGCCAATTAGGGAACGTAATGGTAGCGAACCTTCAATGGCAATGCACAGGGGCTGGTTAGAGCTACACATGCTACCCTGCTAGCCGCTGTCAGTGGGGACAGGGGCTAATGGGCAATCACAGGGGGGCTTATGTTGCAAATCAGCCCCGATCTGTGAGACCCTACTGGGGATTCCTGTCCAGTATAGCCTGATTCTGGAGCTTATGATCCAGTAATGGGTGCTTTGGTGGAGATCTGAGAGGGACCCATGGGAATATAGTGTCAAACTGGCCCAGGCTTCCTCAGGCTGAAAGCGGCTTTGATAGGCAAAGTAGCTTGGCACAGAGAACATGGAGGAACAGGTCCCTGCTGATAGGATGTGTCACTCCTAACTTGTACAGAAGCAGTTGAACCCTTGCTTAACAGACACACTTGTATGTCGGATTTTATAGCGATCAGAAATGTTTTTGTGTTAAATGTAATGTTTTGAATGAACACTCATGATTTTGCTTTGTAGTATAGTTAGACACAATTTTATTTTAAACTATTACATAAATTGGTGTGAGAAGTGAATGAAAAGTGAACTCAACAGCCTCAGCAGCATCACCAAGGTACCGACGCCTGTAACACTGTTGCTCCGTGTGTGTGTGTGTGTGTGCGTGTGTGTGTGTGTGTGTGTGTGTGTGTGTGTGTGTGTGTGTGTGTGTGTGTGTGTGTGTATGTGAGAGAGAGTGAGATATGATGGACAGATCATCCTCTACCTAATTATCAGCTCATTTGAAAATGTCTGTAAAAGTCCAACAGGTCCCTGCTGATAGGAAGTTTGCTGCATTCACTATATTCACATTGACGTTTTTTTTTACACAAGCAAAACGAACAATAGAAAGCAAACGATAAACAATGCAAACTGCTATAAAGGCTGCAACTTTGCCAGGTTATTCATCCTATTATTTATCCTATTTATGAATTCATGAAGAACATCCCATATAGATCAACATCTCTTCAGGAAAAGACAACTTAGAGCAAAAACGGCCATCACACACACAGGCACGCACAAAACAACAATCTCAAATGATTAAGACTATCAGCAAGCAAGTACTTCAAGTATCCTCAGTGGAATGACAGTCTCCAACTTGGACTTGTTTTGCAGTTACTTTCAGTGGGTATGAGGACCTTTAAAAGCCAACTCATCCTCATCTGGTGTTGCGGTTATTAGGTTGTGAAATCTCTTGGCAGTTTAGACACAGTAGCAAGTTGGGTTTTTAAACAGCGCTCTCACTCCCTTGTGAGTTATGAGTAAAGGTAAAAACAAATTGTAGACTGTTTGTATGATTCCTACATGGATCTGTTCAGAAGTAGTGTCCCCCTGTCTCCACTGAGCAGAATATTGACGTGATTGAGAAATTGACCATGATCTTCTCTCATTGCCCATTATCGATCACTGTAATCCTATAAAGGGAACACTACCCTTTCAGCATTTAAACTTGTGTAGCATGTGTAGCGTGCGTGTGTGTGTGTGTGTGTGTGTGTGTGTGTGTGTGTGTGTGAGACGGTTGTTTAGGCTGAGTTACGGGGGTTTATGCCGTCTGTTCGTCCTGTCAGCGGACGGGTGGGTGTATGGTGAAGAATGGTGAAGGCAGGTGGTGTGACTAAAGCAAGGACTGGACCGAATTGGGCGGATGCAGGCTTTAGCTGAGGGAGGGAGGAGATGGGACAGGGGTGTCACCAGTCGACGGGGCCTGTCCGAAACAGCTCCGCACACCACACCCACCCAACTGTTCCTCTTTCAGCACCCTTCTGCCCGTTTCTGCCTCTCTCTCTCCTTCTCTCCCTCTCTCTCTGTCTCGCTTTATCTCTCTCCTCTCCTCCTCTTTTCTTTTCTTTTCAGAATGCATTGTTAACAAAACGGTTTACAAACCCTGGCTGGTACATTATCCACGACCGCCTCCTGTGAGATTGATTTAAGCAAATGGATTCAGAAAGGGAGGGAGGGATGGAGGGGGGGGGGTTGCATGGAAAGGATGGAAAAGGAGAAAGTGAAAAGAGGTGTGTTCCTGCAGCAGCTTTACAAAACCACCACATGGGCGACGTTGAATATTCCCTTTTCTCTTGCATTTTGAGAAGCCATACATTAAACGCTCATTATACAGCCTTTTTGTAAGAGGAGGCTCCGTCTCTGTGAGGGCAGAGCGGCTGAGGACGGACTATGATCTCCCTGCATATGCATGCATGGAGCATCTTTAGAGGCTTTCTGACATGTATGATATCATCATGACCGAGAGATTTGACTTTCATAAAGCCTCTCCGGAAAGGGAGGGTGTGTCTATTGCAAGGCTAATTTTTACGGTGTGAATCAGATTGTCTGTAATGTTTAATAAAGTTGACTTTTCGGGGCCGCGGGCCTGTCTCACTAAATGGTACAAGAAAGAAATATGTGTCTATCTGAGAAGTCACTTCTGCAAGTTTTTATAGTGAAATGTTAAATATCTAAGAGAGGAGCGTAATGAAATCAAAGCGGTGAAAAAGACAATGAAAGAAAGCTACCAGCTTCTTTAAAAAAAAAATATTTTTCACTGTTAAAAAAGCTGAAAAGCAAAGCAGTCTTTGTGTGTTGGTCCTCGTCAACGTTTATTCTCACACACTCTTAAAAAGGACACACTTCAGCTATGGATGAATTTCTTTCACTTTTTTCATTTGACATTTTAACTATATCATTTCACTTTCAACTCCACTTGCACAGTCCTCTCTTCTTTTTCCAACAATAAGATCTTTTTCAAGGTGTGTGTGTGTGTGTGTGTGTGTGTGTGTGTGTGTGTGTGTGTGTGTGTGTGTGTGTGTGTGTGTGTGTGTGTGTGTGTGGACGGTGGGTGGGGAGGGGTGAGGGGGGGGTGCAAAGGTTGAACTGGGCATCCTATCATGATAAATCACTGGTTAATGAGGAGTCTATTGTGTCCTCACACATTGTGTACCCCTCCTCTCCTCCTCACCCCATCTCCTCCTCCTTCTCCTCCTCCTCCCTGTGTCCCTTAGACCGCTACCTTTGGGTTGTTAAGCTGACACAGATAATGAACTGGCCGCTTTGAACTGTCCTCACAATATTGACTGGTTGCACACAGCAGATGTCTCCCTGGCAGAAAGCAACTGGTAAAAGCACATTAGGTTAACAAAGAGAGCTTTGCTTTGCAGGGGTGGGGACTGGAGAGGAGGTGGCAGAGGGGTCTGTGTGGGTGTGTTGCGGGGCGGTGGGGGGACAGAGGGATGGGGGAGCAGAGGGCAAGCTTCAGAGTTGACAGATCTGGGGGATTATATCAAAACAACACATTTGTCGATTATATGACGAAGAGAAGAGGCGACAAAGAGGGGACATGTTTTGAAAGAGAATATCTTCACAGGCTTGCGTCATGTTATGAATGTGCTTTGCATGATAATCCTTTTTTAAACTTGTAGTAAACAGTTCATGTTCAAGTGTAAACCGTAACAAAAAAACAAGTACTTTTTAAGCACTAAAACAAAATCAACAATCTGGCAACAATTGATTTGCATTTGTGGTAACAGCAGCCAGTGTGTTTTAGCTCTTTAAGTAAGTACTAACGCTGTAGTGTACATTTCCTCCATATGTATTTATAGATGTCATTTTTCAACAGTTCCAGGCAGCTATTGGTTTTCAGTGATTTCTGTATGGAAATAAATTTGAATACTCTTAAAACAACGTGTAGTCTGTCATAGTGAAATCTGTGTTCATTTTTTGTCAAAGTTACATTATCGCTGAGTGGTAATGGAGTTTACATGCATTTGATTTGAAAAGTCTTCACGACTCTCTTGCAACAGTGATTTTTATTTTGAATTAATGCAGACAGAAGTGTTTTGAATAGTTTTGTTATTGATTTTCATGTCTTTGTGGACAGATAAACGGATGTCTGGAACAGTTAAGTTATGGTTAGTGACGATGTACAACATGCAAACCCACTGGTATGGTCCTTATAAAGATAACAATCTGATTCGCAGTTTGGCACAGATGAGTTCATTCATTTTGTCCATAGATAACAAAATGATTAACTTCATTTTCAGTCTCCCTCTCGTTATTGTTGTTCAGTGAATGCAGCGCGGCCTGTGAGCCGACTGGTTTCTTTCTGGCAGTGGGACGGGTGTCTAATGGGTCAATAATAAGCCGTGACTAACCGTCTCCCTGAGGAGCAGCTTGGCCAGACACACACTCACAGAAAGCAGCAGAAAGGTATGAGCCACCAACACTGATTACCATATAATTGCAGCCATTGTATTTGACATGGAGAATTAGTAGCCCGCTAGGTGGCTAACTGGCCTTTTATTCAGCTTTGGAGTGGACAAAAAAACACACCCACACACAGGCAGACATACACAACTCATACTGGATGGAATATGCATATATGTGCACACAATTATTTTTGTTGTTACATTTAAATCCCAGTATGGAAACCTCAAATTTCTCAATTTCAATTTTTTTACTTTTCAGGAACAAAGATTAACAGCTTTCGATAATAGGTTTTTAAAGCCCAAAAGATGAGAATCTCTCAGCTGCTAGAGGAACATTTATTACTTCAATGAACTAGATGTTTAAGGTTTTCACATGTAAATCATGAATAGGATTTAGATGATTCAAGTTAAATATTCTGCATTGAAGAGAGATAAATGGAAATGAATACTTCTCAGCTTCTTCAAAGATTAACTTCCAGCCTTTGTCACCTCTCTCACACCTGTTTCTGTTGAGCCACCACGTGGAATCAAACTAGAAATGCAGATAAACATCTTTCTTGTTTCAGCGGCTACGATGTAACCATCCGAGTTCAAGGATCAGTGTTCAAACACACTGGATAATCTGCTATGGCCTATTCAAATTCCTCCTTTCCACTTTGAAAATTACACACGCCGCCAGTTGTTAAGTTGTGAGCTTTTCCCACAAGGAACCACGTCCTCAGACTTTGAGGCACGGAACAATTTGATTTGGTTTCTGGCATACGAGTCAAGAGGGTTAACAAGACCCGCCGCCATGGAGTCCCTTCACCCCACGTGTGGCTAAACGATCACTTCCCTGCGCGCCTCACATCGCGACAAATCTCTTTTCATGATCACTTTTCACTCTTTTCTCTTTCCTGCCTGACTGGGTCTTTTTAAACTGAGAGGGAGAAGAGAGAGAGAGTCAGGGAGAGAATTTCGTTCCCTCTTAAAGGTTTTGTGTGAGGACGGCTGAGTGAGCGTCCATTATAGAAAAGGCCCAGAACACCACTGGATGACCCTGCTATAAGCGACAAAACCCAATTGGTCACGGCCGCCAGCAGCTAATGGGCCAGAGAGGAATAGCCCTGGGTGGGTAATGACTGTATTCTCTGCCTTTTCTTTACACCCTTCTGGTACCCCCCCCACCTCACCCCAGCAGCCACCAGCCCCGTACCCATGCACCCAACCCTGGCCTATACTCTTCTAGTGTCATATACACTAACACACACATCTACACAATGTTGTTGGTCACAGTATGTCTGTGTGGTGCACTTGGCAACAGATGCTGCAGACAGATCAGTCAGAGGGAATCAGAGGAGCATATGTTTGGATGAGTCATGGTCCTCCTGCCTTTCCCACACAGTGGAGCTCGATGGAGGAGTCTCTGCCCGACGGAGATTTGGACTTCTGGTACATTCAGTCTGTGAACTAAATGGGTGCATTTAATGCATGAAGGGCCGAAGAGTTGTTGACCAATGGCGTCAAAAATGCAACCTTATAATTTGTTTTCAACAAGGCTGCTGTATTGACGCCATTAAGTCTCCATACCTGGGGGACAAAATGGGATATTCCATCAGCGCCTTCCAAAAAGATGGCTCTGAAAAGGACTCAGTATTTTTTTAATCTGCCTCCTCTAATTTAGGTGACTTATGCTACTTGGTTTGGATCAGGGAAGTGTCCTGGTTACGGTATAAAAAAACAACAACAAAAACATGAATTGCATATCTGTGAAGGGGCACTCCAGTCTAGGACTGCAACTCACGATTATTTTTATTGTCAATTAATCTGTCGATTATTTTCTTGTTTAATCGATTAGTTGTTTGGTCTATAAAATGTCAGAAAATTGTGAAAAAAGGCCAGTCAGATGTCTTGTTTTAGAAAATATTCACATTAAAGAAGATGGAATCGGAGGATTTTGACTTTTTTTTCTAACAAATCAATTATCAAAATAGTTTGCGATTAATTTAAAAGTTGACAATTAATCGATAAAAATGCAGCTCTACTCCAGTCCACTCGCTTCATAAAGCGCAACACTCTATCCTAGTTCTTAGGACACCAGGCGGAAAAAGTCAAGCAGCTGCAGGTGTGGGTGTGTTGCTCCAGATAGAGGTGAGAAGATGAAATACAACAACAAAGTCCAGTTTAACTCAGCAGAAACCAAGAAACTGCACAGCACTTTTAAACTAGAAGGAGGTAGGAGTGTACACGCAGGAAAGTTATCACAGCAATATTTCCTTAACTTAAACCAAGAGTTGCCTAACCTTAAAACTACATTGTGTAATTTTTTGAGTTGATTGTTGTCTTTCACAAATATGTACTCATTCATGTGTAATTACTTCCACCAACTAATCAAAGTATTCTCGTACACGTAGAATCTGCCATTCAGAATCATTCAGAATACTTACGAGCGAGTCGCTCGAAGGGTGGCAGCCATGTGGCGCCTCCATCTTTAAAATACATTCGCCAAAGAGGGACATACCTCCGCCTTTCGCTCTTTTAAGCCCGAGACACTAAGCCGATAATCGGCCGTCGGACAGTCTGGCGAGGTCAGTGACTCGAGTCTGTTCGTTGTGTTCCGTGCTGTCGTCCGTCCGAGGGGCCGTCGGCCTTCATTTTGGCCGATTTGACATGTTGAATCAGAAGGCTGGCACTGCCGGCAGTCAGACTCAAATGACCAATCTGATTGGTAGAGTGCTAACCCGGAAACGAGGAGCAGGATGAGCGTGACTAGAGTCTCTCAAAATCTGACAAAAATCTTTTAAACTGACCTTTGTCGATCTGAAATGAAGAGAGATTCAGCAACTGCATGGCCTATTTCTCGCTTAATACGTTTTCAGAAACACGTTTCGGTGAACTATTTTAGTACAATATGAGATCATCGCCATGACAGTCTGTCTTTGAATTTCCGGAGAAACCAGACCCACGTGACGCATTCGTCTAATCAGCTGGGGATTTTCATTTTTGGGCAACAATACAGATTAGCGCTGCCTGCTGTTATGGAGACGTATTACGTCTCGTCTCTTTGGTGTGTTCCGAGCCACGTTTTTGACCAACTCGGGGAGACTGATCAGTCTAACTGCCTTTTCTGTCTGGTCGGTGTGTCTGGGCCTTTACACTCAGTGGCACCGTGACAAATGCCAGGAGAAGATTATTCGCGACTACTGGCAGATTTGAAAGCCTGTTGAAAATGGAGGATCACACCTATTCTCTCGTACATTTATTTGTGTAAATTCGAAGTTTCATAGATGCTTGGCTAACTATAGCATGGTTGTGCATAGCGTCGTGATTTCCCTGGCAGACAACTCACGTCATGTGCAGTTGTAACACAGACTAGGCTACAGCTAGAACAGCTGCGTGTAAACGATGGAGTTTCGGGTTCGGCCACCGTAGGAGTTAAAACGCGCTCGGAATGGGAGGGGCTAGAAAGTAATATTCAGTTGGTTGTCATAAACAATTTCACCGCTAGATGGGAGAAATTCTTACACAATATAGCTTTAACTATACCTCAACAAAGGCTATATTTCCCTTTATTAGTCAGACTGTTCCTTTTATTTCCACTTTATTATGTAGCATGTCATTAACGCTGGTAAATGTATGGAAATAAGGAGGCTGGAGGTTTTTTTATCCTTCCATGTTGGCAACTTCAAAGTCCTTAAATGAGGTTCCTTTATAATTGCAATTGAGCTTCTAATGACAATAGTTGCCAATTCATTTACTAGTTGACAATTGATTGATTAATCTTTGCTGCTCTACTTCAGTCCACTCCACAATTCTTGGTAACTGCATTTGAGCTTCTAATGAGCATTTAAATGTAGATACTGTCATTGATGATAAAGTTACATCACTTTATCATCAATGACAGTATCTACATTGGGCAGCATAGACTTTGAGTCTTTTAAATTCTCATGTATTTGAGTAAGTGTGACCATTTATGAATTTATTTATTTTTTATACGCTGAAAAGAAGGCTGAAGAGTTTTTTCAGTAATCTATAAAATCATGTGGTGCAGTGTTTACTACTCGGCATCTCAGGAAATTCTCCAAATCATGCCTTTTAAGTTTTGATTTAATGGCCAATTTCACTTAATTTCTTCCTAACATCTATTCGATGTACAAGAAGCGGTAAATTGAATTGGGTGAATATAATTTTGATTCAGAGATTTTAAAAATGTTACCACTCCAGTTGAAAGCTGAGATAGCTTAATTCTACAAATGGAAAATCTACTTACAGATAATAAAAAAAGGCCACATAAAAAAAGGCGGACAAAGGAGAAACAGCTCCAATGATGTCTTAGAAAACAAAGCAACAAACTTTAAACTATAAAAATGAAAAGTTGCTTTCTATTTATGATGTTTAATTTTTTGAAATTGGCCACAATGTTACAAAGTCACACTTTGATCAACACCTTTGCATCCTTTTCTTTAATCAACATTTAAATATAAGTATTGGATCAGACTCGGTATCCGCAAAACAAAATAAAAATTAAAGGACTTGGAACGGGTGCGGGGCCAAAAGGATTTGATGCCAACATCCATAGTTGAAAAAAAGTTTAATTAGTGATTTGTTTTGGTTGCATACAAATGAGACCCCTGGCTGGAAGAGATAGCCGCTTGTTTGTGAAAGTGAAATTGACGATAAGGCAGTACGGTTGGGGATACTGGGTGGCAGCAGATAGGAGGGGTTGATGGAGAAGAGAGAAGGAGGGGGGGTGGTGGGGGGTGGTGGGCAGGTCACACTGGCTCTATTCAAGCCCTAAGACAACACCACACAGAATGATAGACTCCTCATGATTGTTTGTCCCTCATGGGCCATTCTCCCTCCTGTCTCCCTCAATGGTACCCTTAGCCGCACATGAGAGGCTCCCACAGGTACCAGAGAGAGAGTGAGAGAGCGAGAGAGAGAGAGAGAGACAGAGAGAGAGAGAGAGAGAGTGTGTGTGTGTGTGTGTGTGTGTGTGTGTGTGTGTGTGTGTGTGTGTGTGTTTGGGGTGGAGCGCGGTGGTGGAGGTGGGGTTGTATTTTAGAGATAAAGCCTCCTAGTCCTATGGTTGATTGCTCCGCTATAGAGACTCACTCAGTGGCTCTGAAAGGCTCCCTCAGACACCAGTGAATAAACTCTTACTCTTACCCTTCCATACATCACCCTCCACCCTCCTCCTCTGGCAGATCCACCCCCTCCACTCTCACTTTGAATTTTCTGGGGATTTGAGCACAACCCCTCAAACCCTCCTCCCCACCCCAAAAGTCTCCACACTTCTCCAGAAAAAGAAAAAAAAAAGTCTTTGCCTTTCTCCTAACCTTTTCAAGCTTACAAACGTTCATGACTCACAAAATGGCCAGTCAACACTTCCATATTGACCATTGTATGCATAACGCTGCTATTTGGATATTCATGACAAATTGAAACACCATTAGGATTAATTTATCTCCGAATACTTTTCAAAACTTTACAGGAACTTAACACGTCAGTATCAATAATCTCACATTAGAAATTAAATAGAAATGGGTGCCCAGATAGCTCAGTTGGTAGAGCAGGCGCCCATATTGAGAGATTTACTCCTCAACGCAGCAGGCTGGGGTTTGACTCCGACCTGCAACCTTTTGCTGCATGTCATTCCCCCTCTCTCTCCCCTTTCATGTCTTCATCTGTCCTGTCAAAAATAAAGGCCGAAAATGCCCAAAAAATAATCTTTGAAAAAAAGAAATTAGATATAAATAGCTGTATTTTGTTTTATTTATTTTGCTTCCTCTGTTCATCTTCTCTTCTCTCGTATTAGTTACTGGCTTCTGATACAGAATCTCACATAACATATATCACGCTCCTTAGACCCCTTTAAAGTTTGACAGCTTACCAGGATAAGCAGTGGCAGGAAACAGAAGTGCTGCACTCTGTCAGTCGTCTTCCTTTCTGTCGACACATGAAAGAGACAGATGCTGAAATGGCAAGCTAACCATTAGCCTGCTTCTCTAAAGACCCTAGTTAGCACTGTCGTGGCTCCTGTCAGCAGTTTCCTGGCTGCAGGAAGAATCCACCTGACACTTACTGACACAACAGGATGAGCTGACTAATTCATCTTAACTGATCAGAGGAGGGAAGTTACTAAATCCATTTACTAAGTTACCAAGTACTCTATAGGAACACAGTCCTGATGTACCGGTTTCTTTACTTTACATTTTGGGAAACAGTGTACTTTTCCTCCATTTCAGCAGACAATATTGAACCATTGTAGTTTCAGACTTTCCTCTCAACATGATATAAGCATATTGCTGTTATTGGAAAATAAATCTCAGAAGATTTTCTGGATACCCCACTATTGTCTGTGCCTTCCAATAGAGTTACAAATCACTATCAGACAAAAATAAATCAGTTGTATGATCTGACTCCATGGCTATGTTTAGACGGAAACGATCTGAAGAGAAAACACTAAAGTGGCGTTGCATTCTCACTTTTTATTCTGCGTTTAGACGAGCGTTTTCTGGGAAATCTGCATGCATATTGTGATGCAAAAGTGTGTGAAATTCAATGTAGTATGCACACCAGGCGACTAGGTGGTAGTGTGAAGCACTGCCTAACATCACCACCAAGTCCACACGCCTGTGTAGAACCTTCCTTATACTTCTCTCCCTAGTAGCGTGAAACCAAAACATAGCGAAGCAAAAGCTGACAATTTTGTCTGGACAAACGAGGAGGTGGCACAACAAGGCGTGGACTGGGAGTCCTGCCAGTCCAAATATATAGACATATGGACTGAATTTCTTCAGCAGTATCCTGTACTTGGAGGGACATCATATCCACACGAGAAAGACGCTATCTGTAAAAGTCAGATATCATCAAAACTGAAAGCCATCCGGACCAAGTATAGGCAGGCTGTGGATACCCAACATCGGAGTGGCCATGGGCGAGTAATCACTCTCTCTATATTTTGATTTATGTAACGAAATATGGGGTGGGTCGCCAGCCACCACAACAATAGAGGCTAGAGACTTTTGTGTTTTTACCCTTTAGACGGGAATGCGACAGTGGAGCGTTTTTAAGATTTCCACTCTGGAGGGTGGTTTCACTTTTTTTGCGTTTTTAAGCCCCAAAAATGAAAGGCACATCTGACAAAATATTTTTACATTTTCACCCGCGAGCATTCTCGTGTAAACAGGGCCTATGTTAAAAGGGAGAATGAGTAGGAATGTAAACACAACATTCAGAGTTGGCCCATCCTCCCCTGCTCAACGAGTTAAGCGTTTACGGGGCTCGCCAACAGGTGAAAGCCAACCCCAAATTCACTCTCGTTTTGGAATGCAATTTGTGCGCTTGGCTTTTCCCCTCGCTATATTTGCGTTTTTTCACCACTGTGTCTGCCCTTTTTGTAGCTTTTGTAGCACCTGGTCGCTACGTTTTTATAGAGATTGACGCCCAGAAACGTCCCGTACACGGCAAAATGAAAAAAAAAAAGGGCAGGGTCTCTGTACACTGCCACACACTTCTAGTCATAAGTGATGATTGAGAGGGATTACTTTTGTCTGAGTCTCATATTTTACACATTCTCCTACTCATGTGTCTTTTAAGGTTTAGACACAACTTTGGTTGGTTTGGAGAAGGATCATGCCTTGTTAAAGTTGGGGGACCTTCTTCATGGTTACAGTAGTCTACACGTATCTACGACGTTCCACTTCCGGGATTGCTCTCATTCTGCCGGAAATTCTGCCGGATTTCACTCTTTTCGGATGTCCGTTTTCGGATGTCCATACCTTCTGCTTTCTTTGTGTTATAATTTTAAACTCTGGTTGATTTAAGAGGACTATGGTTAACTGCTCCTCAGATCTCCGCAGGGTAAATCCAGACAGCTAGCTAGAATATCTGTCCAATCGGAGTTTTCTGTAGCACGACTAAAACAACCTTACAATGTTCTTACAATGTTTAAAGAAATGCAAATAAACCAGAGTATGTTTTTCTCCCATCCCAGAATGCTGTGTGGACTAGCCAGTCCCTCCTCCGCAGCGCTGTGGAGGAAGGTCTGGCAATGCAAGACGTTACAGTAATAACCACACGATAATGGTTTACTCTCTCTGGTGTTTTTGTTGAGCCCTCTATCCAGCCCTATCCTTGTGGTGGCTCTATAACAACGTCCACTACTTCCTGCTTTGTTCCTGATGCAGAAGAGTCAGAATTCCTACCGCCGCTAGAGGGCTTTGTCACTTGAAAGTAAACATTTCCTAGGGATTTGCTGGAACGACTCATGCTGTTGATTTTCATGGGAGTAAAGTCTTAAATTTGCTAGAGAAAGGCCCAAATCCTTCAACTGATCTGAAAGCAGAAAATCCCCAAATTGGAGCTGTGAGGGGTGTTTTTACAGAGGGTGTGGACTTTTATTTTCTTAACACTCTGAAAAGAAGCATCTCTCACAATGATTTTTTTCTTTTTCTGATTCATGAAGGCTTCTGATATATATTTTTTTAAATGTACTTTGTAATACAACACTTTTAGTTGTGATAGAATATTTTTCATAGTGGTGTGTACAACTTTCAGTACTGCAACTGGTCAAAATACAAAACAGCTTTGAGGAATAACAAAGAAATTAAAAAAAAGGGAAAAATGAAAGTTCTTAAACTGTTGATTGATGCGTTTTGCAGAAGAAAACAGAGGAAAGAGCCCAACGGATATTTTGAATGCAGCTCAGCTCCCATGTGGTCGTCTCTCAACGGTGTAAAACTGTGCAGTGAAGATGAACAGAGAGTCAATGCGTCCTCAAAGACCTGGGCGGTGAGGCTTTCCACACAGCGGTTTGATTGACACTGTCTGTCACAGGCAATGAACTCAACTCTCTCATTCTTTTTTAACTGTCCTCTTGCTCCCGGGTTACGTATCAGGGGAATTTAAAACAAAGTTGCACAGTAAGGGCGACCTCTAGCTCACCCAGTAGAGTATGCGCCACATGTAGGATGAGTACTTGGCAGTGGCATGGGTTCGAATCCGACCTGTGGCCTTTTGCTGCGTGTCATCCTCTCTCTCTGTCCCCCAATAACTGTCTATCTACTAAATAAAAAGCCAAAAAAAGAATCAGTTGGCCCAACAAAATATTGACCTTCTTTTTAAAAGATTCACTATTACACAGTTTGATTTCCAAATTGCCAAAGGCAGGTAAACTGGATGTTTGAGGTGAAAGTGCAGATGGGAAAATAATGTAAAGACCTGAGGAATTAGCATTTAAAAACAGTTATTCATTCATTTTTCATTTGTTTGCCTGATAATTAGCCTTCCTCTTTTCCAACAGTGACACTATACATACTCACATTTCCATTCTTAAACCCCTGACTTCCCAGTCACTGTCATACATTTACATGTTCTAACCTTTAAATGTAAAGCTAAGAGGCTAGAGGAGCTGAATGTTGCCTCCTTATGGTGCAGCCTGGTTTGAGCCATTCAAATTCAGCCTCAGTGTGGAGGTGCAGGGCTTTGCATATTCCTCAGTCCTCTGGGACCTTAGCACAGGCAGGCCCACCTTTGTCTGCACCTCAGCCTGTGGACCTCGGGGAGTTCTTTGCTCTGATCAGGCCTCCGTTTAAACAAGTGAAACAAAAACAGCATTTAAACCAACCAGGTTTCCTTCCCGTTGGAGATTTATTTGCAAGCTGTTGCCCTTCTGCTCCTGGTCCGATGGTAAATGCTAATTCCTCAGGTCTTTACATTATTTTCCAATCTGCACTTTCACCACAAACATCCAGTTTACCTGCCTTTGGCAATTTTGAAATCAAACTGTGCATGGTGTACTAGTGAATCTTTTAAATAGAAAGTAAAGGTTTTGTTCAGTTCTTTTTATTGAGGGAAAGTGGGCCAACTGATTACTCGTCTTTTTTTCTCCATCTGTTACTTTCTTTTTAATGACACATTCAGGCACTTCAAAATCTTCTCCCACAATAGATCTAATATATAGGCTACCCTCCAGCCCTCTCCCTCACCTCTTTCAATCGGCTCCTACACTCGTGAGGAACTATGGCTAAATTAAGTCTGCTTAGAAACGGAGAAGTGACTTAATTAAAACTTCATCCCCTCTCTCTCTCTCTCTTTCTCTCTCTCTCCAAATCCCCCTCTCCACTTTATCCTACTCTTCTCATCCTCTTCCCTCCGCCGCAGCCGCATCTCGTCCATCAGACAGAAGGGAGACATCGTTGACTTGCACTCCAAGGTCTTCACTTGTTCGCCGGCCTCAATAGAAACTCCCCGTTAGATACAATGACCTCGCAAATTAAAGGAATGACTGTCCAAATTAAATCAAGCAAGGCAGCCCCATGCAGGCAGCCCCCCCCCCACCCCCCCTTCCAACCCTTCAGTCTTTCTCATAAGCGAGAGGTGAGCAGAGAGACTGAATGGAGGTTTTCTTCCCAGTCCTCCTTGAGATGCTACTTCTTGCTAATTAACTGGTGCTCTTTGTCATCCCCTCTGTGAGTATGAAGGACCGCAGGGAGACTGAATAGAGCTTTCTCAACTGGCAACCCATGCCAACTGTCTCTTGCTCTCATGCACTCGCCATTCTACTCTCTTTGTCAGATGTTGCAATAGCGAATTAATTGATGGCGCTTCTATTAATTACGTTTTTTTTTGCGTGCCATTGATGCCATCGTTGCTAACTTGTGAATTTTTTGGTGGGAAACGGCTGATTGTGATCGCCATTTTTGTACTTGCCAGTCATTAAAAATTAATTTTCATATGAAAGAGGAGTAAAAACATTAACTTCAAAGTCTGTGTGTGTGTGTGTGTGTGTGTGTTTGTGTGTGTGTGTTTGTGTGTGTGTGCGTGTGTAGTCTCTTTGCATGTGAATGCAGCCATGATCCCTTGACTCAGGACACAGCCTATCACAGCCTGTTATCTCTAATCCTTGAAATATCGTCCCAGTTCAATGAATGGTGTAAAATTGGAACATATGTGTCATTATTCTGTCAATTTCTCATTATACCATGATCGCCTGTTTGTCATCCCATCCCCAGCCTCCTTTCACAGACCATTCCTCACAAGCTGCAAACATCCCATATAAAAGTCATTGCAAATACTGTCTTTTTTTTCCAGGCAAACATGCAGACATTTCAGTTTCTAAGATTGCATGAATGATCAGTGCAGATTTACTTCAAGGAGATGCATGAATAAAACTATGTGTCTGTCTCTAACAACAAATGGTAGCAATAATTTCTCATCCATCTGCTGGGATCTTGGGGATTGTCGGAGATCTTGCCAGGCTGAGCTGTTTGGACACACGTCGTAAATATAATAGGGTTGGACTCCCAGACTGTGGCACTGAGATTTGCTTCTCCCTTGATCAATTAGTCTCTGCTTGTTCCACTGTATCTGCCTCAGAGAAAAGACTGTAAAGATCTATCAAACCGTAGACACAAAGGCAAGACGATGGGAAAACATTCAAGGAGAATCCATGGCCATGGATAATAGCTAATAGAATCAAACTGTCCCGTGAAAACTAGAAAGCAAAACAACTGGGACCACAAACTCTGTCTCTGTGTGTGGCAGGGCAAAAAATAGGTCACTCTCCAAGTTTTCACATCTTTCATATTCCCAAAAGAGAAGGCAAGCTGTAAGAGCAGGTTGAGCTTCTTCCATCCTTAATCTGGCTCATGTTTTACCAAATGAAAGGATAACGTCTCTTCTCGAAGCTTTTCCTCAAGTGATTTTCTGAAGCCAAGTGAAAGTTTCAAATTCCTGCTCTGCGGCTTGTTGTCTTTGGAGTGGACACTCTCTCAGGCCATTGTGCTCTCCTTGACCCTAAGTGTCTTATCATTTGGCCCTGCAGAGCAGAGGTCACCCTGCAATAGGTGACCCTTCCCCCTGCCAGCTCAATTCGGCTTTTGTACAAGTACAACAGGTCTCTAGGAAGACTCTCCAGCTAAAGATAATATACAAAGTACTCTAATATAAACCCCAATGCAGCTTTGAACGACCGGGAATGGAAGACGAATGAAAAAGTTGGAAGTATATACAGACTTCAACAGTCTACTATAAAGTTTCTAATTCTTTAAAAAAAATAGATATGACTTCTCTTCCATGTTGTTTCTGGTTACTGGCTTAACCCTACATCCTGGTCATGAGTTCGTCATGAGAGGCCAATTGCAATCCTGGTGTCTATAGCTAGGGGAGAACAAAAAATGAAAGTAGTCCTGCGTCTCACCGTGTCTCTGATCTCGATAAACTGTGTCATTTCTCGCTCATTAATCTGAGACGGCACTGAGCTCAACATGGCCGCTAAATCTAAGGAGAGTGGAGGCGTGAAGCAGAAGAAAGGGGGAAATGGACTGCAGGAGATGGTGAAAGGGATAGACGAATGATGGTGTGGAGAACTGACAGGCAGAAAAGGGGCGTTAAAGACCTGGTGGAGCGTAGGTCACCTCACCTAGGGCCTATTAGATCCCCCATAATGCAATGATGGGATCAATTACAGGCCACAGTGGGACTGAGAACCAGCACAGGCCAATGCCTCCGAATGGCTGTATGTGACTTTGAGATGCAGGACTTTGACTGCTCCAGGAATCAGACCTGGGGGGTCTGCTGTGTGGAAAGTCAGAGCACATTACTGCTGTATGACCAAAGACCCTGAGCATCGTGATGGTCATCATGCCTCACAGAATTTCAACGGGGTAAATGGACCGGCTGACGGTCCACATCCGGGTTGAAGAGAACTGCGGTGGCCCTGATGGCTTCAGCAAACTGCCACCTCACACTCGGGTGTACCAAACCATGTGGCGGCTGTCACGGCTTCATCAACAGATGTTTGATTTACCATCTCCAAAAATATTATTGCATAACAAACGTAGACTACTAGATAAGAATATGCAGTTACACATTTTCTTTATGTTTTGACCTTTTACACTGCAGTGTATTAGGTATGCAACAAATCATTATGATGTTAATACGCTCAGGCTGTTTTCAATCACTGTTCGTACTTTTACCTACGAAACGTAATGCACTATAATTTGTATATAACCAATTTAATTGTGAGCCAGGGCTGCTTTAGCAGGAAGTCAGACGACGTAGGACAAAGAGCGACAAAGTCGGCGGAGGAAGAAGGAAGGAGGTCGGGTCAAATACACACCAGACTTTAACCCAGGAGACTGCTGTTTCTGTCCCTTGTGGGGAAAAAAAATCAACATTTACTTATTTTAACTTACTTTTGTTACGCAATTTACGTACTTAACTAATTCCACATTTGTAACTTCTGTAAAAAACACACTTATTTAAACCCAAACCACAATCTTTTCAAGTACTTTTGTTGCCCAAACCAATGAACTGCACACTGATCGCTCATGTTGCTGGACATTGTAGGATAACACACAGAAATGTGTGCCTAACCATTGCCTGAGGATACGTTGACATGCTAGCTCTCAGCTAAGGCTGCAACTAAATGCTATTTCACTCTTAATCTATTGATTATGTTTTCGTTTAGTCGGTTCTGTCTAAGCCCCCAGAGCCTAATGTGATATTTTTTTAATTACTTTTTTTTTGTTCCAACCAACTAAAACCCAAAGATGTTTAATTTACTATGAGATAAAAGAGAGAAGCAACAAATCCTGACTGGCTGGGAAGGCTGGAACCAGAGTGTTTTGTATTTTTTGCTTGATTAATTACTTAATCCATGAAAATTAGTTTTCTGTCAAGCACAATTTGTAATAGTGTACTAATTATTTAATCACATCACACGTGTTTAAACTCACTTTTGTCTCGTGTTTGTAACTTTGGGTTTTAAGTTTTTAATCTTTTATTTTATTTTATTTCCATTGGCATTGTATTTATTTTTGCTTGCTTATTTTCTGTTAAATCCTACTGTATTTTAACAAATGTTTATTATGTGAAGCACTTTGTGACTTTGTCTGTAAAATGTGCTATATCAAATAAATGTATTATTATTATTATTATTATTATTATTAATATTATTATTATTATTATTAGATTAGTAGTGTATCAATTGCCTTCATTTTGTACATAATCCCCCCCAATTTTAGTGGACAAAAAGTTAAAATAAACTTATATGAAATGTAATATTTGGTGCCATATCATTTGTTGACACTAACAGACGCTACTGTATCTTCCCTGATGATGCTCTGTCCTTCCACTTTCAATTTGGTTTTAAATGCAACAGTTGGATTAGTTGGATTGAGATTAGAAAGTCCAGAACACTATTGACCCTAAAAACTATTATTGGCTTGTTTGCATGTTTGGGATCATTTTCCTGCCGCATTGTTCGAAAATTGGGGCACTGTCTATAAAAAGGCTATAATAGTGGTAATTTGATGTAGATGTTAACACCATCAAATAAAAGGCTGAAATTCAGCACTCTATCACCACTGTTACTGTTTCATTTCTGATTAAATGGGCTTGAGGATGTAGACATAATAATTCTAAATGTGCTTGATAGTTTCTGACTGCACTTCATCATGATAGCTGGCTGAAACAACACACTACAATAATACTTAAGAAAGGATTTCAGCTCATGGATCAAAAGAGGGATTCATCCAAATAATCAAGTTATTTTTGGAGAATCTTCAAATGCATCTACTGTACAGTGTGATGTTTTAAAGGGCATCTCGTCATTTCCATGCAGTCCAAATGCAACAGTAGCCTCGGCTGACACTGGTTTGAAATACAGCATCAGACAAATCTCCCACTATCAACTCTCCCTAAAACATTTCAAGGGAAATCCACAGAATCTGAAGGTCAGCATTGTTTTCTTTGGTCATGTTCATTCATTACAACATAACCACTGAACTCTTACACCCGGCGCTGTTTTTTTCCCCTCCACGTGAAAGAAGACAAGTGAAAAAAGCTAAATGTTGTTGATCTTCGATTAATCATCAGAGGCCTAGTGCAAGAACCGTGTCCAGCCTTGTTTATGAAGGGCTCAGCTAGGGCCCTTTCAAACACACACACACACACACACACACACACACACAAAATCACACAGTGGCACATGCAAACACACTTGTGCAGCAGGAGCAGCAGCAGCACTGAAAAGATCACTGGTTTCCTCCTGTTATGCAAATGCATCAAAACGCTTGAGTGAGAATTATATATGAATCCAATGAGGCTTTTTCTCTCTTTTAGAAATGCTCAGCCACAAGTACTGAGAGCCCTCAATGGCAAGCGTCCGCTTCACTCCCTGGCCATGCGTATTATTCAGCTTGACGAGACGCAAACTGACATAAGCACCCGGGCTCACTTTCACCCACTGGCAATCCGATTATATGGCCAACACGGCATCAATGCTGCAGGGCCAACAGGCAGTGAAGTCCGTCAAGCATCCCCTCCTCCACCCAAGCCCCTTCTTTCCCCATTCATACCTTCTTCTTCTTCAACTGCTCTGCACAGCTACCCCTCCCACATACATACACACTTCTTCAAGCTTCCAGCCCAATAAACAACAAACTTCCTTGCCAGAGTCGCCAAACAGTTACAAAATAGTGAAGTAAAACTTAAAATTGCTCCTTTTGATGGATGTGTCTTTCACGGTCCATGACTAAAACAAGCAGCATTCCCTCATTTCATAATCACATATGGCGCACATAACTTAAAACCCTGCAAAACAAGCATTTTATTGCATTTTTTCATCTATCTCAAGCTTGTCCTTGCCGGCTGTGCAGCTTCTGCAGAGCACAAAGACAGTATTAGGCAGCTGCATGTGGTGGCCCTCTGAACTCTGTCTAGTGCCCGTTCATTCCATAATAATCAGATATTAGAGGCTATATCTAAATCAAACAAGTGCTTCAGGTCAGCCTGACTGGGAGAGCCACCACTAATGTCACGACGCGACTCCTAAGCTAAACTGGTGTTGACAACCACACAGCCTGGCCTTCTTTTCCGTGCTGCGCGGTGACGCTTGGTTCCTCAGACGGGGCACCCGTTGAACCAGTGGGTGTTTACATGACGCTACCCGAAAAGACTGCCAGGTGCTTGGGGGGGTTGGAGTGGAGGCTCCTCTCTTGCAAATCGCCCCGCATCCGTGAAACTAATGTAGAGATGAGATTAAACTCTCAGAGAGATACATTTGCAATTGATTAACGCTGAGCCACTGTGACAAATTGTATATACTTTTGTGTGTGTGTGTGTGTGTGTGTGTGTGTGTGTGTGTGTGTGTGTGTGTGTGTGTGTGTGTGTGTGTGAACTTAATACAATATCACTGCCAGATTATTAGGTTAAAACCAAATAGGTTGGATAAACAACTACTTACACACCTGCTTCTGAGTATTTTTAAGTACCAGATGCTTTTGTCAAAAACCAGAAAAAAAATATTTAGATTTTGAATAAATTCTAATAACTTCAGGTAGAGCATAATGAGCCAGTGGAGGATGTTCCACCTGCCTGCCTGTCCCTTCTAAAACAAGGATTTAGAGGACTACTGTGTTTCCTCTGCGCCCCTCTGTTTTGTTTGGTATTAATGAGCAATTAACTTTGCATACAAGGTCACAGACAATGGTATTGGTTGTCAGATTATGCTAATGCCGTTGGCTGTGGCTGCACTGAATGAGGACAGGGAATCCCTGTGAATAGAGAGGGTTGTGGCCTTTCTCCAAGATGAGAAAATGATATGCAAACTGTACCAACATGTGCTTTAAGAGGATTAGGACACCACTCGACATCCATACTGACAACTGCTAATAAATGAACAGCAAAAAAAAGGGGAGGCGAGTGTCCCAGCCTGGACTAGAAAGAGCAATTCTGCTCTGAAACTTTCTTTGGTTGAAAGTGAAACTTGTGTTGTTACAGTTTGGGCAGTTAAATGAAAATGTAATTGTAAAATGCACATTCTTAATGATGTGACTTGAGTCGTTAACGTGGGAGGCGAAAATGGGATCAAAAATGATGACAAAAGCCCAACTGAAAGAATTCCGTGTGGGGTGAAGCAGACGAAAGAAAAGAGCCCGGGGTGACACTAAGAAGTTGAACTCCCATGGCCAAGGAGAGGGAACAGGTGCAGCCAGAGTTCATACAGAGCGCTTTGTGCACTGATATGGCTCCAGTCCATTTGGGGAAGAGGGAGGGGCCCATGTTTAATACAAAGTTAATATCGATTTAATGCTTGTCACTGCTCTTCGGAATCTTTGGGCATTGCTAATTTGCTCAGTGTTGAGCAGGTCTTTTTGCGCCAGATGCTGCAGCAACCTTCAGTGCTGCCGGCGAGCTGAGGTGAAGCCGCGGCCAAAACACCCCAAGTGGGAGCCACTGCTGAGGGGAAACCCGGTCACGAACTGAATCCGCTGAAATAGATGTTTGGTTAACTTCATATGGCAGGAGCGAGGATTCACTCCAAGAACTGTGACATCTCAAGGCACGATAGATTGAGTCTATTAAAAAATGATGTGCAATAGTGGCAGAAGTATTCAGAAATGTTACTTAAGTATAAGCAATATTACTATGGAAAAATGCTTCAATCATATTCATTCAAGTATAGGTACCACACTCAAAATGTTACTATAAGTAAATGATGGACAACATTTGACATATTGACAGAAATATTAAGTAGCCTGTATATTATTGTGTAGAAGGGCTCCTTTCTGAGCTTATTTTTAATGATGTATTAATATACTGTACAAGCAGCATGACAACGTAGCTGGTCGAGGTGGAGCTAATTTGAACTACTATATGTATAATTGAATCTATGGCAATGCATTGTGTTTATGTAAAATCTGAATCTGCAGTGTAACAAGTATAGCTTTCAAATAAGTATAAAGAAATATAAAATAGAAATATTTAAGTAAATTATACAAGTACCTCAAAACAGTACTTTATTACAGTAAATTTACACAGAGACATTAAGGGCCTGTGTCTATGTCTCAAACTCAACTTTATTTACTTATAAACTTCTTAAATAAGAATTCTGACAATATTCCAATATCTTTGTACTGCTTTTGGCTATTCTAGTTAGTCTAAAGTCTATATCCATCTGCCTTTCTGTCTATTTTCACTTATAAATAAATAATACGTAATATCCATAAACTGAGTTTTTTTATGATATCCGGTGACTGTATTAAAGTTGATTGCCTGCTTGTCTTTGGCAAGCAACAGAAAATGGCTAAATCTGTCACGATGGATGTGTTAAGTGAAATAAATTGTTTCATTTACCGGACCCTGATTGAGTTGGATGCAGGCTGAATGGCTGCAGGGCTGAGATGGATGGACTGGTGACCGGTGTCATATATACGAGGCTGCAACCAGTCAGCACAATCTGTTCATCCCCGGTTCAGTGAAAAGACGGGGAGTTCCCTTTTCCTCGGTGCGTCCACGTCACGATAAATAATGAGGGAATAATAAACAGTTAACCACCTGTCGGACCCGAGGCACAATGGGGCGGCCCATAGAGAGCCTTTCATGCATGTGTAACATATTTACTCAGCTCCTTTCACTTAACGAAGCCGAAAGAGACCCAAGACAATGGTTAAGTTCAGCTATTTGGTAAACTGCCATGGCCCTATAGGAAAAAGTAGCTACAACAATACAATAATATTCAGATATATTGTACAATTGGATATATATTGTACAGCTATGTTGTACAAAATCGAGTTGGAAATATCTGAAAACCATAAATTCATTTAGGAATATTATAAGTTTAAGTGTCAGTCATCTAATGGTAATCCCTATATTATATAATAAGTGGTTTAAATAAAGATGAGTAATCCTCCCTGTAGGCCTATCAAAGGATACCATAAGTGATAAATATAAGGAGCTAATCCCTAAGGGCATATTAGCCTATCACAAGTGTAACATAAACACAATGAGGTGGTGTCAATATGAATATTATAGGTATATAAAACGCTGAAATATCACATTTAATATTGTACAAATACATTTATTAATACAATTAGGGCTGCAACTAACGATTAGGGTCATCATCGATTCATCTGTGAATTATTTTCTTCATTAATAAATTAGTTGTTTGGTCTATAATATAAAAAAAAAAATTTAAAAATGTCAAAATGAGTGTTTCCCAAACGCCCAAGATGACGCCCTCAAATGTCTTGTTTTGTCCACAACTCAAAGATATTCAGTTTACTGTCACAGAGGAGTGAAGAAACTATAAAAACATTCACATTTCAGAAGCTGGAATCAGAGAATTGAAAAAGAAATGACTTGAACCTGTTAATGGATTATCAAATAGTTGGTGATTAATTTAATAGCCGACAATTGATAATTGATTAATCGATTAATCTTGGCAGCTCTAAATACAATAACAAAAATGAAGCATTAGACACAAAAATGTATACAAATATAGTAATAATAATTAAACATATATAGTGTTGGATCTGGTGATGATGGGCTACACAATAGTATAAATTATCCCATATGTAAACTTTAACATGGGTAGTAGAGTCCTAGGATAATTATGATAAAGTGATGGGACTTTAGTGGGCTCTAACAAGGAGGAGGGGGTGTTGTTGGTGGTAATGTTTCAGAGATGTGCTTTTAATGGCCTTAATTCAGCCGCAGCCAGCTGTTTTTACTCGGCCTGGTAAAGGAGCGGGGACGTGGCAAGCTTGCAAAGCTCGTAGAAATTAGTCTCGGTCAGCCAGAGCAGCCTATGCTTCCTGCTAACCATCTGCTTACCGCTCACAAAAGGAGGATTTCGGGCAGCCAAGTAAAGGAATACGGGCTCATAAAAAAGCTTTGAAGGTCTCGTTACTCAGTGGAGGTGTAGCTGTGGTGACGGAGCGCTGTGTTAACGCCTGTTTGTGCGTCGTGCATGCGCTCATAAAGCAGACGCACCTCTGATAAGCGCTGACTCTCTCCAAAGGATCATTTCACGGAGGCGTTCCCTTTTAATTATCGGATTGTGGCCAGTTTATATTAGGTTGATGTCGAACCACTTATCGCTATTTGAGATGATGCAAACTGACTGACTGGTTTACTTCAGACACGAATGTCACTCAGTGAATGTGGACTAATGTGGATAAACTGAAATTGGTCTTTACATTAAATAAGTTTAAACAGTTGGCCTTTCTTTTTTTTTGGACCTACTAAAAAACATATTCATAGTCATGGTCTGGCAAAACTAAATTAAATTAATAATAGGCTATAATAACATGATCAAAATAATAGACTGTTACAATCATAATTTATATTATTTGGTTATTAATATAACAAGCCCACTACTGCGCAAAGACTTACCATAAATCCTTATTACAGGGATAGTCTGGTGTTTAATGAAAATGTGGAAAAAGAGTATGACAATTACAAATATATATTTTAGTACTAGTAACAGAATAAGCTTAATTTAGACTTCTATATAAAAATGCTAACTCGAGAGTCATATAACAATAAAAGGCATCCATTAAAAACACGAACTATAGACAATTTTAAATACAGATTAATAAAAATAGTAAACATTTGTTTTTCTGTTTCTTGAAAGATTTAAAATCTAATCCGAACTTTTCCAAAATGTTTAATTGTATGCTATAGGGCCAGGCTATCTTATTTCAATTGGGTATTAAACTGGCAACAATTAGACGGTTTTTTCTTCCTCTTTTGGTCTGCAATGTATCTTCGCCTGATTGCTTTGCTTTAACGGGTTTTCCGAGGCAAAGCTGACAGAACACGACTATAAGGCTCCAAGTCGCTTTAATAAGAGTTGTATATGGGGTCTCAGTGTCCGCTCATATGAATGCGTTTTAAATCAAATCACAGATGCACTTTTATTCAGCCGGTTAAAATAGCAGAACAAAACCGTCTTTAGAAATAAAGCTTTTTTTTATTCCTCTGGGCCTTTTTTTTGATGCGGAGAGGGAGAAGGAGAGAAAGGCCGAGGGGCGCCTCCTCCGCAGCTGAGGGTGACAGTTAGTTCATGGTTAACAGGATCAGGAGCGCACGGCTCAGGCCGCACACTTCTCCTGTGCGCACTGAGCTGCGGCTCCGCGCCCTGAATGAAGCCTGTAAGAAGAAGAGTGATATTTAACACATCTGTTAAAGCGTTTTGATAGCAGAAATCCGTTTAAGACATTATTCCATGACGAGGGCCAGATTGAGTGTTGAGAATCCTATGAAACCCTAAAACTGATTTACATTTGAGATGCTGCGCAGCGTCTGCAGCTAGTGCAGAAAATGTAGAGATTTAATAATAAATATACTCAGTTATGTATTATAAAGTTTAAACCCTGCTTTTATCTGCTTGTATGTGTTTATTTTGGCAGCACTGAAAATAGAATAAAAGAATATCTTTACATTTGTAACGAGTATATATGTTTATATCCTGCAGAACATAAATACACCCTGAATGGACAAGAATAAAGTGTCTTTTTTTTCTTTTTTTTAAAGCAGGCTCATTAGAAGTCTCCGTATAATGACTGAATCTGTAAAGATTGCTCTTTAATTAGACCGCTTGCCTCTGCCAAACAATACAAATTGAAAGGAAAGTGGTCAACATGCAAAATTGATGACTGAGCCCCTTTTGTGCTGGGGACATTGTGTGTTGCTTGCTTATGAAGTCTAATGCAATCATAAATTGCGTCCTTCGGCCAATCAGCGGGCCGGGGGATGCGGCATGAAAGCGACCCATGTGGAGAACTTTGTTGAGCCCCATTGTTGAGGCTGTCAGCCCTGTGCGGAGGGCAGAGGAGGGGGGGTGGGGGGGCAGGCTGCTATAAAACTCCTCTCCCCTGAGTGAGGAAACCAGAGGAGTTAGCAGCCATTCACACGACTGATTCTCTCCCAGCTGACACGAGGAGTATCTCAGATTTCACACAGATTTTTTTTTTCAAACCGGGACCATGATGATCCCAAGCGTGCTCGCGCCTCCTGCCTTCTACCCGGGGCTGTACCGGCCTGCCGCTGCTCTGCCGTTCCACCACAACCTGCCGTCCGCCTTCCAGACCCACTCCAGCTTTCTCGTGGAGGACCTGCTGCGGATAAGCCGCCCCGCCGCCTTCATTAACCGGACTGTCCCGTCAGCGTGCGCTTCCCTGCCCACAGCCACCACCACCGTGTCCTTCAGCAACGCGCCCGCGGAGCGCACTGTGGCTACGACCGCGGTGACGCGCGAATCGTGCTCGCCGAAAATGTCGGTGTCGAGCAACAAGGACCCAACTTTTCTCAAGTTTGGAGTGAGCGCCATCCTCGCACCTTCACCAAAGACCGGTGAGTAGACGCCCTCTGTTTCTGCCTTCAGTTTGAGTTGATGCGCTTCTATCTAATATAGATGCAGCCTATTATTCTCATTCAGGAATGATTATTAATATGTCTTATTCCTCCACAGCGTCCTCACACCCGGCACTCCACAGCATGCACTGCAAGACCTTCCCCATCCCCTGCTATGACGGAACCTTTCACCCCATATTCAGGACGCCTTATTTACCAGGTAGGCGCAACTTTTATGCACTTCTCCTTTACAGCTCCATCTCTCTTAGCCCTTTAGAATTGTGTCTGAACTAATTGCATTTAAATGTAAAACACTCTCGCACCCTGTCGTAGCCATTTTTTGCTTTTTTTTTTTTTACCAGAAAAGAAGAAATCACTGTCTTATTAATGGGGATCGCTGGCCCCTGCCCGGACCCACACCCACCCCCTAATTAACCAATTATCCCAAATCGTCACGCTCTAAATTTGAGGCGGGGTGGCGAGTTATAGTCCCCCCTGTTTCCCATTGGGGGCGTTTTGGCATTTCTCTGGCCCGGCGTTTTCCCACAGAGCCCGGGGGGCCACCGGGCCGCTGTGGTGGGCAACAAAGCCTTCAGCACCGTGACCAATTTGGTCAGCTCCCACCGGGCGAACCACCCACACACCCCGGAGAGTGACTTTTACCAGGGGGGGGCAAAGGCGTGAACCAGTCATGCACTAATTTCCCTATTAGGCGCTATTGAGAGTTTTCAATATTCTCACAAGACCACATAGCGCGTCGTTGTTCCTGATTCTTCTGCGGCCACAGGGCAGCTACTGTCAGGAGGACGTCCAGTTAGCGTGCACGCAGACAAGTGTCTCGCGCGGTGGGAGTTGAAGTAAAGCGAGTTTTTTTTTTTTTTAAAAGCCCAACTGCGTCGAAAATTCCCCAGCTGGGCAAAGTCTGCCCCTGCACGCTGCACGGCCCATAGGATAGGTTACCACTGACCTCCAGTCCTCACTCTCCCTGTGCCCTAAACGCTTATTCTCCATGCGGGCCAATCAACGAGTTGAGATAAAGAATAATCTCTTAGAAAAGTCTATAAAGTCGCTAGTCCGTGCTTTCATTCAGCCAACTCATAATGGAGATGGAGTCTTTTCATGGGCTCAGCTGAATGCCTCAACAAAACAACTCCAGCGCCCTGAATAGCTTTTCGTGTTCATTTAATGAAAATGATTTGAAGGCACGAAGGAAAAAAAAAGAAAAAGAAAAGCGCCATTCCCCTCCACTCTTCACCCCCCCCTCCGGGCATCAGTATTCTGGTATGCAGTTGTGTTTAGTTTGAAAGTGTAAATCTCCTTTTGTTGCGATAATATATGGCCTTCGCCGCCTGTCCAGAGTCTTTTCTGCGTTAGTTCATTACTACACAATTACCGTTCACGGTTTATTAACTCCTCTATCCGCCCTCACAGGGTTCCTTAAAGGATATGCTACCTCTTTACCATACCAATGCGGTTGGGGACCGGCCAATGTGCTAATTAGTCACCTCGTGCCATTTCACTCAAAACGGAGACGTATTGCACAGTTCCAAAGGAAGAAAACTTCCAATAATAACCGGTTGAAAAGTATGGCCTTGAAGGGAAATCATATTCATAGAGGCCTGAGTTTAGATTTATAAAGCAGTAATATTTTTCCATCTACTAGTTGATCAATTGTGGCTGCAGGGTCGTTTTTAAGGTTTTATTTTTTTCTGAGATGTGGCAAAGGAAACACAGCTAACAGGTTTCAATTTCTCTTCTGTGTTTGCATTGTAGTATCTTCATCCGTTGTCCCCATTCCCGGGACCTTTTCGTGGCCCCTGGCCGCCAGAGGGAAACCCCGGAGAGGGATGCTGAGGAGGGCGGTGTTCTCCGATGTACAGCGCAAGGCCTTGGAGAAAATGTTCCAGAAACAGAAATACATCAGCAAGCCCGACAGGAAGAAGCTGGCCTCTAAGCTGTCCCTCAAAGATTCACAGGTAAAACGTCAACAAGTGCTTGAAATATTCAACACGTTGTGCTTCCTTTTACGCGTAATAAACACTGCTGTTGCTCATTCCACTTTGTACCTGACGCAGAACCTTTTCACTCACGGTTTTTCTCCACCTCCACAGGTGAAAATCTGGTTCCAGAACCGGCGGATGAAGTGGAGGAACTCTAAGGAACGAGAGCTGCTGTCATCCGGCGGCTGCCGCGAGCAGACGCTGCCCACCAAAGCCAACCCGCACCCGGACCTCAGCGACGTGGGCAAGAAGTCCTCCGCTGAGGAGGAAGATGAGGAAGAAGAGTTCAGAAGAGAGAGAATGAGGGCGGAGTCCAGCATCTCCTCTCCATCTCTTTCCAGTAAGCACTCGGACTTCTCAGAGTCAGACGAAGAAGAAATAACAGTATCTTAATTTATTTTAAAAAGCAAATATAGAGACTATAACCCGTTTTGTTTATATATGAGACTGTGACCACATTTGTAAGAAGCTGCCGGCCTTAAAGAGGACCCCATAAATGCCAGTGTTAAAAAAAAAAAGTTCCACTCAAGTTTGTTACTTCATCAGCGCATGCGCACTGTACAGGATCTGCTTCTGAGACACAATTTGCTGTTTTGCACAGCTTTGTTCAAATGTACAGTATTTTGTACAATTTTGTATGGAAATTTTATGCCAAGAATATTGAGTTACTTTTACCTTGACCTTGAATAGAGTTGTTTATTGAAAAATGTAGTATTTCGATAATAATTTATATGAATTCGTTTAATAAGTATTATGTGTTGTATATATGTTTATTTCACACTTTTTGTACAAATACCAAATAAAATTGTAAACAATTCCAAGTCAAGTGTGTGTCTTGTGTGTGTGTGTGTGAGAGGATAAATGGTGATGATTAAGTGAATAGGGTAAACATTTTAAATAGATATCACAGTGAAACTTACCCCAGTTTATAACTTACATTAAGACAATTATTTTTTTGTATTACAAGCTTTCTGAAATTGTATATTTAAATATGCAAATGAGGCACTATAAAACTATCTAATAAATATGTGCTTATTTGCATACATTTCCATTGGATAACATTGGGTTCAAAATTCTTGTTTCATTTTGTTTTCATATCAAAGTCAAAGGTTTTTACAGATGGAATTTTGGATATCTCTTATCACGCCATAAATCAGAAAATACTGTCAGCAGCCATAAAAATTCCCCCCATGTTTTAGGAATAAAAAATTAAATCAGGCTATGAATAATATATATGAACAAAGAAAGCTTCAGAATGTAGCCTACAGTAGATAGCAATGAAACTGGAAAGGTTGGTGTACAGTATGTAAGTGCTACAGAAGTGGAGTATGAAATAAAAAACTCCTTTTGAAAAAAATACATTTAAAGATATGTATTGTAAAATGCCATACATTAGTAAAATAAACACCTAAACGTGTGTCCAGTCTGAAAGAAGACATGTTATGGAAGCAAAATAGCCCAAAATCTCAAAATAGACTAGCGCATGAACAAAAAAAAAAAGTTTAACAAAATTCAATCATAAATAATCATTAATTTTATTGAATCACAATAACTTAAGACTAGTACAGTGATATCAGATTTAATTCTCCGAGACCTGGACAGACCAGTGATGACAAACCGCATCAATCTGCTCTGATGTAAAGAGACTGTACACAAAATACTCCTTTTCAAGTACTGTAACAAATCAGCTAGAAAAAGTCATCAAACTGCTGCAAGATAATCAACTATTTACAAAGTTATGTTACATATAAAAAAATGTACATAGCAAAGAAGGCTAAACATTCATTGAGTTTGTGAGTAATAAACTGACAGACTGGTCAAATGCTTCAACAACATCCACACCTCTCAGAGCAGGCTTTACTCAAGACAAAACAGAGAATCAGTCTCTTTGTGCTTACAAGGACCATAGCAGGAGAGCCTTTTTAAACTACACAGACACACATCTGGACAAAGAACATGGGCCACAAATCTGACGAGTCCTCACGAACCATGCTGTACGTCTCGGCAGTGCTGAAAACCACACAGGGGACAAACGCACATTCAGCTTTTTGCTTCCATTAGGAGATCAGAATGAATGTTGCATAGGATCTGTGACTGAAAACACTGAAAGCGATGGAAGCTGTGCTGGATGACATGAGCCCCGGCTTTAAACGTCCGCCTGCCCTTCCCAGAAGGCAGGCTGAGAGGAACAAAAAAAAAAGTACAATATTCTTTATATTTTAAGCCACAGAAATGTCAAACCGTTTTACATTATCATTCAACCACAAGTACCTTTATACCTTTAACCTCAGATTAATTATATCACTATAAACAAAAGCAGCATATACACTAGTTTTCACTTAATTAGTTCGACATGTTTGTTAGGACAGTTTGTTCATCACAAATCACACAAAACAGACCGTGAGTGTGGAGAAAGCACAGTTAAAGGAATCGGATGAGGTATAAAAATCGAAACACATCTTCTTAAACTTCCCTCACCCAATCAACCTGCATAACGTTCTGATTTCGAGCACCAAAACACATCAATATAATTTTTCTTTCTTGCTAGTGGTCCGAATATTTACACCAGCTTCACAGCACTGGGTCATACATGCATACAACTTAATTTGAAACCCAGTACTGCTTTTCATTCACGTCTCAATCCCGCGGCATCGGTGTCTGATATGATGAGAGGTCGACCGTGCTCGAGGAGAGAGTCGACTCGGGAGCCCTGTTACGTTTACAGCCATTTAGACAAATGAAGAATCAGCGAATGCACATAGTCTGTTAGAAAAGAGTAAGGCATTGTTTGTTAGAATTCAGTCCAGCACCAAAAGACATTTGTGCTACAACAGCCTGTTTGGGCCAATGTGCATGGAGATCTGAAAGGGTTATTTGTTGGTCAAAGCGAGAACTTAGAAGTGGTAGAGGTGTCGTTTGTGAAGTTGCATGGAAAGTTACGACACAGATGGCAATGACATTTTCTTAAACACGGTAAAAAGGATAAATCTAGCCATGGTGAATGTTGATTTACCAGTTAGTGCCTTTTACTCCTGAAAGACTTTTTTATGAGAACTAGGACCAGGAAAGGGATTTCCATTTTTTTGTCCTTGCTATGTCAATTCTTTCTATAAATGTTGGTGTCTGTGTTTACATTTGTGTGTTTGGCCAATAAAACCTTTGCACATACGTTACAGTTTCTTCAACACCTTGATGAAAAGTTCTACATGAAGTGTCGATTCCAAAAGGAACAAAGAAAGTATCAGTAAGGATTGTGGTGAGAATATTTTGACTTTTACATTCTCCTTGTTGTTGAGCAGTGCTAATAGTGTTTACCAACTTCCTTGTTAGGGTTAGATATAGGGTTTATATTATGGATTTGCATTCAAGTGCTCATATTATGCTCATTTTCAGGTTCATAATTGTATTTAGAGGTTATAGCAGAATAGGTTTGCATGGTTTAATTTTCAAAAAACACCATATTTTTGTTGTACTGCACATTGCTCGAGCTGCTCTTTTCACCCTGTGTGTTGAGCTCTCTGTTTTAGCTACAGAGTGAGGCATCGCACTTCTGTTCCATCTTCGTTGGGAGTCGCACATGTGCAGTAGCTAGGTAAGGACTACTAGCCAGTCAGAAGCAGAGTCTGAGGGAGTGCCACGCTAGCAGTTAGGCGAGCATTATAACGTTTGTTACCAAGTGACCCTCATTTGTCTCTGAAGTAAAGGCTGGACTACAATAGAACTGTTTGGAGCAGTTGGTGAACAGTGTTTTCTGTTGGAGATGGTAAGTCCCTTTGGGCTGGAAGTTTTCACTTTGTAAACCTATAAAGTGCACAAAAAAAGATATATAACACAATAAAGGAAAGGGGAAAAGCCAAAAAGCATAATATGAGCATTTTAACACACCAGTTCTCATCGTTTTTGTGCATGAAGAGATTTGAAAGCAGACATTTAACTCAAAAACATTGAGTTGTATCTAATAGGAACTATTTTTATTAGTGCTCTCTTAGTTGCTTTTTGTGGACACACATCTCCTTCATGGACTAGAGTTGAATAAAACCAATGAGTGTCGAGAGTTTGGGATGTAATTAATGATCTCCAAGGAGTTTTTAGAAGTGTGAGCTGGCACGCTGTAGGACTTAACATTCACTTTGCCTCGATTTATCCTTCAGCAATTACACAGGCAACTTCAGCCGCAGAAGAAGAGGAGGAGCCAAAAAACCTGCTGGCTGTTAATCCGTCCAACAGCCTCATCTGTGTTCTCAGCGGCTGGTAGCTCAGGCTCACTGATGCTCCAGAGACGAGGGTCTGTATCGCCATCTGCAGCCTGCTCAGACGCACTGCAGCTGGGCAGGACCAGGAGTATCTCAGCCCGATGAGCTGGAGCCGATGCTGTAGGCTCAGTGGCAATCGGAGGACTCCTGGCTTGTGTTTAAGTACGCTAACAACAGTGACAGACCGTGTGTTTTTATTCTGTCTGTCTGAAGTAGATGTCAGGCTCCTGGCAGAGGAGCCACGGGCCACAACGGTGAAAAAACAAAACCAAAAAACAGCGCAGTGCAGTAGAAACCTTTTGTCGCCCGTTTTCTGAAATGAATTTGAACCTTTTTTTTTTGTTCTTCTTCTTTTTAAATATTTGGGTTACCTGCACCCAAATTAAGGTGGCTGGATTTTGTGACACAGAATTATACTCTAAACAAGAAGTTCTCCCGATGAGAACAGTTCTTATAAAAAGTTCCTCCTGAAAACCTGTCCCCGTGTTGCATCACAAGGTGGACTCCAGCGACGAGTCCAGGATGTCGTCCTGGTGACTGTTGCTGTTGGAGTCACTGTCGTAGCTCTGCGGGCTCGACGACGTCGCCGCCTCCTTCAGACGCATCAGCATGTTCATCTGTCGGCAGAAACAGGCGTTAGTCTGATCGAGCTTGACAACTCAGAGGTTGCCCTGCTAAAATAAATAACTCAAAGTAACGGACGCAAAGTTAAAGGTCCCATGATATGGTGCTCTTTGGATGCTTTTATATAGGCCTTAGTGGTCCCCTAATACTGTATCTGAAGTCTCTTTTATATAGACCTTAGTGGTCCCCTAATACTGTATCTGAAGTCTCTTTTATATAGACCTTAGTGGTCCCCTAATACTGTATCTGAAGTCTCTTTTATATAGACCTTAGTGGTCCCCCTAATACTGTATCTGAAGTCTCTTTTATATAGACCTTAGTGGTCCCCCTAATACTGTATCTGAAGTCTCTTTTATATAGACCTTAGTGGTCCCCCTAATACTGTATCTGAAGTCTCTTTTATATAGACCTTAGTGGTCCCCCTAATACTGTATCTGAAGTCTCTTTTATATAGACCTTAGCGGTCCCCTAATACTGTATCTGAAGTCTCTTTTATATAGACCTTAGTGGTCCCCCTAATACTGTATCTGAAGTCTCTTTTATATAGACCTTAGTGGTCCCCCTAATACTGTATCTGAAGTCTCTTTTATATAGACCTTAGTGGTCCCCCTAATACTGTATCTGAAGTCTCTTTTATATAGACCTTAGTGGTCCCCCTAATACTGTATCTGAAGTCTCTTTTATATAGACCTTAGTGGTCCCCTAATACTGTATCTGAAGTCTCTTTTATATAGACCTTAGTGGTCCCCTAATACTGTATCTGAAGTCTCTTTCCTGAAATTCAGCCTTGGTGCAGAATTACAGCCACTAGAGCCAGTCCCACAATGAGCTTTCCTTAGTATGTGCCATTTCTGTGTCTGTAGCTATTGAGGAGGAGAGAGGGGGGGGGGGCAAGGTGGAGGGTGGGGGTGTGGCCTTGACCAACTGCCACTTTGCTCGTTTGAAAGCCATGATGTCTCTCTCTCATGGGTGGGCCAAATTCCCAGGGCGGGTAAAGCAGAGAAAGGGGAGGTAACCTTTCAGATTCCAGATCGGCCCATCTGAGCTTTCATTTTCTCAAAGGCAGAGCAGGATACCCAGGGCTCGGTTTACACCTATCACCATTTCTAGCCACTGGGGGACCATAGGCAGGCTGGGGGAACGCATATTAATGTTAAAAAACCTCACAAAGTGAAATTTTCATGCCATGGGACCTTTAAGTATTTCAGGTGGAGATAAATAAGTGATGAAGCTTCATGAACCATTAGTTGTATTTGTTGACCCAACTAGATGCTAATAAAATAACTCAAGGTCCACTTACTAGCTTTCAATTTCTGTAGAAAGTTAGGAAGCTGAGGAATGTTAAATTTCTTTTCTAAACTGCTGTTTCCAAGATCAAGAATAAACTGTACTGTTTCTTTTCAAATATTTTTTACCTAAATTTCAATGTTGGAGCAGAGATACTATATACTCAGCAAAAAAAAAAGAAACGTCCTGTCACTTTCAACTGCTTTTATATTTTAAGCAAACTTTACATATGCAAATAAAAATCCAAAGTAGCCCTCAGTATGTGGTGTGGCCACCAGCTGTATTAAGTACTGCAGTACATCTCCTCCTCATGGACTGCACCAGACTGGCCAGTTCTTGCGGTTGTTGTTGCCATCCTGTACCTGTCCCGCAGGTGTGATATTCGGATGTAGCGATCCTATGCAGGTGTTGTTACACGTGGTCTGCCACTGCGAGGACCATCAGCTGTGCTTCCTGTCTCCCTGGAGCGCTGACTTAGGCGTCTCACAGTAGGGACATTGCAATGTATTGCCCTGGCCACATCTGCTGTCCTGATGCCTCCTTGCACCATGCCTAAGGCCTGTTCACGCAGATTAGCAGGGACCCTGGGAGTCTTTCTTTTGGTGTTTTTTTTTGGAGTCAGTAGAAAAGTATCTTTACTTTCCTAATTTTCTTATAACTGTGACGTTAATTGCCTACCGCCTGCAAACTGTTATTGTCTTTTGGACCGTTCAACAGGTTCATGTTCATTAATTGATTATGGTAACATTGTTTAAACCCTTTAAAATGAAGATCTCTAAAGTTATTTTGATTGATTTGATCTTTAAAAAGGGGCGTTTCTTTTTTTGCTGAGTTTATGTGTTCATGACTACCCTGTCTAAGGCGAGTTTGTATTTTTGCTCACCAGTGGGTCTGCGTCGCTGTCGCTCTGAGGTGGCTCTTTCCTGACTCCTTCTCTCGGGGCAGAATAGCCATCGAAGCCCACGTCCTCTGGGCGGAGCTGCAGCAGCGGGGGCCAATCAGCCGGAGTGGACGTGGCTGACCACGGGTAGGTGTCAATCACCCAGGCAGCGGGGTCCTCCCACGCAGCCCGGCGGCCGTACAGCTACAGAGACACACAGAATATAACTCTGAAACAGACTAGAAGATGCTCTGAGGAAGATTTAGCATTTTGGAACCGAGTGGCATAACTGCTTGGAGGAGCAGTTTGTCTGAGTTTCAGTTTGTGAGTAATCACTGAAGGCCAGTTTTGTGTGGAAATTCCTCTGGCTCTAAAAAGCAGGTGCTAACAGCTATTAAAGAGAGGCTTCACCACGGAAGAGAAAATTGAAGGCAAAAGTGAAAGCTGTTACAAAAAAAGCAAGAGCCTCTGAAGAAAAAAACCAGCAGTAATAACAAATGAACGCAATAACTGATAAATTATATGAAACCAAACTAAGAGAAGGTGGAGAATTGCAGCTGTGTGGTCAACAAAGTTAAGTTTAAATGTAACATCTACTAAGCTGACTGCAGTTGTTTTTTTCAAATTTTCAAAGTAACGGATGCCAAATTGAGTATTTCAGGAGGAGATAAATATGAACCATTAGTTGTATTTTCTTTACCAACTAGATGGTGCTCTTGGTTTAGAGAAAAAGGCTCATGTCTAGGCACAGTTCGGTGTGCTTTCAACCCTTTGTTGAACAGCGAGCACCATCTAGTGGGCTCAGACAACATCACTAGAGATGAACTGCAGCCTCAGCATCACTACAGTGTAGGGCTGCCACCTCTTAGTCGATTAGTCGACTAATCGGTCGTTTTGGTCTTAGTCGGCTAAGATTTCTTTAGTCGATTAGTCATTTTTTATGCTTATTCATGCTTAATTACTTATTTCCAAGAAACTTCTGAGCACATTTATGGTAAACACAATATTTAAAGTGGTGCTTTTGCAGGATTAATTGTGGAGAAACTCAGTTTTACAGATGGTTAATTAACTACATTTATATTGTGCTTTTCTAGTCTTAACCACCTCTCAAAACGCACAGCTCTGTCAATTAAATCAACTAATCGATTAGTCAACAAAATCGTATAAGTGTTAGTCGACTAAGAATTTCTTTAGTCGAGGACAGCCCTACTACAGTATGGTTTCTCTTCTAGAGCCCAATCAGTTAATTTAATCAGTTAAAGTGTGTGTGTGTGTGTGTGTGTGTGTGTTACCTGCAGTCCCTCTCGTACAGCCTCCAGCATGTAGGGGATGATGGAGTAGTTCCAGAGGTCGGTGAACCAAACCCTGGATCCCTTCACGTCCATGGGACAGGACAAGAGGAGACGAGGTCCTGCACGCCGCAGAGCACAGAGGTAAGACACTGATTGTTTGCCCACACCGACATTCAACAAAAGGCATATTGTGCATCACTCTCTTACCGATGGTGACGTCAGAGGAGCTGTGTGTCTCCAGGAAACGGTTGAGGTGGTGCCAAACCCGCGGGATCCAGTCGACGATCTTTACCAGCTCCATGTTGCGCGTTCGGCTGCCAATCTCAGTCTCGATCAGCTTCCTCCGCAGGTAGCGGCCAAGGAAGCCTTTCACCGGCTCCATGTGGTTGGCACACAGCACCCACCTGATCAGAGAACATGTCGGGACTTTAAAGTATCATACAAAAATGTAATTAAATGTATTTTAAGATCATGTCAATCCTTCAATATGTCAAATATCCAGCTGCCAGGAGTGTGTGGAGCACATAGGCAGCAGTTTACCTGAAGTTGTGGTGAAGCTGCAGGTTTGGGGCCGATGACGTGGCTTGGCTCATGGTGCCGATAATGTAGGGGCTGAAAGGACAGAAAAACACTGATTATTATTCGTTCCACATCAGTCCATTTAGTCGTACCATAGTTAATAAGTCGCTGGACACTTAAAGTAGAGCGGTTGAGAGGGTTTTAATCTGCTTTGACTTGTGTGGTACAACTCCTGTAAGCCGTTCTTACAGAGCTCTACTTTCAGTTGAAAACATTTGTAGTCATGAGTGAACTGAAACATTGTTTTGGTTAACAGCCATTCTGTTGAGATGTTTGACTTTTCACATTTAACACATTTTCAGTAATGCAGTGTATGCCGTGTATCCGAATTCATTCAAATATACATTTTGTGTGTGTGTGTGTGGTGTGTACTGACCAGTGCTTATAGTTGCAGTTGAAGACGCCGTTAAAGATCTCTCCCAGGGAGCTGACGTGGTGCAGGTTGTCCAGAATGACTACCAGAGGGCTGTCCGCACCAGAGACACCGCTGCACTGCTCGGCTAAACCCGACAGGTATTGACGCAACTCCTGCAGAGAGAGAGAGAGAGAGAGAGAGAGAGAGAGAGAGAGAGAGAGAGAGAGAGAGAGAGAGAGAGCATTAAAAATCATGTAACCAGTCATATTTCTTTGTATGTTCTTGGAGTACCAGGGTTTTCTACACAAAACCTTTCTGTACATAAGCTGGCTAATGATGTGTTACATTAACCACCTAGTGCCCTAATTTTACTGTACAGTACTATCAATACTGATCATACATTTTTACATTTGTTTATTCATTTGTATAAATCGAAACTTGCACATTCCCTTCAAGTCACAAAGGCTTTCTCTTACTTTCATCAACTTTTGGAAACTGATCGTAGTGATTCGTTTTTTGCTTTATGTGTGATTCGTACAGCTTTTAAAACCTACCAAGTATCTGAATTTCAGCAGCCTCTACAGTTATTTAATAAACAGTGTTTGTTAGTTGGTTATTCATAGATACTTTTGCTTATAGTTTCGATGGCTATTGTTTAAAGTAAGAAAATTGGATTTGTAATTCATCTCACAGTGCAACAGAACTTTTAAGAACTTATACAAGAGTCCACTGATATTAAGTTTCAACACTAGAGACCTGTCTGTTAAACTCTGCAGAGGGGGTTTAACAACCACTAAACCTAAGATAGATCATGGAAGCACAGCGAATACAGAATTTCCATGTGTGCATTTACCTTGCTGGACTTGTGGTCCACATTGAAAGTGACGACAGCGTTTGGGGTCAGAGGTCGGCCCTCTAGCAGCAGCAGGTGTCGAGACAGCTGATTGGCCAGGTAGGTCTTTCCTGTACCGCTGGGGCCCGACAGGATGACGCGCCTGTGCTCCTTCAGCAGGGAGACGTAGCGCTGCAGCATCGGCTTCGGGATCAGAGTGTCAAACACCAGCGAGTCCACGTTCTCACTGCTCACACCTGGACGCGCATGCACGCAAACACACACACACACACAAATCAGGATATTTAAGTGAAGTGATTTTTTCTAACTGCGCGACTAAAAACTGAATTTCGAGCAGCTGCGTAGTGTAAATTAAGGTTTTCCCAGTCTACCAGACTTCCAGCATCTATGTCGGTCTAGTTATGTAGAGGAATAAGAATAGCGCACTGAAGTTTGATTGAAACTTACATTAAACTGGATTTTTCTTTTGTTAACAATGGCTTAGTCTATGTTGACGACGATTCATTTAGGGGATTGCTCCGGTGCCGCCAGAAGATCCGCCAGATGTCCCTTATTATGGTTTTAAAAAAGTGCCAATAAACCAGAGCACGTTTTTCTCCCATCCCTGGAATGCTGTGTGGACTAACCAGACCCTCCTCCCCAGCGCTGTGGAGGAAGGTCTGGCAATGTGAGACTAACGATGGCTTGAGATGCAGCGTTGGTACCTCTGAGCTGGATGTTGATGGTGTTGCTGTCTCCCACCAGGTAGCCGCAGGGCAGCAGCTCGGGCGTTTGGGCGGCGCCGGGGATGCTGGGCCGGTGGATTTCTCCGATGTTGTATCCGTCCACGCTGTCGGAGCTCAGGCCCAGCTGGCTCACCGGGTCCACATGGGTGATGTACTCCTGTCAGACACAAAGTCTCAGCATTTAATGGATGTTTTTGTGAAGTTTCTGAAGACAACACCAACTATAAGGCCTTTTCCGGTTCTAAATGAAAATGTTGTTGCTGAACAGAAGCACATTTCAGTGTGTGATTGAGTTAATAGTAACTGTATGCATTTAGTGTTATAGAAGAAAACCTGACTGCCAATACTTAAACATTAAAACATAAAATTCAACTTTTAAACTGTCTTTAAACAACACTGATGCTGAGATGTTTACCTTGAAAAGACGCCGGACCACACCGTCAAGGACGTCCCACTTGGTTTTACCACTCACACCGATGCACCCAATCAGAAAATGACGAGGCCGGCCGTCCTGCGATGGAAAAACACGACTGGTTTTAGACACCAAAAAAGCCTCCAGGTCCAACAATAAAAACAGTTGGAGTTGAATTTGTCAAACAGGTCTCACCTCTCCCCACTTGCTCTCCTTGTCCAGGCTGACGACCATCTTTACGTGTCGCCCCTCCTTCCTCATCCCTCCCTCTCCGCCGGTGTCGTCCAGCAGCATGTCTGACAGGAGGGCAGAGCAAAGTCAGTTTCCCATGAAAAATGCAAATGTTAACGGCTGACTTAAATCAGTCAGGTGTTTTCATGTTTTCCCTTTAAGAAATCAAGTCACTGCATAAAGCCAACAGTCAAGTTATTTATTATGTGTACTTTTCAATGTCTGACAGATTTAATGTCATCTGGGCCCACTGACAGTGAGACAGTCTTGAGACAAAAATTTGTGCTAGTGACAGAAATTTGAATCTCTGCTAACCCATTTATAAAGAATGTAGTTGTAGAAAAAATACAATAATTTGATATAGTGTCCCAAACTGTTATCGGTGACACTGAGTCGAGGCCCATTCAGTGTCTCTTATAAATCTACCAGGAACTGTGGCACATCATCAGCTCTGTCTTACCCAGGCTGGTGGACTCGCTGGTGGTGAGGTTGAGGCTGTGCTGGGAGAGCCCCGGCCCCTGGGCCTGGCTGTGTGTGTGAGGGGGAGGAGAGGAAGAGATGGAGACCTGGGACCCCATCCTGCTGCCCTGATTCTCCACCTTCAGACGGTCATTCTCCACCTTCAGCTTCCCAATCTCCACCTGCAGACACACACACACACACACAAAAATTAGGTAAGCTGACAAAATCTATAATAATTATAATGAATTCTCTCTTCATGCCAATCGGTGTTCGTATTTACATGTCTGTTGAGTGCTAAAATGTCTCCTTTAAAATTCCAGTGAAATATGTATGTCAGTAAGTCATAATATCTGAGCACTTTAATTTTTTGGTTTTTATGGGTAAATAAAATGAAACTCAAACCTTGAACATTTACAACTTTAGAGAAATAAATTAGCTTGACTTTAAGGCTGTGGGCATTTGTGCTTTAAAAGGGGGAATCAAAAGTGAATAATAGAGAATAAAAACTGTTGCAACTCACAGAAAGCTGTGAAGCAATGACTTTCTGCACTATGCGATTCAGTATTGATTTACCCTTTAATGTGAAGTTCTCTAAATTCTTCTATTTGAGTGTGTGTGTGTGTGTGTGTGTGTGTGTGTGTTGCGTCTGCAGACCTGCATGCGGTTCATGGCCTCCCGGAGCTGGTCCAGCTGATGAGCGGAGCTGAGAGCCTCCAGGCGAATATCAGTCAGTTTCATCTCCTTCTCCCTGAGCTCACTACGCAGCTGCATCACCGTCTCCGCCTCGCTGTCCAAACACTCAGACAATCTGTACACACACACACACACACACACACACACACACACACACACACACACACACACACACACACACACACACACACACACACAGCAAGTTCACACAGTTTAGTAACATGAGATATTATGATTTAAGCAAATTTTAAGGTTGTTTTCCCATCTGTACTGTTTGAATGATTTCAAACACACAGACAATACTTTATTTGGATATGTTTTGTATAGCAGGGGTCCTCATACTTATTACTCATAGGTCCATATCTGATTTTTATTTAAGGTCAGAGGTCCAGCACGAATAACAAAACATCAACTCACTTATAACTTTTAAGCAACATACATTTAAGTTGAGTGCTCGGTTTTCCTGGTCAATGTATATAACTAATGTTTATTCATAGTCACTTAAAATGTATTGAATAGAAAATTTATTTAAAAATAGAAAAATGCTATACATCATAAGGTATAGTATCCATAACACGAGTCATGGGCCGGGTGCAGACGGACTTGCTGTTTGGTGCGGACCTTGGTCTGGACTTTGAGAAGCCCTGTTGTATAGGATACGCTACAGTACAGAATAGCCCCAATAACCCTGCAAACACATACAGATGATGATGTCTACGTACAGCGAGCTGGAGTGTGTGTTCCTGAGCATGTGGCTGGAGGCTGTGGTGCCGTTGTGGGGCAGCTTAGGGGAGGACGGCAGCGACGAGTCCGTCATCTCCTCAATGTCGGAGTGAGAAGAGGCCGACTTGGGAGATTTCTTCTTGCTGAACGCTTGTTTGAAGGAGCTTCGCAGCTGCAGGTACAAAACAAAGAAGTGTAGAGAGACGGTGAGCAAGCGAGGGACACACTCCCAAAGACACAAAGCTGAGACGGAGAGGAGTGTGACGAAGGAAAGTGGAGGAAAACTGCTGTGAAAAAGTGCAAGTGAGTCACAGGGAGGGAAAGGGAATTACGGGTAGACCGTCTTATCACTTGAGCTACAGCTCTAAAATCAAAGGCTGAGTGTGAGGAGCGTAACGCTACTGATTTCTACCTATGGCTCATCGTTTTTGTTTTTTAATGTTTTTTTTTCAAATCTGGAGTTTTCTATATTCAAATATAGTGAAACTCAGAATTAGGGTTTATCTGGATTAAAATTGTTTTTTCTCAATGTATTAAATGAGAAATTCCAAGGTGAGCTGGTGACAGTGTTTAGAGTTCTTTTTGGGAGACAGCATTCAGATTTTTGGACACCTGAACAAGACTGATGTGTGCATGTTCACACTGAAAATTAGATACTGTATTTAGAATGTAATTTGCACCTCAAACCCTCCGTGGCTAAAACGTTTCTTATTTTTGTAAACTTGCATAAAGGGCAACATCATGTGCATTTTCTCCTCACTTGCTAAAACTGCAATGTTTTCTAAACTGTACTCGTTTTTGCTCCTTTTAAAAAATTATGTAATTTCTGGTGAAACCATGTAAAAAAACAAAACCGATGAGCCATATTCAAACTACATGTAAACTTTTGGCTAAGACCCATGTCCTCATATTGTTTGGGCAAGAGATTGTGTTTAAAAGAGAAATCCACCGTGTATACTTTACACTCTGATCACTGCTTCTACTTTAGTCAGCTATTCCCTTGTACAAGCTTTTCAACAATCTCCTGAAAAATGTCCTCTGTTCTGAATGCATGTAGGAAGACAGAATTATTACACACTTTCTAAAGACAGATTCACACATCTGCAAGCTGTGCTACACAGCATTCTTACTATGGGGCAGAAATTGGTCTCTGTGCCTTTTCTACAATATTTTGTTTTCTGTAGGATTAATAAAATTGGTGCTATGCGGCTTTAAAAAGAAGCCTCTCTGATTTTGAGGGACATCGTTTTGGATTTTTCGTCTTCATATATCTTTGTAGCTGCATTGTTGATATCTCAACATTATGTCACGTCGATAGTGTTTGGCCACTTATACGAAAGCCCATCACAAAATGGATCAAGAGACACAAGCTATTCTTCTTATAACCTGCTATATCCCTAATACCCTGTTTGTGGCAGTGTTAAAAGTGTTTTCTGATGGATTTTTCTTTTCAAGAGCTGGCTCAAGTGTCATAAGATCCGTTTTCAGGGAGAAGCAGTGTTGGGGAGGAGAGGACAGGCACTACGGTGGCAGCAGAGACAGGAGGAAAAGGACAGAGGTTAGTAACCTAGAAAAAGTGCAGGGGTTAGGCAGCTTTGTTTCCTTTCATTTCACACAGCGTACCATTCTTACCTCATAGACCTGCCACATGAAGCGAAGCAAAGGAAGACAGAGAGACAAAACAGCTCATGTTCATATGGGTGTGTTAATGTGTTATGGAGGGACAGAGATTAAACTAGAGGCCCCTACAGGACCAAAGCTGATTTTTTATTTTATTTTTTACCTCCAGGCAGATACAAGCTAATGCTACATCACAACCACCATGAAACAAGGTCTTTCATGATCCATACTCTCCAACACACACTGCCCCTATACACTCCACATCACATACACTGTGTGAGCACCTGCAAGGAGGAGCCTCCTGTGGGGTCTCACCTACACAAACTGACAGGTGGAAGCACATCCACACACACACACAGGAGGGGCCTTCTTTATTATTACTGTGACCTAAAGCAGGAAACTCGACACAAGCTCACGTCTTTTAACTGCTACCACAAAGCACCACACGGCTCTTCCTGAAATTTTAACATCAGGATCAGGGAGTGACAACCACACAACACAACATCGTTTTAGTCTACGGGACGACAGAGAGGAAAAAAAAAAGATCCATACGTCATCATCTATGACTTTTCCTCCGGTGCACAAAAACGCCTTTCAACAACAAAAAAGAAAACGTTCATTATAAGTTGTGAATGAAAGTATGTAAGATGGTTTGTTGTATGATCACTAGTTAAAAACAAATATGAGCTGACACTAGGACTAGACACTAGCTAGTAAACACTGATGTGGTACTTTAGGTTAAGACACGACTACTACTACAGATTTAGCCCAGTTTTTTGACCTGCAAAATAACTAAATCAATTATTACTTGGTATTCAACAGGACTGGGCCTATGGAAATCCTAAGTGTATTCACCTTTTCCCCAGTGAAAGATGCCTAAAGGGGAGAAACCCGACATGAGAATGCACAACGAGACAAAGACAAAAACAAACCACCATGAGTCCTGGCTGGCTGCTTGTTAGTAACTCATTACACACTGAAATCTTTAGATGCATCCTTTTTTTTTTTCTTTTTCTTAAGTCTCAGCATCTTACCCAGTTCTTCTTGTTCTTCTTCTTGTTTTTTGCGTCGGTGTCCATGTTGGAGCCCACGCTGGAGTGGCTGGTTGCGCTGGCGACGCTGCTGACGCTGTCCGAGGAGTGCTGCCTCCTGATGCGCAGGTCTGGCTGCTGATTCTGCTGCTGCTGTGAACCGCCGTTACTGCCAGCTATAGGAGACACAGCCAGAGGCAGGACATGTATGGGTTTGTCAAATATTAGCCTGCAATATCATCTTTTATTAAATATCAAGTATCAACCTTGTCAGTGTTGTTCACTTCTGACTTGAGATGTTTTCCTACTTTGACTACAGAAAAAAATGGATAAGTGGAGTGCATTATCCTGCTTTTTATGCGCTCATTACCCCAAAAGAGATTGGTTACTTATGGTGTCAGAAGAGCAACACGCGACAAAAAACACACATGCCTGGAGCTCCCAACTCCAACAATTTATTGATAAATGAAGATCCTCGACAGATCAAAATGTCTGTTTATCAATATCAAGATGTTGTGGTTTGGACAGATTGTGGGATCCTATTTTGTAACATACTTGTCCCTCACTTTGATACAAGAGTGCAGAAGGACATCTTGTATCTATTCTGATGAGTAATATTTAGTGAACAAACACAGAATATTATATTGCTTTAGATTACTATACTCAAGGTCTCAAATGTTGGCACAAAAGTCTAAAAATATTAACTTTGGCCTTCAAATATCCCTGCTTTGCGTAGTGTTTGCCATACCTGTCCTGTCCCCTTTCGGCGTGAGTTCAGGTGTGTTGATGACTCCGTTGATGGCCGCCTGAGCAACAGCGTTCTGCTTCTTCAGCAGCTCGATGGTCTTCCTCAACTCATTCAGCTCAGAGTCCTACACGGAGGAAATTACAAAGGAGGATCAAACCAACAAGTCCACTGCAGTGTCTTTGAATGTGCACTTGGATTAGTGCAGTCTGTTCTAAAACAAGGGGAGCTGATCTCACCTTCTGCTCTGCTGTCAGTGTGAGACTCTTCAGTCTGATGGTCATGTTGCCCAGACTCTGTTCAAACGCTGCCACCAGGTGAGCCTGTGGGAGAAACAAACAAGTTGTGCAAAATGTAAACCAGGAACTCTGTAGAGCTCAAACCTCCTCTAGTTTATAGCAACAACGTTTCTCTTCCGGGATTGTTCAGATGCCGCCGGAAATTCCGCCGGATGTCCCTCATTTCAGCCGGATGTCCGTCACCTTCCGCTTTCTTTGTGTTGGCATTCTAAACTCTGGTGGATTTATGAGGACTATGGTTAACTGCTCCTCAGATCTATGCAGGGTAAATCCAGACAGCTAGCTAGACTATAGCCTCTTTACGACCAAGTAGTTACAGGAATGTAGTTATAGGAACAGCCCACTTCTAAACAGTTCTACTAACTACTCTCCACCCAAACCGGTTTTTCCATTCACACTGGCCAAGTGGCCATAGGACCTGACCTTTTGTTATTATAACACAGCCATCTAACCACCACTATGCGGAAAAAACCCTGCCCTGAAGTAGGAGCTGAAAGAGTTATAGGAACTGCGGCCAGCGGAACTTAATAATCCCCAAATTGGTCTAGTCAGAACACGAGAAATAAAAGGTTCTAGGAACGTAATGTTCTAGGAGCTGCAAAAATCCCTCCGGTCGGAAATCGGCTTATCTGTCCAATCTGAGTTTTCTGGTGCACGACTAAAGCAACTTTTAAACGTAAACATGTTCCACCAAAACAAGTTCCTTCCCGAGGCTATTTTACAGAGGCACCGTTGTTCCGTCGGGCGCTTAGCGCCCCTCAAGATGATTGTGATTGGTTTAAAGAAATGCCAATAAACTAGAGCACGTTTTTCTCCCATCCTGGAATGCTGTGTGGACTAGCCAGACCCAGAAGGGTTGGCAATGGAGGAGACTTAACCTCCTCCAACCTCATTAGATGTTCACAATTGTCATTCATATTCCAGGTTTGACTTGATAATAAAATACCATGTACATCCAACACTTTCAAGTTCTATACAGTATATAGAACTTGAACTGGGCTAAAACTCAAAAATGACATCAGTCGAGTAATCTTCGTACCAAAATGGGGACATACCCAGTGCAAATTAATAACTGATTATTCCCCCTGTAGGTCAGCGTTGGGCAGGTTCCCACACAACAAACACAACACTGAAGCCAAACCAAAAACAGTGCTTGGAGCTAGATCCCTTCATTCATGCTAAGACACTCCTGACGACAACATAAAGTCATTTTCTGGTAAGCCTCTTTTCACTACAGTTCGGGTGATTTAACTTGATTTTCACGGGTTTCTGGCTGAGAATAAATTGACTTGACTTTCTGACAAAGGGACAAAAACATGGGAGGCTTCAGACTGGGTTGATGGGACTGGATGCAAACAAGTAAAAACAAGAAGAATTCAAAAGGAACATGTACGTAGATACAGTAAAGACGATAAGCATCGCATGTCAAAAGAAAATAAAGGATTACAGGGGTAATTGAACTTATACAACAAATAAGCTCTCTGAAAGATTTCAAAACTCTTAATTTTAAGTGCAACGCTGCAGATGTTTCTGGTTTAAGCGCACCAGTTAAACAAGAGTGAAACATCCTTCACTTTATTGTATTAGATTTTACAAATATAAATGATGCGTGTAAGAAGTGTGTGTAGGTGTTGTGACTGATGTTTGATTTAAGTCGTGCCTTTTTGCTACAATGGGTGTTCTTAGATTCTCGGCCTCGGGGGCTTCAAGGCGTGTAGAGATAATTCATCATCTGTCTGCGGTGGATGATCCAATATTTAAAAAGACAAAGAGTCTACGTCGCCACCTCATGACCCCCCACTACCGACTCCTCTGTTTTCTGTCTGTGTTTGTCTTTCAACACCCACACTGCGCCTTCTTGTATCCAGGCGCCATTAGCTGTAAATCTTCAGTCCACATCTGCGACTGTCCCTCAGCAGTGTGCTGAGACTTGACTCTCTGCAGTCATCTAACACCGCTGCCTTCCTTCCATATCTCTAATCCACCAATAAACCACCAGCGTGCACCAAGTCAGGCAGCAGATTACAAGTGGAGCGTGGTGAGACTTGTGCAATACAGAAGGTAGGGTGGCAGAAAGGATCGTGTCTGGAGACGCTTTAAGAGATTTTCTGATGGTTCTGCCAGATGTAAAATTACACCTTCTGGGAGCAAAGTGCTCGGTGGGAGCTGTTCCCTATTTGATGAATATCACGAAATGTACTTGTGTGTATTTGGGTGCTTGAGAGAGACAGAGTGCCAAATTTCCCCTCTTTTTTTTGTTTTTGTTTTTTACAGTTAAGTCTGTCTTTTGGCAAAACAACATCAATTTAAGTCTGCTTCAGGTCACGGCACATTTTCTGAAATTATTCTTTATTATTATTATTATTATTATTATTATTATTTCAACAGCTAATAATTACATATTCCATATTTCTAGAGAAAGCACAACATTATTTTAGCAGGTTTTTTTTTACCTTTCTGTATTTTGCTACATGCTGTACAGCCTTTGCTGATAATAACCAAAAAATGGGTTTTTATTGAGCATAAAAGGGATTAAATTTGTGGCACGGTAAACACTGGAAGGAGGTTTGTAAAGGAGTGTGTGTGTGAGTGAGTGAGTGAGTGAGTGAGTGAGTGAGTGAGTGAGTGAGTGAGTGAGCGTGTGTGTATGTGAGTGAAAGTGAGTGAGTGAGTGAGTGAGTGTGTGTGTGTGTGTGTGTGTTTTTGTGTGTGTGTGTCTCTGTGTGTCTATGTTTACATGCTTGCTCACTTACGTTGGCACTCAGCTGCGTCGTCAGGGCGGAAACCTTTTCCTGGGAGGCGTCCAGCTCCCGACGCAGCTTGCGGATCTAAGGACGCAAAAAAGCACGACATCAAAAAGCACCAAGACAAAAGCATACATGCCTGCTCCATAAAAGCATACACAGCACACATACACACGCATCCAGCCACATAAAGACAAGAAAAACTGTAGCAAAACAAATGAGGGAGGCTCCCAGATTGGAGCTCTGATATGTTCAGGTTAAGAGATGAAACACGGTCAGTCAATGCATAAAAGAGCACATACAGTACTGTACAGGTGTACACAGGTGTTCGAAAAAGGAACAAGAGCCTGTTACAGGGTCAGTCACAATACAGTTACATGTGTAACTAGATACAACTGTGAAAACGCCCCCATGTTCCAACAAGTCCAGCCACTGTACATAGAAAATTAAAGAGCTGAGAAAACACAGGATAGAGGAGCTGTGGGCGGGCTGAAGCTTACCTCCGACTGAGACTTCTCCTCATTCTGCAAAAACAAACATCAGAAGAAGAAGAAGAGAAATCATTAGAGGACGTGCTGACTGAATTCTGACATGCTTTAATGAAAAAGAAGAGCAGTTGAAGCTGCAGACCATGCACCATGCACATGTCCTGACTCCTGTTTGATTTTAAAGCTCCATGGAGATAAGCTGTGTAAACTGTGGAGGAGAGTGTCTGGGTGTAATATGTCTGGAAAGCAGAGATATCGTCCTGAAGGCATTGCACTCATCTGTGTGCGATTGTGTGTGTGTGTGTGTGTGAGAGAGAGAATTCCATTGTCTCCATAGGCTGCCCACAGAACAATAGTAAGAAAAGATAGGTAGCCAAGTACATACGGAGTGAGACCAGGCAAAACAAAGGCTTGCACGAACACAACACAACCTGCTGCTGCTGCTACTGTTCACAAAAACAGTCAAACATATAACACCCACATTTACATGTAAACATGCTGCACCGGGCGCTGACACTGCGTCTGGAACTATTTTTCTTTTAACCTGATGCAAGCTATTTTTTACATCTTATTTATAGTTAGAGGTCAGTTGACAGTGAACTCAAAATGGGTTCATTTGTAGCTAAAAGATTGATGTCAGCTAAAGTCTGATGTCAGTTTATGTGCATAATTTAAAGATGTCCTACTTTGGCGCCATCCAATGGTAGTATCAAATACAGCACAATGATGGTCTCCGTTTTCTACAAAAATGTGTCATCAGAATAATTTGAAAGAGGCTGTTATCAGGTAAGACTGATAGATGTGATGATTATTTTTGAAAGAATGTAATACCTTTAAGGCTATCCATTTATTATTTCAGCTGTACTTACTTACACTCACCAGAGATGTTATGATATTGGTCCTGCTTGTTTGTTTTATTAGCAGGATATTTCCAAAATTAACAATTATTTAAACTAAACTTGGAGTTCATGGGACAAAGAGAAAGTGCTCATATTCTCGTGCATATACAGGATTTATTTGAGGATTTTATTTCATAACATTTCCACTATGAACTTCTGCATTTGCTTTGTAATGTATAAACACATCTGGCTCATTTATCCCTAGATAATTGATCACTAGATGCATTATAGTTTCTTGACATTTGCTAATATTATAAAATAACACATTTAGAGGATTGTTAAGCCTTGGTGGAGGTATGTGCTCTCTGGGTGCTTTTTCTTTGTTAAAAGTTTTTTGTTAATCCACAATTAGGATTTTTAAAGCCTGTGGGAGGCCTGAACATAGCTGTTGTGTTGTGACAGACGCAACGAAGCAGAACATCTGATAATTAATGGATTTTCATGTGGTTCCACCTACCAACCTCTAAAACAGGTTCCAACAACCTAATGTGTCTGTGCATGCATTAGGCAGTGTGTAAAGCACATGTGTTCTGCGGCATGAGTGGATGCTTTACAAAGTGGCATCTGTCCACACATGGTCCTACCACCCAAACAGAGCTGCCAATCACACACACACACACACACACACACACACACACACACACACACACACACACACACACACACACACACACACACACACACACACACACACACACGACCAGTTGATCCTAGATACACAGACAAAACACAGCAGCCTGTCTGTCTTGGAAACACAGACAAACCACTTCACACAACAGACTTCACAAACAAAAACAATCCTATGAGCTATCAACATCATGGCAGTTAGTGTGTAAACCAAGTGTTTACACACAAGCAATAAACAAAAATGAAAAAGGAATCTGAGGGAAAACCAAAGTAAAGTCGGAAATAAAATGCAAAACTAACAGCAGAGTTTTTTTTTGTGGTGTTGTGGAATTCCCAAACGTTAAATTAGTTTTTCAGGTATGAAAATGCTTTCAGAAATGTCTGCTTTACTGATGAAGAAATAGAAATTCCATAAAGTATCTGCGATTATATGTCCTGGGTAATTATATTTTTGACTTACAGCTGTATCTTACACTCCAAAAGAGCAAAACAAAAAAGCAGAGCGAAGTACTCCTGCACTCTACAGTCCTCCTCCTCATCCCTACCGTTTGTTGCCAGGATGTGATGGTGCCCGCCAGGGATAACGTCGCCATCATTTTTGCCTCCACTCTCCTCCCCCCTTTGATTTCAAACGTGTGGCTCTCCGGCTCAAAGGACAAGCCAGTGCAGAGCAGAGATACAATTGTCTGAGAGTTTCTCTGCTACACCTGCCCAGGTGAGTAAACCAGCCCACAGAGGGAGGAGCAGTGAAGACAAGGCTCTGATTGGCTACTGTGTGAACATGTGGGCTGTCCCAAATTTGCCTGTGTGATTACAGCGAGACCTTTTTCTCACAGGGTGTTTGAGTCAAATATCTGGATGGATTAGAGGATAAATGTGTAACAGCGTACTGCCAACTCAAATACTCAATATTACATTTTGTTGGCAATAGCAGAATCTCTGGTTCACACACAAACTGTGGAGTGATCTGAACTGGTACATTTGCTGCTTTGCAAAGATTTTCTAATACGAGATGATGCAATAATTATACAGAGCCGTGTTTAATTTTCTCTCTTTCCACATTAAATAATAGAGCTGATATTTTTTGTTTTTGCCTTCATTACACTGTTTACAGTGGAGAAGGAGGCAGGAAACATGAGGAGAACGAGGGTATGCTATGCAGCAAAGATCCCGGTCAGAATCAAACTGGGGCCATGCGGTTACATGGTATGTGCCCTCATCCCTGGGCCACCAAGAGCCCTGAGAGACAAACATATTTGATCACTAAAATGTGTATTATTAAAAGGTTGTGACCGAGATATGTCCTGAGAGGAACATTTTAGAGTTGAAAAATAAACGTGTCAGTGCTCTCAAGTGGACAAACTATGTAATGGCGAAACAAAATGTACCCAAAAAAATGTAATGTAAAAACTGTATACTGTATCAGTATTAAATGTATACTATGCACCAGGATTAACCATCCATTTCCAGTTGACGTTCTGTGTACTCACTGTGGAGTAAATGGAAGACGTGCTGGAGACCAGAGACAGGGATGATCCATGAACTGAAGAGACAAAAACCACAAGCAAAAGTGGGGATTAGAAAGTACATCTGTACACACAACAGTACCATGATTATACCCCCTTCCACACAAACCACCCACTCCGCTCCAACCCTGCCCACCCAACACTGTTCGTCCCAGTGTTCCCAGTTCCTCCAGCCCGCCCCAACCCATCTTCCCACCTCCTCCTGGAACATAACGGCTGCAGCTCTGCAGCCATAAAGATAAAACGCCTACACGTTGCAGTCGGACTTTGGCGTAACTAATGACAGCCTGAGCATTACTCTGCTAATGACTCAGCCACTAATCACACATGAGAGGCCGGGATACAACGCCAGCACTGTTCCCTGCCTGGGAGCAGATCAGAAAGGATTAGCAGCGTGATGTCATCAACCACACAGAGAGGTTGGGCTGATCCCAGCAGATTCATTCATTCATTCTCTTCACAGAAGAAAAAAGACAGAAATTAGTTTACTGAGGACCCACTTTTATCTTAATTTGGTCTAGACAGCAAGGTGTGCTGCTGAGAGCCACATGAAAAGGAGAATATTTATTTGATGTCTGGTTTAATCACATCAATCAATTTGTTTTTCGACCTGAATGGATTTGAGCTGCAAGAATTACTGGATTAAACGATTAGTCTTCTGACTGAAAATACATTTATAGATAAAACAATGAATGAATTAGTCATGTTTGACATGTTAGATGTTTTTTTGAGGGACGGCTTTCATTTCTTTGTATGTGGGGTGGACAATAATTACTATAGTATGTTATTGTGATATGATCTTGTGTTACCTTGTGATATATTATCATTATATAACTGCTACCAAGTTGGCCAGCCATTGGACAGAGTAATTGATTAATAATTTGATTTTGTGGAAATTAGCTACTTTCCCTTTTCTGTTAAATCCAGTTTATACAGGATAGAAAGACTTGACATGCTCTCAGGTAGAGCTGTACTCTCTTTCCTACAACTGACAATCCTCAGAAATGTTCAGATTTCCGGCTCTTCAGCATTTTTGACCTTTTTATTGATGGCGCATGTGTATCTGTCGCTGTTTGTGTTAGCATTGAGAATCTGCACTTTCTATATTTTCTTTATAACATTCTGTGAAACTGACTGCATTTTTAACACAGTAAAAATCAACATGTGAATTGTTCATTGATTTGTGAGAAAAATCGACCTGAATAAAATGTACAGATCGTTTTCATCCATGGTTACGTAGATGATGTATTGTACAAGACTGTCTCATAAGAAGAAAATGGGAACAGAAAGGTGGTGATAATTACTAAAGTAAACACCAATAATCTCAATTTATACTTTTTGAGTCTCTATCTCTAAGAGAACTACATAACCTGTAAACGCCTCTTCATTGTAAAATATATCTACAGACATAAGGAGAAGGTGAGCATATATACAGGTGTGTGGGAGGGTGCGGGTGAAGGGGATGAAGTGACAGTGAGTGGTGGTGTTGCTCTCACACAGGACAGGTCTGACAATGCGTTGGGTGGATGATGTGACTTTTGTCCTGTCAGTCTAACAACGGCCGGGTAACTCTACACCTCAGCAACATATACATGTACACACAAACCGCATGTCATCGCAGACCTACACACTGCGATCCAACACCCAAACAAAGACGGAGAGATAATAAGTAATGGTTTCTTGTATGTTATCGCGTCTCTCTCATGCTTCTCACTGTGATCCCTGTAATTATCTCCTCCTCTGAAAGGGAAGACAGGGCGCAATAATTATAAGTTGGTGCCTGTGTAATTGTGCATGTGCAAATTTGGTGTGTGCTACCTGTGCATTTGTATAGTAGCGTCGCAATGTCGGGAAAAGCTCAACATGCATTTGCTTGAGACAAATGTCTTTTAAAGTCGGCTGTACGATAGATGATTGATAGCGGTCTCCTTCTCTTAGACAACCAAATGAACCTTCATATACATGATTAGACAAACGGTGCCCAGTGGGCTGTCATTGGTCTTTGCTTCTGGATTTAATGATGGAAAACAACTTACGTAAATCAGTTTCCAAATAAACTTTGTGTCATAAAGGTCATGTAGTTGCAAAATCATGCATCATCTTACAGTTATCTGTTGGAGTAGTCCAGCAGTTAAAAGAGGTGGTGAATCATCTAAACACGTATCGCTTCGTTTGACGGGAAGCAACTGGTCTCGTTTGTGGTAAAACTCTGTTTTTCTGTAGTTTGCATTTTCTGGTTCTTACAATGTGGACATATTGATGTTGAAGGGTGTTTTTATGAGTAAAGTCTTTCAGCATTCTGAATGTTTATTTTGATTGCCCTGTGAAATAAGTCATGTGATACACCTGCCCTATATATACCTACTACATCCTGATTCTGAAAGGATGTTTTTTTTCAGAATCTGGTAAAGAAAACTAAGTTTACAAGTTGAAGTCAAGATTTACCAGATTTCTTAAAGTCCTCATATTATGCTAATTTTCAGGTTCATGATTGTATTTAGAGGTTGTACCAGAATAGGTTTACATGGTTTAATTTTCAAAAAACACCATATATTTTTGTTGTACTGCACATTGCTGCAGCTGCTCTTTTCACCCTGTGTGTTGAGCTCTCTGTTTTAGCTACAGAGTGAGGCATCGCACTTCTGTTCCATCTTCGTTGGGAGTCGCACATGTGCAGTAGCTAGGTAAGGACTACTAGCCAGTCAGAAGCAGAGTCTGAGGGAGTGCCATGCTAGTGTGTTACAAAGTGTCTCTGAAGTCAAGGCTGGACTACAATAGAGCTGTTTGGAGCAGTTTGTGAACAGTGTTTTCTGTTGGAGATGGTAAGTCCCTTTGGGCTGGACTTTGGGCTTTTTCATTTTGTAAACCTATAAAGTGCACAAAAAAGATATATAACACAATAAAGGAAAGGGAAAAAGCCAAAAAGCATAATATGGGCACTTTAAAGAAAACTCACAGCTGATTCCCCCGGGGTGTATTTACAAAACCAATTTCAGTGTCTCCAACTCTTAGTCTCTCGTCTTTGGATCTTTTCTACACTGTCAGTCTGTGATTGTGATCTGTGAGGTTTTTCAGACAGTTACCCATTAACTACATTTCCCAGAATACCTTTATACAACCTTCTACACTTTTTGGATTTACCTGTTGATTACGCAGTTTTTCTCAGCTTGAAAAATTAAGCCGTGAGCAATTTTAATAGCAAATGTCTTTTGGCTGCATAAATTTGTGGTTATGGGTTTGCGTTGCATTAGCATTTATTTTTTATATTGCAGTTTGCTGAAATGCAAGTTCACGACCAACTATGGCTATTTAACATTATTTTTTTTCCATTAGGGGGACCATTTTCACCACGATACTACGCCTTACTCTACTCCCAGTCTCAGTTTGTTCCAAGCGCTCTGTTTCTATAGCTCTGAGGATTGAGCAGCGGAGCAACCTCACCAGAGCGGGGAGTCTGCCTGCTGGTGGGAAAAAGCACGGCTGGGTACTTTTCCCAATACACAAGCTTATGAAAAAAGACAAAGCGGCACCAAAGCTGATTATGGATTTCTAAGGGGATGAAGGTCTTTTCTTAGAGGTGCGGTTGTAATCCTTTCTAATGTTCTCTAAACAAATAGAAAAATAATTCTTTTGGCACGGGGATGTGGAATGAGGAATGGGAGGCTTCAGAGTCATAGAGAGACGGGGGGAACGCCGGTTTTGGAAAAGGATTACACTGTAATTACAGATTACACCAAAGATTGGAAGACCAGGGCCAGGACTCACACAGAGTCAATGAATATTCATCCATCTTTCTCTCGTCTCCTCTTACCTTCCTCAAAGCCGTCCCTGAAGGAGCCCGATCGGCTCATGGTGCGAGTCTTCTCGTCAAGCGACATGCAGGAGTTTCTCAGTCGGTTGTCGCTGCACGGCTCATAGGAGCCGTCCTGATTGGTCAGGCTGTTGTTGCGCATACCGGCGAGGTTGATCTGAGCTGCCGAGGTCGGGCTGGATGCTGTGAAAATGACATATGACATGATATAAGTCAAGTAAGGATTTCTTTTCATCGTTGACATATTTTGGGGATCTATCGTTTAGTCAGCAAAAACTGTGAAAATGGCAATTATAATTTCCCAGTCCAAGGTAACACCATCAGATTGTTTTTTTGGTTTTGTCCACCACAATCCCCAGACCCAAAGATATTCAGTTTACAATGATGTGAAACAGAGAAAAGCAACAACTTGTCTAATTTGAGAGGCTGAATCCAGAGAATGTTTAGCATTTTTGCTTCATACAGTATATGTCTTGAATGATTAATCAATATATTTTCTGTCAATCCACTGATAATATTCAGTATATGACTTGAGCCATGTGTATCAAATAGATGCTAAATCAGGTTGAGTTTCTCTCACCTAAAAACGGCAACCTCCTAGTTGTCAACAGCTTGTGTGTGTGTCTGTGTGTGTGTGTCAGTGTGTGTGTGTGTGTGTGTGGTTGCATACCGAGCTGTCCGAAGTTGAAGCGAGTGCCCGAGGGGGAGGTGAGGCTGGAGCTGGGGGAGAACGGAGAGTTACCGACTGATTCCTGCAGTCCGCTGGTGGAGTGGGAGCGCAGCCAATCACGGGCCTCCTCGTGGCTTCGCAGCTGTGCGGACGGGCCATACCTACAGGAAGTCAAAGAAAAGATTTAAGTGGAGGCGAGGACACGAAACAGAACAAGTGCAGTGTGAATTCTGTGTTTTTACAGGACAAGGTGATTCAGATTGTTCTGACTTTTTACAATCAGTGAGGTGGATTTCTTTCTCTTAAGCAGCCAGATTAGTAGCCGGGATCTAACAGGATGAATCAGACTCCGAAACAACAAATTACAACAGCGTGAACATAGACTGATTCTCAGCTGTGAGCAACATAAACTGGAGGAAAAAAGCAGAAAAGAAGCCAAAGAAACTTGAACCCCAAAATCAGGCCCGCTACAGCACAACACAGTGACAGCTCTTTACCACGACAAAGTGACATGCCTCGTCACAGAAGCACAACACAAGTGCAAAGTGCCAAACAGAAACGTCAAAAGCTTCTTTCTTTTTTAAAGCGTGAGCACAAGCCCCTAAGAGTGAATGTAGACTCAGAAATAAAAGAAAGACAGTAGACAATTTGGTGAAGCAGTGTGTAACGGCGCAATAGTCCAGCAGGAAGTGCAGTTAGTACCTGAGTCCTTTCTTAGGCAGAGTGTTTCTACCACAGTGTGGCCCGCTGTAGGAGAGAAACACTTCAGAGGAGGAAAGCAAAGGAGGCAAGGAAACAAGTTGCTGCATCTCTTAAAGACTACCTAATGCTATTTTTAACCTGTAAACATATTGTTCCTTTCGTCACTTTTACATCCCAACTTAAACACTGCAAATAAATCTCGATCTTGCTATGTAATATTGGATTTTAGCTCCATTGCTCTCCCTTTTCTTAAGACAACTGAAAAAAACTCAACTTTTCACAAGAAATAAAGCAAACTAAGGCTACCCTGGAATAAAGAAACACTTGATTACAGAAAATTCTTAAAACAGTTTCAATTGATTCACTGTACAGGCTGAATATTTTAATTCTTTGCAGAAAATATGACTTTTAGGGAAATGGTAAAACATTCTTTGAGATTTTTGCAGTGTAAAATCAATGATAAACATTCTATGCCCATGCTGTTGGGTAAATGCACATACAAACTCTACCACAAGGTGGCAGCATGTGAGCACAGACCGCCAAACAAAAACAGTGAAGCTGCCAACATCCACACAGACAACCGCAAATTTACACTCGCTCATAAATTCCCATTCATACAGGAGCTAGAGGTCCTACAAATAACCACAAACTACCACACAGAGCGACACACCTACGCACAAAATCCATAAAATACAACGAGCTACCGCACAGCTTCTCTCCGTGGTTCTATGTGATGCTCTCTGTGTGGCAGCAGGCGGTGGTTTAGTAGGAACCTCCACAGCTGCACACAGGTACATTTACCTGTCCTGCTTCCGAGGTAGCGTGTTTCGGCTGAATATGGGGCTAGCGGAGGGGGAGGAGAGGGGACTGATGGAGGACAGGAAGGAAAACGCACAACAGACACAGAGAAAGAAAGTTTTAGAGAATAAAGTGAATCCTTCAGAACAGGTCAACTGCGAAATACTTCACCAATGAAGTTAATAAGAAAACACAGTGAGGACGGAGGTTGATGTCATGGCCTCAAAGCTTTCGACTGCAGATGCTATAAAGTTTCCTCTGAGGAATTCCTGTCACATTACGCAGTCAACCTGTCAGGGTGGAATCCGCTACAATGACCACAATTACTGCGTAGTCGACTGAGGACGCCACAGGATTTCGTTTCTCTGCTCGAGCGGAGGACAGAACGACGAACAAGAAGCGACACCTCGCCACGGCGGACGCTTTGTACATCATTTTGATTCTGGATTCTTTAAAAGGAATTACAGTAATGTCAGAACTGAGCAGGATTTTAATGTCTGCGATGAAGTATTCATATCCTTAAGTGACAGGAACAATATCAAAAAGTAAAGAAATATCCAGTATAAGTAGCAAAATGTACTTAATTAAGTACAGTACAGGCCAAAGGTTTGGACACACCTTCTCATTCAATGTGTTTCTTTATTTTCATGACTATTTACATTGTAGATTCTCACTGAAGGCATCAAAACTATGAATGAACACATATGGAATTATGTACTTAACAAAAAAGTGTGAAATAACTGAAAACATGTCTTATATTTTAGATTCTTCAAAGTAGCCACCCTTTGCTTTTTTTGATAGTGCTGCAAACCCTTGGTGTTCTCTCAATGAGCTTCATGAGGTAGTCACCTGAAATGGTTTTACCTTCACAGGTGTGCCTTGTCAGGGTTAATGAGTGGAATTGTTTTCCTTATTAATAAAAAAGCAAAGGGTGACTACTTTGAAGAATCTAAAATATAAGACATGTTTTCAGTTATTTCACACTTTTTTGTTAAGTACATAATTCCATATGTGTTCATTCATAGTTGTGATGCCTTCAGTGAGAATCTACAATGTAAATAGTCATGAAAATAAAAAGGAAACGCATTGAATAAGGTGTGTCCAAACTTTTGGCCTGTACTGTTTATAAAGTAAAAATTACTCATTATGCAGAATGACCCCTTTCAAAGCTTTATATTATACACTCATTTTTCTAGGGGATTATTATTACAGATGCATTAAAGTGCAAGCAGCATTTTCATGTTTCAGCTGGTTGAGGTGAAGCACATTTGAACTACTTTTAGAAACTGTCGGATTATTGAATCTTTAAAAGGACTTTTTTAAACTATTGTATGTTTTGTATGTAAAACTAACCTGCAAAATAACTAGTAATATTGACCTCTGAAATGCAATGAATTAGAAGTATTAAAAAAACAATATGTGACCTCTAAAAGAACAAATAGAGCATTCCATCTTTCCGATTTTTGTTTTTCTTTTCAGAATTTTGAAACTGCTTCACTTAAAAAAGAAAAAAAAGAAAAAAGGGACTCCCAATAATCCCCCACTTTTCTGTGTTTCTCACCTCTCAGACATGCCGGTCTTGACGCTGCCGGCGCGGCCCAGAGCAGACAGGGTGTCCTCCCTGTGCGTCCCATGGCCGGCGCTGCCCAGGCTCATGTCGATGGACTCGCTGCTGGTGTGCATGCTGCTGACGGAGGGGTATCCCATGCTGCTGCCTGTCCCGCCGTGCCCGCCCAGCGTGCTCTCTCTGCTCTGGGCGGAGGAGCTGCTGAAGGTGGTGCCCCACGTCAGGCTGTTGGAGGGGCCGGTGGAGGAGTAGACTGAGCCGGGACTGGAGGCCTGTGGAGGGGCGCAGAGGACGTTATTGGTTTTTAAAAAGTCTGTGTGTTCTAGTGCTGAAACAATTAGTCTTTTAATCTTCATTAAATCATCTTACATTTGCTGCTTTGCTCAGGTTTTTTTTCTGATGCATTTTCACTTTTATTTGATCGTCTATGAGACAACTGACTATTTAAACTTTTGAACCTATGCTTACTGTTTGTAAAGACATGACTTAAAAACAATACCCGTGAGTCACTATATGACTAAGACACAGTCTGATGAAGTCTTATGAATCATGTGAAAAGGTGACGGTGAGTTCATGACTGAGCATGCTCACACTTTGCTGCTCTGCTGCATTACGTAGCCTACAGTGAGTCAAACAAGTACCTACACTTCCCATCTGTAATTTTCAATGAACAAACTCATAAGTAGTTCAAGAAAAAACAGGTTTAGTATTAGTCAGGTGTGAACAAAATCATCCTTGTGTCCCCGCCAAAGCCTCGTCGCTAGCTCACAAACACCTTCAACGTATACATCTTCTCTAAACTCAAAATGAAAATCAGTTTTAATCTTATACCCAGACTTAATCCTCTGGTTTGACAGGTGACCACAAACCTCATAGCTAAAGTGTGAAAATGACAGTAGCTATAAAATGATAAGAAATATGACACTATTGATAATATTGTGCATGATTAAAGTCAGGCAGTTCTGTAGAGAAACACAGTAACATACATATATAGTGTGACATATGTGATAAGGCTCTGTAAATGACAATGACAATGCTAACATTGTGATGTTTAGCAGATAATGTTTACGGTGGTTGTTCTCTTAGCTTGGTCTGCTAACACATGCTAATTAGAATTAAAAACAAAGTCAAGCTGAAGCTGATGGGAATGCCATAGTTTTGCAAACATAAGTCAAAGTATTAGACAAATTCTCTTGACCGGATGATAGCACTCTATGAAGTTAAACCTGCAACAACTCTTTTAGCCACGTAGAGTACAAGGAAAACAAGTTGTGAACACACCATTGACATATAACCTTTTAAGTTGATATAGTGAACATGTTGGCAAACAGTTGTTGGAAAACAGTTATTGTTGTTAACAGTTTCTTATTTACACATCCAGCAATTACGGATTCTAATTCATTGGAGTTGTGTTTCTGTAAACCCAATATTCAGACTCTCTCTTTAAGATCTTTAAGGTTTTTGTCTCTACTGACTCCTGAGAGAAATATCTGGCTCTTTAGCTGCTGAATACTCCCCTATGTTCATCAGCTCATCTATAACTTCTGGGATTTGTGCAGAGCAAACAGTGTATAGTATCATTTTGGCTGAAAACAGCTGCCAGCTACAAAACAACACTGAGATTAGTGAGAGTGAACCAAAACCGTAAAGTTGCTACCGGACAGCTAAACAATAAGCTGAAACTCCCTATCAAGCCTGAGGGGAGCTGCAGACTCAGGTGATTGTTCTCTGTAGGATCATTACAACAAGAAACCCCTTTCACATTGTCTGACTGTCTTCACATTGTCATTTGAAACAGTGGTTTTATTAAAAAAGTATATTGATTGTAGCCACTTTAAGGAATCTCTTACATTTTTTACAATTTTTCCTGAGGAGGACTTGGATGACTGCACAAAATGTCATGGCAATCCCTCCAATAGTTGCTGAGATGTTACAGTCTGGACCAAAGTGGTGGGCCAACCAACAGGCCAACATTAGCATGGCTAAAAATAACTCAAATGCAACTCCAAAATAAACTCAAAAGAAAAGCAAAAGAAATGCTTTCCCTCTTCTGATGGTAAGTAATGGGTGCTGGGCAGTTGGAGAATGTGTAGAGCTAAAAATAGCAGCTTAACAAATGAATAAGTAGCTGCTCCTGTGACTCAGTTCTAAAGATTAGCCAGTCTACTTCAGTCATTTTAAAGGAAAGACTTGTGACTCTAAAAGCCAAAGAATAAACATGTTAATATGTTCTTGCTCACCTGCTCGCTGCCCAGCGTCCCCATCCCTATTCCCTGCACTCTGCCTCCAAACAGGGGGCTGCTGGTCTCGCTGTCCACGCCTCCCAGCCCTCCGTCAGGGGACTCCAGCACCGTGCCCACATGGTTCATGGTGGCGTGGGGGTTGGAGATAACAGTGGAGTTCTTCATGTTTTCAGCCGTGGTGACGGGAGCCTGTTTACCGGGTTTCCCACCAAACAACCTGGTGGAAAATCAGAGAGGGGAGGAAGGGTGAGAACTGGGACTAAAGTACTCGCAGGACTGAAGCAAAGGATGCCATATAATATTCTTTTCATTGCTGTGAATTTTAACAAATCACATAATCAATTAACAAGAGGCAGAATGTAAAGATGAACCATATTTGAATTTCTATAGAGCAAAAGATGCACATTCTGTCTATGTGTGACCTTAATAGAGAGATCTGATATAAAGTTATAATCAATCTATTAGTGTCTACATCTACATGTTTTGTAATATATGTTGTACGTAATTACATATTTTAAGACTTATTCCACATAGCTTTTTACTAACAAATTTTTCAGGTGTGGAAGTAGCTTGAAGCTATCTTTTTTTGTGTATGAATGTAAATTTAAAGCATATGCTGTTGCAAGCAGAAAGGTCATGGGGGTTTGTAAAATAATTAGGATCCATCCTCTAGAGATTATGAATATTAACAGCAAATTAAACAACAAATTTCATGTAAATATTCATGGCTGTTGTGGATCAAATAAGCGTTGAAGCAGGCTGGCTGAGTTTGCCATCCTTAAGGTCCCGCCGCTAACAGGACAAAAACAATAGTTATTCTTATTATTATTCTTTATTTTGCAG
>CM046787.1:39539672-39702172 GCA_025617405.1 Perca schrenkii
CCGTTATCAAAAGGTCTATGTCAAAAATATGGCTTTCTTATTAACCAAATTACCCCAAAATAACATGGATGGTTCCCTACAAGGCTCTTCGCAAGTACAATTAATGATCACTACTTTCATTGAATCTTTTATTTTTTCATTGAAGTTTTATTCCATTTTATAGCATTTGAAAAAAAAAATGAAACGGTTTCTAAACAGTATTCTGACTAAACTTTGATATACACAAGTCTTTCATTATCCATCAACATATACATTTCTCTAATATTAGTCAAAACAATTAATAATTTCTGCTTTTTTGACTTAAACATTTGGTATGATTTCCTATAAATGATGTTTATTGACCATGAATTCCAAAAATATGTAACACTAGTGGTAATAGGTTGGTGTTTGTGGTGTGTATACCCGTATACAGTACTGGTGGTAGTGGAAAAAAGCATCAACAGTCTAAAAAAGGGACAAAAACATGTGGATGGAAACGCAATTGTACTTTCCTTTCCTACCTACTGTAAAATGATTTGATGATGGTTGAAGGTCTGGGGAGCAAACTAAAGGTTCGATTGTGCGATTTTCCTGTGAACAGTATTTGTTTTCACTAGTTAAGTTTTGAACCAAATTTAGAGCAAATTTTAAACAAATTACCAGAAATTTGACAAAACGTAATGCAAATTGATGCACGTTTCGATCCACTCCTGTCGTGCAAATCTTAGGAGTTTGGCACATCACGATAAACAGCTGGGGGTGCTAATTCTCCAGTCAGGCGCCATTTAACCATTTCAGAAGAAGATGGTTCAAACGAGATGCTGCAATTAAAAGAGTGCCAGTCCAGACTCAAACGACCGAAAACAATGTGGACAAACATAATGGAAATATGTATTTTTTTTAAAGAAGGATACCGTCTCCTCTGCCGCCATTTTTGCGTCTCTTCAGTTGAAGTTGACGTATGTCATGTTTAAAGTCGGTTTCTGCTGTACTTTGTCACATTTTGCTTTTAGCAATAAACCAACTCTTCCAACTCAACCAAACGTTTGTGATATTTCAACTTTTTTTTTTCGGTGCAAATTGAAAATGTGCATAAAAACAGATGGGTGGAAACACAATGCCACACTATCTAGACCAGTGCTTCCAAAACTTAAACCATGACTCCCGTATATAGGAAATGTTTTGGCATGTCAACAGATCTTATAACGACTTGTAGAACTTACATAACACAAAATACATACCATTGTAGTCACATAACTAATTGGTTAAAGTTTTTTTTTTTTTCTCTTTTATTTTCTTCAAAAGTAAACTAAGATTAGAAATTAGATTAGCTAAGATTTGAGGACAAACAACAAAAGATCACAGACAAGTGATCTGTTCCTGCCTTTGGTTCAGAGCATGCTGGGAGAAGCTCCAGCTCCCTGAAGTTCACAAAACACAACAAATCTATATTTAAATTGTTTCTTAATCTCAGTCACTCCTGCTGTTTTTTTTTATTATTATTATTTTATCAAATTTTTCTGTTGCTCTGTTTTTCTTTCGGGTTTCTTTTGCTGCTTTGAGGATACATTAAAGTTTAGTTCCACTGTTTCACAGAAAACAATTTAAAAACCAATTTAAGCAGTTTAAGCAGTCAGTACTCGCGTGAGTGTAAATTACACGACTGCCAGTTATGAATTTGAAACTGTAGACAGACAGAGAGAGTGAGAGCAGTGGGACTCACTGTATGTGTTCCACAGGATGTAGAGAGGCTGGATCGAGTCCTGGTGCAGCTTGAGGTTGTCCCACAGGATCTGGATCAACACGTGTTTACTGTCCTCCGACATCCAGGGACGAGGGACCTGACGAGAGAGAGAGAGAGAGAGAGAGAGAGAGAGAGAGAGAGAGAGAGAGAGAGAGAGAGAGAGAGGCACCTTGAGTCAGTCTGACATTTACAGACAAAATATATCGTTACCTGTGTCTCCCTAAACTCTTCTGATTCACATAATTTAACCTCCACTACATCATGTGCATTACTTAGAATTGATGCCACAGGCACTAACATTTTTAGCGTATAAAATCAGGCTTATTACTTTTGTTTATCGTAAAAAAAAAGACAAAAAAGCAGGTAAATATCAGATTGCTAAAAATACTATTCGCACTACAATACTACTTTAACTTTTATTTGACATAACACTTTGCCTACCATTTGTCTCCACTTTCATGACAAAAGTTTAAGCCAATCCCTTTTAACAGGTGATGTAGAAGTGTACTTTAAGGCGTGTCAGTACACTATGACATCACTATTGGGCACGATAAGGTAGGTGCAACAGACTCAAAACTTTTAATCCAACAGCACTTTGTAACTATTAAGAAAGTTTAAATTATCTATACGATAATCATAATTGTGTGTGTGTGTGTGTGTGTGTGTGTGTGTGTGTGTGTGTGTGTGTGTGTGTGTGTGTGTGTATGTGTGTGTGCATGCGTGCGTGGGTGTGTGCATGTGTGTGTGTGTGTGTGTGTGTGTGTGTGTGTGTGTGTGTGTGTGTGTGTGTGCGTGCGTGTGTGTTTGTGTCTGACCTGGGAGTCTCTGTTGCAGTGGTCAGATGTGAGCATGAGACCGGGCAGGTTGCTGGGCAGGTCCAGCCGTCTGAAGTACCAGACCAGGTTCCAGTAGATGATGGGATGATGGTCCACCATGTCGGCCTCTGTGATCACCGGGTCGCCCTCGTTCTCCAGCAGACTCTCCAGCTCCTTCCACAGCACCAGCGGGCTCAGGTAGGGAACCGTCACTGGCTCAGGGTTGTGGAGCCGCCAATCCATGCTCAGCGGCTCCTGGGTGGGATAAAAATGAAATGAGGTGAGGTTAATTTTTGCCATAAGTGAATGGTCTGCTGGTCAAGGTGGGCTTAAATAACAAAACCTGATCGAAGCCTGGTGCATAGACAATCTAATATTGTACAACAAATACCAGTACCAAAACTATATTAGACTATTGAGACTGAAAACCAATTCCATTCTCATCTTCAACAATCTGACACTTTCAAAGCATTCACGCGTTTTTTTAATATTTGTTTATTATTTATTAAGTTATTTTTTCTTGTAAAACTGTTTTGTTTGTACTTTCTTTACATCTGTTATTATAATAATGTCACTGTAAATTGGTTATGTACTCCATAGTGTTCTGAGACACTGATGATGCAAACGTAAAGTTGCTGAACATAAAACCAAAACAAGTATTGTATTTAAGCCAAGGGGAACTGCAGGGCCCGGTAATAATTCTCTGTGCGTTTGTTATTATGCGCAGACGCAGACGCGCCGGGTGGGAAATAGGAGTAACATCAGTGGTGTTTGTGTTGAGACATACTGTGGTCTGATTGAGACGACTGGGCAGGCTGCCTGACGTCGGCACACAGCAGTCGAGTCGGGATGCTTCGTCCAGAGGACCAAAGGCGCTGACGCTGCGGGCCATGGGCGCTCCGGGGGGCAGCGCCCCCTTCCTGTGCTCCGAGGGGATGTCGATACCTTGAGCTCTGGTTGATCGAGCCCTGTGAAGACGCAGCGAGGACAGTCAGCTTGTAACACAAACACACAACTCACAGTCACAACATTTAAAAAATAAAAACACAATTATTTTTGTGTTAAAAGGTGTTTTTAGTCTGCAATACAGTGAATCAAGGTGTGGTTTAGTTTTACTTTTACATACAGAACACATAACACAGACGAAACAGAATCCAGATGTTTAAATCACAATAATATGCAGCAAAAATACAAACAATATACAGTAAATCACACTATTATTCTGCTGCCTAATGTCTTGGCATCAGGGTATCATGCACTCTGTTCATCCCTGTTGCTCACACATTTTATAACCTCATGATGGTTTCTATACAAACACGTGGTCTCTCTGTCACGCACACACATACACAGCTTTGTAAGGACCAGGTGTTGCAGATCATCTTACATCACTCTTTTAAAATGCAGATGGGGAGCACGTGGATGCAGCTACACTAGGCCACTACTCCAAAAGCATTGTGTCATCAGACAAACTGGAAACTGAATAAAAAACGAGCTGGGAAAAGATACTGCTCCAGTTTCAGTCAATTAACAATCTTGCTCTTCTTATAGCATTTCAATAAGTTTATCTCTAATAAACGGACCCAAACGGAATCTGCCGATTTTTTATACCGTTTTTCAGTGGTGATCCAGAATGAAAATATGCTGAACTTATCGGACTAATTTTCTGCTTGGGGTAAAGATGTGTTTACATTCTGAGTTTCATTTTTTTTTATTTAAATTTAATATGCAGAAAATCTGCTAATATTTTCTATGATTGAATCACCCTCTTTCCCTGATTGAACTACAACTTATTAAATAGTACAAACCAAACAGAAAAACAATTAATTTTAAGATCAGCATTAAAAAGGAATACAGTGTAACACTGAGTGACAGTGAGTACCATTCACTCCCTGAGCACTCCTGGACAGCAATCACAGGGGAGGGAGGGAAGACAGCTGTTGTAGGACAGGGGGTGGACAAGGTGGACGTCCCCGTGTCCAAACCTGTGGAGGCAGAGTATGACGAGGTCATCGCCTCGTCCACCGACGGGCTGCCTTTCAGGAAAAGCCTGTGGAGAGGAGAAGAGGGAAAGTCAAGTCTGCGGTTGTTTATTTTCTGCAGGGTAATTTATTTTATGAGATGACTGGTTTATCAAACTGCAGGGTTCAGAAATTAATGAGACAAATGCATCCTATTGAGATTTAAAGCCTAGTTTTTTTCTCAGTCAACTTTTTACTATGAGGTATACAAACATACTAATATCTATCATCTCAGATATTTCTGTTTTTGTCTGTGGTCTTTACTGGTTAAAAGCCAGTTGTGCACCAATCAAAGTTTGAGCAACATTTAAAAAAATAAATAAATAAAAATCAGTGGATAGTTTAAAAAATGAAATGGCCTACCTGCCGGGTCCTCGCATGTCCCTGATCTCCACGTTGAGGAAGGGCAGGAAGGGGTTTCCACAGAAGGGGCAGGTGGTGTTCAGGTTGGAGTCGTCTGCGGTCCAGCCAGCCATGATCTCCTCATCGTACACGAGGCAGTCGCACGTCTTACAGCGAGAACAGCTGGAGATCAGCAGCTGGAAACGCACACACGCACACAAACACACACAAGCTTACGGAGGTGATTAAGATAACATCTAGTTAAACCACTAATGATGGGTGGTGGTGGCACAGTGGATATGAGACATGCCTTTGGTGTGGGAGATCTGGGTTCAATTCCCACTGTGATACATCAACCAATGTGTCCCTGAGCAAGACACTTAACCCATAGTTGCTCCAGAGGCGTGCATCCTCTGACATATGTAGCAACTGTAAGTCGCTTTGGATAAAAGCATCAGATAAATGACATGTAATGTAATGATCAGTTTTATTCTGCAACAAGGATCACCTATCGTTTTGATTTCCCTTATCTTTATGTTTATTTATTTTTATTGCCTGTAAAGCAACTTTAAAAGCTGTTACAGTTGGTTTTACTTTATTAATACAATGTTATGTCACAGACTGGATAAATACTTCTTGCTGTATGCCCTCAGCTTCATTATAATGTGAGTTTGAACTGCTTTAGCCAGTGTATACCAATGTAATGGAATATTCTACTGAGGCAGGATCTATGATTAGCAAAGCAGTTTACTATTCCTGGAAGTTATTAAAAAAACTTTCTAAAACTATTAATACAGAGTAAATACCATATACATACAGTGGCAAATAAGTGCAGAGAAAAGCCTTAGTTGCTAAATGCTCACTTTCTGAGAATCAGCAGCAAGGACCGTAAAAAAAAACTTCAGAAAATGAGAATTCACAACATTCTATATCTTTTGCAACAATCCAGAGTAAATGCAGGAAAACACACTTTAATCCAAGCTGTCCATAAAGATATTTGGTTAAAATATATTTGTACATTAAAATATTTTGTCCAAACCATTATTTCTGCTTTCCGGACATTAACAGTATTTAACTACTGTGACCCAACTGCTGAATTCTACTTTTCTACTTTCCACCATGTAGTTTTACCTCCATGGCGTAGTTGTTGAAGATGCTGGTGTTGCTGGTGTAGCGCGAAGAGCCGAGGTCCGACTTATCTGGCAGAGGGAAGCCGGGAGGCGAGAGCACACATCCTGCAGGAGTATGAAGGATGATCAGAATATGTGACGATACATAACAGGTCAACACATATTTCACATTTCACCATCATCTGGGACGACATAACCAATCACTTCTTCTGTTGACGTGTCTACTGTGTTGTTTTGGGGAAAGTGGGAAATATGTCTTGTGCTTTCATATAGCCTGTTTTACAGTTTCTGTCTATGTGTCTCATTGTTTGTCATTAAGCATGAGGCAAATATGTTGATGAAGAATGAATATTGAATCGAGAGGGACAACACTGAAATAATCAAACATTTTGTTTTAGAAACGGGTCACAGAGTAAAACACTGTTTTGGCATTTGATCATATTAGAAACTAACAAGAAAAGCTGTATATATAATGATCCTTCAACTCTATCAGTGAAATGAGAATATGTGGCCATTTTGTTACCAGGGAGCAGAGATGTGGGCCTCCCAAGGCTGGAGCCTGCAGAGGGGCTGTCCAGTCTGCTGCGTCTGGGGCTCCTGCGGGGCCCCGCAAGGCCATTCCTCTGTGGAGAGATCACGGAGCCCTCTGACTGCCCACAGTCCTCCTCATCCAGCAGGGAGGAGCAGTCTGGATCTCCAACACCGAGGGAGGACACACTCACACGGTCACTGTGACCGTCCTGGATGAACAGAAGAGAGCCGGGCAGGTTAGTGTCATCATAGAGTGCACAGATGTCTAATCTGAAAACTATAACACTCACAGCAACAGTAGATACAGTTAGTTAGTTAGTTAGTTAGTTAGTTAGTTAGTTAGTTAGTTAGTTAGTTAGTTAGTTAGTTAGTTAGTTAGTTAGTTAGTTAGTTAGTTAGTTAGTTAGTTAGTTAGTTAGTTAATAACTAAGACATGAAGCCCAAAAACAATATATTATATATTTTAAGGGGAACAAATAAGAAATTTTGTGCAAGAACATTAAAATCTAGAAATTTTATATACAAACACTAGAAAGGAAACCAACAAACTGCCCTGCGGATTAAGGAAACATGACTGTGAATTCACACACAGTCGTGTTGCCACATCTCCAAACTAAATTTTAGTTGGTCAATCGAGGCTTTATACACCATCCACGGGGAGATAGTGTCACTGACATTCAAAAAGCCACAAGATGGCAGCAGCACTCCCACTTTAGGCTCATCTTGGACTACTGCTTACTGTATATAAGAGCTTAATACTGAATGCCACAGAAACCGATACAGTGCTAAAATACAATCCCAACAGCGTTATATAGGTTTATCTCGAGCTCTTTGTGCTCTTAAAAACAGAAGATAACAACAACAAAAGATTCACGTCTCAGACTCTCATAACAATTCAATCTAAAAAAAATACTGGGGCCTAAAAACAGGGTCATTGGCCAGAAGAGGTTTACACACCCGTGTGATTTAGATTTGTTTTCCTAATCCAGGCAGCCGTTGGTTTACATTGGTAAATTTTCTGTATGACATCAAATAAATCTGCTGAGACTAAAACCTGCATGTGTTTAATTAATCCCTTTTAAAATCAATCTCTATTTTCAATCACTTCCACACAACAGTAAGTCAAGGTAGACAACAAGACTCTGTACCTTGGTTGGTGTGGTGTATGTGGCGAGACGGGAGTACCAGCGGCTTGCCTTCTCTGCCACGCCCTTCCCAGCAGAGAACACGCTGGTCTTGAATACGTCGAGCGTTGGTGTGAGCAGAGTGTCCAGAGCGAAAGAGGACGAGGACGGTGAAGGGGACGCCAGGCTCATCCTGTCCGTCCTCTCCCTGTAGGGGCTGGGACGAGGGCTGGCGCTGGGGGTGGTGCTTGAGCTGCGACAGGAGGGCGACGACAACAGACGCTGGCGTGCGACGGGCTGGGAGGGAGAGGGCGGGTGGAAGGTGCGGGAGCGGGGTACTCCGGCGGTCCTGAGGGGGGAGCTGTAGGGCAGGCTGGCTCTGCGGGGGGCAGAGAGCGAGGAGGGGTGGAGGAGGAGGGGGCTGGCCGGGTCCTGCAGGTCCAGACTGGGTGCACGGCTGCTCAGCGGGCTGCCCATGTGGTTCATGTAGAGCTCGATCTCTCTAGCTAGGTCTCTACGGGCGCTCGGCGTGCTGTCCTTGTCCCCGTCTGGGTACTGGTCCTCCGTCTGCTGCTCGGACTGGGACTCTGCCGCCAGCAGGGATAGAGGGTCGTAGCCCGTCTGTATGTCTGTGCGCTTCACTGCTCCTCTGGACGTCACCGTGCTCATGCCACTGTAGCTGACGCTGCGCTTGACAGGTTTCTTATTATATTTGTTGGATTTGTGGGAGTTGAAGCCAGCCCCTGTGGCAGGCTTGTCTAAATCGATGTCCTCCAAATCAAAAATGGCCTCTGTATTACTTCGGTCCTCATCACTGGAGTCCTGTCCCTCCGTCTCCTCTTCCTCTTCCTCCTCCCTGTGGTCATAACTTCTGGCAGCACCTGCCCCCTCTAACCCACCCAGAGCCAGAGAATGAGGCCTCCTACTCTTACTGAAGTTGGCACAAGAGAGAATTTTGACATCCGCGCCCAGGTGTCCCGCAATCTTATCGGGGTCGGTTTCGCCCTGGCTCATACCCAGGCCGAGGACAGTGGTGCCACTGCCGCTGCTGCCCACCGTGTCGCCGCTCAGCCGACGGGCCCTCACGCCCTGCCAGTCCAGAGCCGCGCCGCTGCTGGCGCTGCCCACCACCTCCTCCAGAGCACTCTTATGTCTCCTGAGCAAACTGTTGGCATGGACCTCACCGATCTCCTCCAGGGAGGAAGTGAAGAGGAGACCTGCAACGTGCCCTGAGAGAGAGGGAGGGGAAGAAGTGACACGAGTGAGCAACAGAGTTACAAAGCTGGAGCTGGTTATTTTGGGTTCCAGAAGTAAAGGTCCTGTTCATTTTCTGCACAGACAATGTCAGGTGACTGACTGTTGGAGGGCACTTCAAGGCTTGGATGGACATAAAACTCTCCTGATAAGTCAAAGGCACAAATCTGTGTACTTATGCAAACTAAGACCAAGGAACATTTCAGTAGGAAACATCTACAACACTGAGCTCAAAATTTGGTTGCGTGGGCAGCAAAGATTATGCTTTGTAGAGATAAGATAATAATCCATTCAGCAGTTGAAATCTTACCACTTTTCAAATTCTGAAAAAGAGCAAAGTGCTCTTCATATACTACAGATCTGATTCCTTTTATCTGGCTTCTTCTCCATAGCAACAGCAGCTGAGGCTCATGGGTATTGAAATAATTAAAACTGATGCCCATGACAGAGATCTACAGTACCGGCAAGTGTTATTTGAGGATATCATTAAGAAAACTTAGAAGTGGGAATGAACTATTAAATCTACTTAAGTTCTCTTCTTCACCTGCGCTGGCGGAGCTCTTGGGTTTACAGGATGAATCGTTATATGGACAGCTGCTGCGAACAATACCGCGGGGTTTGAAGGAGGAATGGATCTCCATGTCCAGCTGAGGGAGGCAGTCTTTACTCCCCTTGGCACTCTCTGTCTCTGACACTGCAAACACAGAAATTACAATTTTAAATCAGCTTTTATTTGTATTTATTTTTTACCAAGTGCACAGCTTGAAACACGGCACTGTTCATTAAAAATAAATCCATTGAAAGACAACACACAACGACAATGCTTTGATGTCGAAAAAAACTAAAAGAATGAATCATCTCTGGAGGAGAATGATCAAGGCAAGGGAAGGGGGAAATCCTGTGTGGCTGCCAACTTATACTTTTTTAGAATGTACAGTGGACAGAAATATCAGGGGATATGAGATCAGACTACTGACAGGAGCTGCAGTCGCTCTCCTTCTTGTCATCTTTGTCAGGGGCGGCGTCCTGAGCACTGGGGTCTCCTCTCCGAACCTCCTCTTTGGACAGCGAGTTATAACCCAAATCTGACTGATCCCCTTGAGAACAGAGAGAACAGAGAGAAAGACACATACATTAGATACAAAGGCCACAATAGTCTCGGATATTAAACCACAAGATCACAGAAATATGCAACACAACGCATGGAAAGCCTATGCAGAGGAACACATTTTTCAAGACGGCAACTTCTCTCAAAATAGCGGCACTTTTAACAGCACTGTATGTGACACCTTTCCTATTACTGATTCAGGTTTGAGCGCCCTTGGTTTTCCCAGTATCTACTGAAAACAGCCAAAACAAAAAGCTTTTTTGACATTTAAAATGTGAAGTAAATAAAACGTACATTTAGAGAAAATAGGGCTGGGTATCGCCAATGATTTCCCGAACCGATTCCGATTCACAAGGTCCCAAGTCGATTACATTTCAGATTCGATTCAATATTAGTTAGGTTAGGGAAATTTCAGATACAATACCACTTTTGCTCGGATATAAAAGAGATTCTCAGAGAACTTCTGCTGTAAATTGTACAAGCAAGAAGCCCCCCTCAAATATCTTTTATAATGCACCAGGTTCATGTTTACATCAAGAATTGTTCTTCATTCACCAAATCCATGGCGAAAAGGCATATATTAAAAGACTGATTTCGGGATTTTATCAGATCACTCAAACAAAAGACCAATTTTAATTGGAGAGACGATTATTTTTTGACCCAGCCCTAAGAGAAAAGGCTAGTGAGGCTTCCCTTTCATCTCCGCATTTCTGGAAGGCACATCACTGTTGCAGAGAAGGGAGAGGAAAAAGCAGTTAAGCTGGGGTGGATAAAAAGAATCCTCCTCAGGGCATGCAGAGATCTACAGTTAACTGTAAAGAAAGCTAACTGCAGTTTCACAGCTGCTAATGAATTTAACTGTTAAGACTTGACGTTCGCGGGGGAAAAAAACCCTGCCGTCACTCCAGGCCAACTCTTCCATCTGTCTCAAAAACTTCCCTGTGTCTCCAGGCAACCAGCTGTCTGGTGATTTGTTCTCCTCTTTCATCTTTGCCATGAACCTTCATCTCTAAATAAAGCATGAGGCTGCACAGCTCGGCTTTAAAACTGATAGCGAGAGACAAAACTAATTTCAGGACTGTAATAATCAATGATCTGCACGTCGCGGTCCTTCCCTCCTGCTGAGCTGTGGTTCCCTCTCTGTCTTTCTGGCGACGTCTCCTGCCGAGGTGCCATCTCCATGATTCACATTTTTTTTCCGTAATCAAAAAGAATGGGCCTCTGGGAAATTACTCGCCATAATTGACAATGACAAATCACTCTGTGGTGAAAAAAGAGAGAGATGGGGAAGAGAGGAGCAGCAGACTGTGATGTGCCGGGCAGAGAGATGACACAGAGGAGGACAGAAAGAGGAGGCGAGAGACCACAGAGGCAGAAAAGAAAAGAGGGACGATGAATGGGCTGAAGAAGACAGAAAATAAAAACGTTGCAGCTCCGGCGAGATGAGACAGAGAGACAGACATGCAGACTGACAGAGAGGATTACCTGGGTGGAGGGTGGCTTCTCTGAGCTCAGAGCCCCCCCAGTGTGAGTGGGCCACCGGGGCCCTGGCGCCCACGCTGCCGCCCTCACGGCCGACTGTATGCAAGGGCAACACAGGCAGGGGCCAGAGTGAAGGGCAGGGGTTAAGGGACAGAGCACAGCAGAAACCACAGCCGCAAAACCAGGAAGAGACATGGATGGACAACAGGGACGGAAGGAAGGTGGAAAAACAGGCAGCAGAGGGAAGGAGGATGGTCAGTGAGTGGGACAAATAAAGGAAGGAGGATTAAAAAAAAAATGTCACTGCGAGAGAAGAAAAAGATGTAGAACAAGATGGCTGCATGTGAAAGATTGGAGTCAAGCAGCAGCCACGTTGAGTGTACCTGTGCTAGATCTATCGTCAGTGGGCTCTACTTTGGCGTAGGGGCCCTGCTCGGCCAGGTTAGTGTCGGCAGAGCTATCCAGGCTGCCGTGACTCAGAGCGTCCAGGTCACTGCCATCTGCCCAAAGACAACAAGCCGTTAAAAAGGAAGCCAGGCGCCATTTTTGCTCCACAACTGTTCTTTTTTTTTTATCATTTTAAATATGTGTTGATAAACAGATGACAAGAACTGTCCCATTGAGTCTGTGTTTTAGGGGGTTTTTAACGTCTCGAAGAAGCAGAAATGTGATAGTGTCTTGCTTCTGTAATATGATATGAATCCAGTTGGACCATCATGAAAGAAGTAACCGTTTAAAAGCTTAAAAGCACTTCATACATAATGTTGAGATGTGACAATTGTCTTCAAAATACATAATTTTTCATATAAATACATTTCAGCTACCAGGGTAAATTATTTACTTTAATTATTTACGGGTCCTATAGTTTCCTAACATTTTCTAGAAAGCAACTGATGTGCAACTGTAAATACTTAGAAAATTGGTACTACTGTAAGTATAGGGAAAACAAAGATCCGGAGTCAGTTGTTACACTGCAACTAACTCCGACCATAAACTAGGGTCTTTTGGTCAGTGCACAGCAGGTGAGATGAACATGCACAAATGTGAAACTTGCCTACAAGAAAGCATAATAATCATTTAATATATATGGAGAATTAAGTTACAAATAATACATGAATATTTACTTGGGTTTAAAAAGGTGTTTTTTAAGTCAAGATTTTAAGGAAATCCCTCTCACAACTCAACTTATAAAATCGCGATCTCGAGTCACCTGTTCCCGATTTAATTTTTAAATTACTTTGATTTATTTTTTATCCTTCAATTAATTTATTGAATGCATTTGACTTTGACATGTTTTAATTATGTTCAGACATGTTCAAGGAGTTCAGACAGAGCCTGTATCAGGGCCATGTTTAGTTCAATGTGTTATGTGTCACTATTTCTGGTAGCCTACTGTACTTAAATGGCCAGTATGTACTTTATTTTCTTTATCCATTGAAGCCTCTATGTTGACAGGCTTGTGGTGATGCGCAATGTGCTATCGGTGCCAAAAAACAAATCTATGTTTGGTACCGCCAATTTGTTTGGTTTTGTCATGGTTCATGTCTGCAATAAACATTACACTTCGTGAGGAAAAAAAATCGTGGCAGAGAATCGTGATATCAATTCTAAGCTAAAAAATCGTGATTCATATTTTTCCCCGAATTGTGCAGGCCTAAACTCAACACGATTAACTCAAATAACTGATTCAGAGCATTACATCTATTTCCCCTACAACACACCAAATTGCATAGTTATTTTCAGGAAACGTCTTAATTTTCAGGAAAATTACTTTTGTGTCACTATAAAAGCATATTACGTATGATGTGTGGGGGAGCGGAGTGAGAGAGTGGCTTGCGTCTCTTAGTGGTGTATATGGATGAGTGTGTTCCACAGGAACCTTTGTCTCACTCAAACCGAGGAGCGTTTAAGAACACAATGCTTACGACTGGTAACAGGGAGTATTTAAAAAAAAAGAAAAAAAAAAAGCAGGGATTAGCAGGGCAGGGATTAGCATGCATCAAAGTGTCCAGGTGTTCACTGGCATGCAGGGGAGTTAAATCACACGTGTTGACATAGTTGTGTTTTATAGTTTATCCTCTGAATTCTGCTGGTAATTTATTATGACTATTGGATATGTATGATTATTAGAATTTTACCTTGAGATATCTTTTGAGATAGATGTGATTTGTATTTCAGATGGTAGTAGGTTCCCAATGTATTGTTTTGGATCTTTAATTTGTTCTGTAAGTCTTGGATCATCATCCATTTCGATTATAGTGGATTATCGAGTATCATTAGACACAATCTGGACTGAAATATTCAGCTATTTTTATGTTCTAAAAAACAAACTAAACTAAGGCATTGGGATTTGTTTATATCTTTGTCCACATGTAGATAGGCAGTATGAACGTTAACAAACCAAATACATAAATGCAATTAAGTCAAATCCTGATTTAACACTTTTTTTTGAGTGAGTAAATGATACCTACAGTCCTTTTATTGTACTATCAACTGATTCTGATCTGTGAGTTCCGAGTTGCTAGTTTTTTAACTGAGGGTATGTTAAAGCTAAAGCAAAGTGTTACATTTCTCTTTAAAGCTGGTTTTGACCACAAAAAGTTAAACTGTGTGCATTAAAGAACGCAAACGGAAAAGAAAAAAACTCAGATTTGGATATTTGTGAAGTTTGCAGGATCGCTGCAGGTCTGTTCACAACAGTTTAGTGAGACAGCAACAAGGTTTCTTTTTCTCAGACATGCAGAGCGTTACGGTTACCTGACAGAGGGCTCTGTGTGAGGGGAGCGTGTCGCCGTAGCACTTGTTTGAACTGCGCCACGCCCAGGACGACATTTCTCAGCTTCATCCACAGGAAGTAACCTCCTCTGGTGCTGGAGGGCCACGTGCTCTCCAACACCGCCTGGACACGAGGAGGAGAGAGACAGCAGAGGAGGAGGTGGAGGAGGGGAAACATCAGAAGTAGGAACGAAATATCAAAAACAATTTAAAAGTCTCTGATCAGATCTTTTTTGTAGCTGTTTTTTTTCTGTTTCAAATAACTTCCACCATGAAATGTTCTTATATTCATCTACTAAATATATCACTGAACATGAAGGGTTTGAACACTGTGAGCATATTATGTGTAGTGCAGCTCCACCTTCATTCATTCACTTTCAACATTTTCAAGCGAGTGAACTAAAACTGACCCAATCCCTGTTCCATATAAAAATAATCTTGAATTCATTTTTCATCAAACAGCATAAACTGCAGCGGTGTTTGCTCCACAGTCGCTCTCGACATCAGAAAAGGAAAAGGAAAGGCACTTCAGGTGTTGGTGGCCAAGTCACGTTCAACAGTCTCTGTCTGCTCCTAAAATACACTTCAGAAGCCCCCTGAGAGAAAACATGATTGCTATGCCACTGAGCAGAACTGGGTTCATTACGCTGGCTGCTCCTGTGCCAAGGCTCTCAGGATTTGGGTCAGGTGAAATGAGGCTGCTGTCCTGCAGATGTTAATAACAATGCTAAGACAACTAAAGCACAGCAATCTGGCCACAGTCACACTTTAGTGTCTGAGAGAGGACTGTAAGTGCAGTGAATACTTTCTTTTCCCTATAAAAGTTGATGGGAAATGTGCTGATTCACTTTCTTGCTGAGAGTTAGATAAGAATGTTAAGATCACTCTCATATTTGCCCGTTAAATATGAAGCTACAGCCAGCAGGTGGTTAGCTTAGCTCAGCATAAAGACTGGAAACCGCGGGAAACAGCTAGTCTGGCTCTGTGCAAAACTAACAAAATCTGTGTTGTTTCATCTACACAAAAACAAAGTTTAACACAGCTTCTCACTTCTTATCTGCATGCTTTTCTCTTTTTATTCATATTTGTATGACTATTGTTGGCGGAAGCCTGAGAGCTGACCTAAGAAATAAGACACTTAACAGTACTGTTTTGGAAATTAACTTGAATTGAATCATGCTATCACACTGTGCTTCACCTGCAGTGCTGTTCTGCAGAGAACAGGTATATTTAAACTGCAGACTCAGATCACTAAAGCAAACATGGATGACTTTGGCGTGAAGATCCTTTTACAGAGGAGCGCCAAGGTTAAATCACGGGAACACCCGCAACTGTTTGATGCAGCAGCTACAGTGGACACCATCTGTGTCAGTAGTGGAATTTGTGCCTCTAAGCCTTCTATTTCTAAGATGAAATAAGATCTTCTGAGGCGTCAAAACACACAACGGGGTAACCTTTACTGAGGCATCATCTCCTGACAGCCTGCTCCCACATCAGCCAATTTACTTTTTTGCTACCTGGGTTGCCAGATCAGGGACAGGTTGCGATGATAACAGAGGCACGATTCATCCTCCTGACACCTGGGAATGATCGCACATGACGGCGTACAACCGTGGGAGGGCGGAGGACCGCAAATGTCACCGATGGTTCTTTTTATCTGCGAGCAGAGTGTCTGCAGAGACGTTAACGTGATGAAGCGCCGAGCAGAGAGGAATGAATTGTGATGGAGCAACTGAGCACAGCGGTGTAATAATTTAGACGCAATAATTTATGCGACTGATGTGAATCATGAATAAACAATCGACATCTAGGCTGCAACCAGTCTGCTCTATGATATATCACGCCGTTTCCTGAGGTCTTTCACTTTTTGAGAAACTGCATTTGATCACTGTTTTTAGAGGTCATTTTACTTGACAGTTATGTCATGTCATTTATAACATAGCAATACTTCTTTAGAATATCCCAAAAGGAACTTGTATTTCTCTGCACCTTAATATCAACTTAATCAAACTTTGACTTATTTATTTGATCACATCTGATATGAAACCTACAATGACATACGTTCTGATGTACTCATGATATTTTTTTCATATATAGCCTGTCACAATAATACAATTTGTACAGTAGCCAATTTACCTTATTCACCCTTCACGCTTATTGTGTTTTATTGCTCTGACTAAGTCTGCATCTTCATCCATCACAGCTGATGGAAAAGGGACTAAGTATCCCACTGGACAGGGTTCCCAGAGACAAGTTTGATATTCGGCTGTCCTGGGTGGGTTCACACATGAGTCAAACATGCAACGGAATCAGCAGAATATTCTGAACACACCCACATCTGGAACACCACACCCAGGGTGACAGTACAGCACTTTGGAGTCCCAGTGCTAAATAAATATATATATATATATATATATATATATATATATATATATATATATATATATATATATATATATATATGAGACACTGCACTGGGTAGGCATTGGTGAGTTGCCCCCCCCGTTAAATCCAAGGCCTTGTAAATAAGCTGCTTTTACTGGCAGATTTAGAGAACATCACTTTACCAAATATTCAGGACCGTTTCTGGCTTCATTATGATTAATAGAAGCATGTACTGTACCTTGTTGTAGTAGCCGTAGGTGATGGCATTGGGGTGGACTCCGGCCTTCTTCATCTCAAAGAGGACCCTGACTGCCAGGACGGGTTGGCCATACTGTCCACACAGCTGCATCAGCACCCGGTAGCAGACCTGTACAGTAATTGTACACAGAGTCCAAAATACATTTTTTGATCCATCTGTCAATGACTGGTAAACTGAAAAAAATGTACCGGACAAAATATTTTTCAACTGGCCATAAAACTGCAAAAGAGAAAAAATTAAGCAGGTCATATTTGTCGAGTACCTACGGCAAAGGCTGCAGCTCATTGTGCTGGTTTTGCTATCATAAAAAAGCCAATCTCTCCTCACCACTTCATCTGTGAAGCGCCGCTTCTCTGTCAATGTTGTCTTAGTTGTACTTCCAATGCGCTTTACATTATTCCTTTTGGGTTAATCTAGTCCGGCAATATGCCGCCACTTACTTGCAGACGCTCAGGTACACGGCTCGATAAAGTAAGCGCAATCGTAGCAGTAGACAGTGAGGGTCAATCAAAGCACTGTGATACAATTGACAGCCATGCATTGTATGCCGCCTCCAGTTGATGCAGAACAAAATGTGGTCAACCAACTGATCTGTTGTAATGATGACAGTTTGAAGAAGGCCTAGGTAACCTCATGACCTCATTTATTTTATTCAACCAAGTAATTTCCAATTCTAATTTGGGCCCTGTAATTTGTAAAAATGTACTTTAGTGTGGAACAATAGCCCAATTCAAACAATTGACTGATCTAAAAAAAAAAAATCTATGGGAATGGCTAATGTACCTCGTCGGGGGGCTGCAGTTTCTTTGCCTGCATCTTCCTGAGGACGTCGTAGGCGGTGCGAAGCGCCCGCACCTTGGAGTGACACACCTTCACGTATGCTGGCAGACAGATGAACCACAGGCCGTAGCAGTGACGGAGCAGGCACTTGGACCACAGCTGGGGGATGGACGAGTACTTCTTGGCTATCTTCTGGGCTGTTTTGATCTCCTGGGGATGAAAAGGAGGGTGAGGAAAAGAAGTTCTTCAATGTACCAGTCAGGCTCAATGATAGGTGGGATTTCCAGTAAGAGATAATGTTTGTGTAAAAGTTAAATCTCAGGCTGAAATCTAATCTTTTAGATTAGAAATTGAGCCCATCACCCTTGACACAGTGAATCATATCCATTTTACTAACACATTTCCTTACTGACAGATTGATAAGGGCAGTCCTTTATGTATGCCGATTGTCAATTGTAAAACTGAGTAATTTTCTTGGCTCATTTATTTTGAGAGTCATTTTTCTTGGAAGATCATCTGAATTTTGGAGATAGTATTTGCTTTTTTTTAGGCTGCAAGTTTGGCAATTTAGAAAAATAGCAGCTCTTATTTTAGGTAACTCTGGAGAAGAGCATCAGCTCAATACCTAAATCAATAAATCATTGTGTGGCAGTGATTTACTGCTGTGCTGACCTGCTTGGTGCGTCTAAACATGGGGGCAGGGCTGGTGGGACAGCTGTGCCTGGCAGCGAGGCGGGAGGAGGGGGTCCGCAGGCCGTCCACAGGGTCAAACAGGTCAAGACTTAACATTGGGAAACCATCGTACCTGATGAAGAACATTAGTACATTAGTGACAGCAGGCACACATTTTCTCCCAGTGTCTGCATAGAAAAAAAGTACATTTTGGCAATATCTACCATAAAATTATTCATTCTAAGGTTATAGTGGGCATAAAAAAACACGACTGCAGAATACAAATAGCACATATTCAGATCCATGCAGTCCAGCGGCAGTGTTCAGTCTTTGGTCCCAGTAAGGGAGCTGGACTCCTGCTGGCCCTCAATCAGCTAATCAGTTAACCAACTTTCAACTCAATGTGTTATTCAGATGTTTTAGTTTGCTCATTATTCAGAATGGCACATCTTAGAATCATTAATTACAAAGAATGAATTACTTCATATATTGCTGGGTAGCTTTATCTACAATAATATGTAATAATTTTTTAGTTGATTTACATTTTGTATTAATAATCTGAATCTGCAAAGTTAACTAAATCTATCACATAAATGTATTGAACTAAAAATTACAATATTTGCCTCTGAAATGTAGTGGAGTAGAAGTACAAAGTAGCAAAAAATTGATATACGCAAGTAATATTTAAGTACCTTAAGAACCACTGAAAAAAGGAACGTGTAGTCTCTCATTTGAGATGAATGTGGGTTCCATAAGTAGAGTTATTACCTGTAGCAGAGTGGATATTCTTCCCCCTCAGGCAGAGGAGGCAGCTCTGGAGGTGTGATGAAGACTGTGTGCTCACTGCGCTGAGATTCATCAATCTCTATCAGCCTGGCCTCCTCCGGCCTGTCACCATCAACCTGCAGGACAGAGCACACAGACATAAACAGAGATGTTTGGGTGGTGGTACCATGACCCTTCATCTGCCAATGCTGATGGAAATAGGGAGTAACTTAACATTATGCCCTGTAATAAATATGTCAGTGTTTGCATAGGGAGGTTTGGGCCTAACACAGGCTGATTCACCTCTTTTTCTTTTTTGACTGGAGGATCATTTTAAAACAGCTTTGTAGCTGTCACCCTGATAACAGGATTTCTACAGAACGAGTGTCTGGGAGAGCAGAGGGAGGATGACAGCAGGTGACCTAGATTTCCCAAGTGAGCATGCTTCCCTTTTTCTTTCTTTTCTCTCGTTTTTTATACTCCCTCTACCTCTCTGCAGCCCACCACTGTCAACACACACACAAAGCTGAAACTAGCCTGTACAGTTCAGTTCGCCGGCTCCCTCCATCTGTTGTCCACAGTGTAATATTTTGTTCAATGCCAAGTCAAATTATACAAATTACATATGTTACAGTTTAAAAATGTCCATATTATCCATCACTGTTAAATATAAATCCAAGCAGGAAGGTAGCATACGCTGTAAAGTAACATTACATGGCACATACAATGTTTATGCAGCAGATTTTGCCTTCCTATGCAACCTTTCGCTATGTACTGTATATCCCTGTTTACAGATACAGTGTGACACCTTCGCTGCCCTGCTCCGCGGGGAGCTCCGTGCACCGGCGCCAGGAGGGAAGCCAAACACCGTTTATCTAAATACATTGTCCACACTGCCACGACACAGAGCTGGCTTTAAATCAGCAAAATATCTCCTTAAGTAATGTACTTTTGAGGAACATTTTCTGCTACTTTATACTTCTACTCCACTACAATTATATATTATTTGTTATTTCACTACATTTATTCAATCACTTACTTTGCAGATTCATCACCTAAATACCTATAATGACATTCTACAGTAGCATACAATCTATTGTAAAGGCTTTTGTAGGAGGTACGGCAGGTACGAGCCCGCAATCAACATGGTGGGAGCATTCCATTACTGTAAAGCTGAGTTTCTACCAGCACGTCTCCAGACATGACCCCTCATCCAGAACATAACAGGTTACTGCTGCTTAATGGTGAGTAAAAGTGCTCAGGTTTTATTAAAAAGGTGCCAGAAGAAAAAACACATCTATGTGACAAAATGAAATGCAGTGAGCGCAATGGACGACACCTATAATGTCATCGCTTGTAGCTCTAAGGCCTGTCACTAAGGACTTCTCAATTTATGATGCTTCCCTTCGAGACCCTTCATTTTTTATATCCTCAGAAAACTGGAAGTCTTATCTGTCAGCTCTGCTGTAGTAAAATATGTGCAGTAACTCCAAATGTCAGTGATGATTTTATTCATGGTCGGATGGAAGGGAAGTAATGCACTTGCTGAAAGTTCATAATTCAGTCTTGTTGGTCTGATAATCATTTAAGTTTGATAATAACCTCAGTCAAAGCTATAAAGTGTGGGACTCTTTCTATCTTTAATTTTGAATGGGGGTAGTGCATTTAGGCTGCGGTGGTGGGGGCGGCGGCAGACGGGAGCCGAAAAAAAAACTTGCATTGCTGCAAAAGGTTGAAACAGATTTAACTTTTGGAGAAATGCAACGTCACCCTGGCCTGGGGTGGCCATCATGTAACTGGCAATCGGCTTGGCAGTCTGTTTTTGAGGCTGTGTGAGAGTCCCATACAGTAAACAGGAAACATCACTGTCTCCATTGCTGCCACAAGAAAAAAAACTATGAGGGTAAACACAAGCATTCACTGCCCAGGAGTTTGTGTAACAGCAGACGGTTTCCTGCAACAACAAAGCAAAAAGCACAGTCCCTCCGTCTCTTTTCTTTCTCTCTTTCTCCATGAAGTGAAGCTGCATTCAAGTGCGGTCGGAAATGGCCAGATCTATAAACGATCTGACGGAAAACAACAATTGTGAAACATAAAGTCTCCTTGTGCTACATTGGGGTGGTTAAAGAACACAACAGGATGTCATCGGATGGTTTTTCCTGGTCTCAATGGGCCCATATGTCGGTTTTTAGGCTAAGAAGAACTATTTCATTGTTTCTCTGGTCTTTTCTGTGCTCTCTTGTTTCCTTCTCGTAATGTCAAATAAACTATCTAAATAATTCCTATGTAGACATGATCACTCAGAGTTCTGCAGCACCCCTCACACTCACAAATATAATGTCATTTATACCTGTGGATATTTAAGCAAGGAGTTTTTATTTTTTATTTTTTTTGCTCCACTGAGGCAACTGTGATGATGAAGAAGCAATCTGTCTGACAAGCAGGCCTGCTGTCGGTACAGCAATCAGGAAAAAAAAACAGACAGGTGAGACGGGAACGTCTTGTTAATGTCACTCAAAGAACATTCAATTCATCTGGATCAGACGGGGAGCTTTCCAAGAGGCTGAGAGCAAGAGAGAGAGATATATCCAGTGTCTTCTGAATGACTGCAGATTAAGTTTAAGGGTAGTTAATACAGAAGCAACTGATTTCATATATACCTTTAAGTTATCCACATTTCTCCCCTTACGGTTTGCATTTCTACAGCTTTAAATGTATGTAATTGTATTTCAGTTGTGTGATTAATCAGACTTTTGTCTTGTTCCGCTGCTGGATTTAATTTGTTTTGTTGCAGCAATGAGCTACTTTTCCTCAGGGGTCAATACGATTTAACCTTAACCTAACCCTTTCTTTATGTGATTGCTGTGTGTGGGTTTATGTGTAGCAGAGTGTGCCGTGTGTGTGTGTGTGTGTGTGTGTGTGTGTGTGTGTGTGTGTGTGTGTGTGTGTGTGTGTGTGTGTGTGTGTGGGGCCACAATGCAGAAAGACAGTCGGAGGATTTAATCGCCCGTGGAGCTGACACACAGGGAGGACGAGGAGACCAGGGCAGGATACTGGCCTCTTGATTCGCTTCCACTATGTCTCAATTTCAGCCAGAATACACACACACACACACACACACACACACACACACACACAAACACACACACATACGTGCACACACACGTGCACACGCACGCACGTACACAAGTAAACCAAGGACAGCCAAGTCTATTTCAGGGTCTATTACAAATGTCACCTGCAAGAACCAGTGACCCACAGACTCAATCGGGGAATCGAGAGACTGCATGGACTTTAAGACTGCAAACACAAAATTTAACCTTCAGCATACACTCAGTCTGATGGCGGAACGCTACCCTGAGCACATGATACGCCAAATGCTGCCAGTGGAGCACAGGCGATTCACTGACAGCCTCTCCAAGAGTCTTCATATTGTCCCACTGAAGGAAATGAGCAGAGGGGATGCAGAAAAAAAAAAAAAACACTTCAAGCTCAGTTAGCACTTCAGAAACTACTGAAGCTTTAAAAGCTCTAACTCTCTCGAGTCATGAAAAATTTAGGGCAGAAAACTGTGCACATGGATTTTCTGTGAAACTGTACTTTCGCTGTCTCAGGACAAATCGCTGTTGCGGCAAATTTGATGTAGACGAAAAATATATTCCAATATTCATTAAATATGGAAAGATTCGAAGAATGTAATATACTGTAGTTTGGATCGCAAGGAACTCATTTGCATCAAACACTGGTGAAAAATTACATTAAAGCTCACTCTAAAGCTGCAGGGGTTGAAGGTTGTCTAAAGGCATGCTACTTGTTTCTAGGAGTCTAGGAGACAAACATTGTTTCCTGTACAAACTATTTGGATCTCAAGTAATCTAGTTGTTTGCTGGGAACATGCAACATGCACAAATCCCCCATTTGAAAACAAAACCCACGTACCCACGACAGGTGAGAATTAAAATCTAAATAACAATAGACTTACCTTGCCTCCTTTGTCTGCACTCCGCTCTGAACTGTAGAGCTGCTCGCAAACAGAGGCAGAAAGGGAGAAAGAAAGAAAAACACAAGAAATTGGAAAAGGAGCAGTTTGGCTAAACACAGGTGAAGTTACACAGAGGAGTGTAAACTACTAACACTACAATAAGTGGAGCACAAAGAGGCCTGGAGAGAAAGAAGAACTACTCCAAAAGACAGAAGACGGAGATGAGTGTAAAATTAAACAGGAAAATGAGAAAGGCTTTTTTTTTTGTAAATTTTTGCAAAATTCCACTGCATCTAAATGAACACATACATACAGTATATGGTATAGGCTTTGATTTTAGACTTTATTGTCCCCAAGAGGAACTTCTTAGTCACAAACACGCTATGTTATGGACATGGCACGCTTACAGACAAACAAAAGTACAAACATAACAGAATGACATGCAGAGAATATATACAGTATCTCACAAAAAGTGAGTACACCCCTATGTTAAATTCCCATAGAGGCAGGCAGATTTTTATTTTTAAAGGCCAGTTATTTCATGGATCCAGGATACTCTGCATCCTGATAAAGTTCCCTTGGCCTTTGGAATTAAAATAGCCCCCCCATCATCACATGCCCTTCACCATACCTAGAGATTGGCATGGTTTTATGTTGGTTAGCCTAATAGCTGGTTTGATTTGCATTGAGAGATTATCTTATGGAAAGTACCCCATGCCAGGGGACAGCACATTTACACGGTTATACAAGCTGTACACTTAATACTTTACATTGTAGCAAAGTGTAATTTCTTTAGTGTTGTCCCATTAAAAGATATAATGAAATATTTGCTAAAATGTGAGGGGTGTACTCACTTTTGTAAGATACTGTATAAAACTACGATGCTTACTTTGTCCACACAGTCGTCGAAGAACGCCAGACTGGCATCTTTGTCGCTGACGAAGGAGCATTCCTCAATAAAGCGGATGAACATCTGGGTTTTGGTCATCAGCGAGTAGAACTTCTGATGTGATCGGTCGCGGCTCTTCAAGAACCCTGGAGGACACATATGTTTAGGTTAGCTTTTAAAAAATGATAGTAAAATTACTACGCAGACTTGTTTTCTTGACTAAAGTGAGGAATGATTTTACAGATAATTTAAGATATAACAGCAGCTTTATTTTCGTAGCTCAACTCATTTCATCTACTGAAAATGTCATGTTTGTGTATGGTCTGTTTCCTGTTTTATTTTGAAGTCTTTTCTTTTCTCCCTGGTCTTGTCTTGTTTTACTTCCTGACTTGTGTTTTCCCGCCTTTTTTGATTGTTCTGCCCAGCCCTAATGTGTTTCACCTGTTCCTTTCCCTTGTGTCACCTGTTCCTTGTTTAACCTCGTTACCCTGTGTATTTAGTCTCTGTGTTTCCTTTCTGTCTTGTCGGATTATTGCGTGCTGTTTGCTGTTGTATGCTGTCTCTGTTCTGTAGTAGATTTTGTTTTGCCGTGCTACTCTTGCCCGGTTTGGTATGCACTCGGTGTTCCAGCTTGTTCCATGTTCCTGGTTTTTGTATCATCTGTATTTTTGGGATATCTTGCCTGTTTTTCGAGGACTCTTTCTATTATTAAATCTTTTAAACGCAACTCGGCTCTGTGTTAACTGCATTTGGGTCCAAGCCTCGCTTACATTCGCCTCAGCCGTAACCAAGGGGGTAAGCTTTGCTTCAGAACTCGAACCTCCTATGGCGCCATTTTGATGCTACAAAGCGATCACCTCCCGTTAGCATTCCATTGACTGTCATTCATTTCGACGTCACTTTGACAGCGAATAACTTTACATCTGAAGCGTTTAAAGACTCTATTTGTCCATTGTTTATTTCTAAAGAAACATGACAATGTATAAAAGGCTCCATTACCTTGTACCTCACATTATAGCTCCGTAGGAGACGTTTTCATAAAAACAGGCTAACGATTGTGTCATAACCAAGCAACTTACTGTCGCATAGTAGAGGAATTACCGTACAGTACAGGAGAAGCTCGCAGGCAGTTTCGACTTACATTAGCTGTTTAAGTTTAATTAGTAATGTTAACTAGCATTTTAGTTAGCAATAATTAGCCTGTGCCCTATGTTATCTCCTTACATATACCTACACTCTCCGTCTCTGTAAGATTGGGAATGATTGAGATTTCTCTTGGCACAGCTACCAGAAGACTTACAACTTTCAGACACGTTGCTCACGTCACATTTACGTTGTCTCTCTCAGTTGGAGGCTGTGCAGTAACGCTCAGCGCTCACCGGAAAAGTGCTTCTAATATCCTTCACTGGTCTCCGTCCAGAGCAACGGGATCTGTTGGTCCATTGTTATATACTGTCTATGGCCGTAACAGAAAAGAGGTAACTCCTCACAAGAGCAATTTACGTGATTGTGTGGTTAAGAAAGCCATTAGAAGGATCTATCTCTTCCATTTGTCTTTTGTTTTGGATAATGCAAGCCAACACATTGTTATTAGTCTAATGGCCAATTTGGGATGTACGACAACATGGTGAATAGCTTCCGTAATAGATGCTGAAAGCAGCTTAACTGACTAATAGGTTGCTGCTGTTGTGAGACTGGAAGCAGGATGGATGACCACTGGCTCACAACACAGAGGTGGAAGCCAAACACTGACATGCTGCTGCAGAGAAACCATTCCTGAAGCTGATAAATATTTTAATCCTGAAACTGGACCATCCGTTGACTCTGAACAAAACTTCTCAGTAACTTCACTATACAGTCTTTTCTAGAGTAGGTACCGCCTTCCAGGAGAGTCTAAAAAACGCATCCTAGTGATTTAATGATCAGTTGATTTGAATTGCTGAATGAAGTACATTATTCCTACATTTGCTGGTTAAAGCATTTCAAATAGAAAGTGTGCTTTTCTTTGTTTCATATCACTAATTTGACTACACTTGCCTCTAGTTTAGCCATTATTACATTGTCATTATGTGATTAAATATAAAAAATGCTAAAACACTGAAACCTCCAAACCTCAACCCAAAAGGATTAAATGTTTTTTTAAATTTTTTATTAAAACCTTGACTCTGACAAGCTCTGAGTCATTCCATAAGGAATATGGTAAATTATAAAAAAAATCTAAACTGAGTGTTGACAAACACAATTATTGAATTAATAGTTGACAACACCATCTCACCTCAAGGTCCATTTAGTAGCTGTTCTGGAGCTTTTGATCATATGACATGATCTTCACAAAGTGAGACAACTCCAGAACAGCTACTAAATAAACCTTGAGGTGAAATTGATTTGTCAACTTGTTTTCCACAGGACAAGATTGAACTTTGAAACTCAACTTTTAAGTCAACATGGACAAGAGTTCCCTAAAGTCCTAAATGTCAACATCTATACCCCACACTTGTCATGAAGGGGGAAATTTGAAGAACTGCAGTTTTGGGACTTCGCATTGGCTTTATTTTTCAGCGCCGGAGGTTGCTGCTTGCTCACAACCCCAGACAGTGGTGATGGGATATTGTAGACCAAAATAGGTCCTCAAAGAATTTTAGGTTTGTTGTGATTGTAACAAATATCACACAAACGTCAACTAACAATTCCCAATTCCACAATTTGTAAAGCAGAAGGAAATGCAGATGCAATCTGTTAAAGTCACAGATGTTAGACTGAAAGCACTTTAATCATATGGAGGAAACTTTCTTTTTTTCTTTTTTTTAAGGGGGCAGCAGGGAAACAAAGTCTACACAAACACATTCTGTAATTTTTTTTGTTATAGATATTAGGTCAGGAGTTTATACACATGATGCACGAGCTGTTACACCTTTCGTCATGTCATGATGTAATGTACTGCAGCCATTTCTGTTTGCTGTATCATTTAACTCACACTGGACGTGGCCTTGGCTACAGCTATCCTCCAGCGGAGCAGCCATGACTTCACCCTAACTCATTTCAGCTGTGATGTCAACCAGCTTTCGTGGGCTCCCATCCAGAGGCCACGCTCACGCCTCCGGAGCATTTAGCAGCTGCGCCACTAACTGACTAACCTTCAGTCTGCAAACAGCCTTGAACCTTCAAACCCAGCATCTTCTCAAGTCCCAGCCTTTCTATCCAAACAGTTTCTGTGTGTATTTACTCAGCGGTGGGGATGGACAGTTATGAAAGCTCATGTATTAAACAACGCCATCTGTTTTTTAGGCTGGCCAGCTGTAGAGAGAACGGTGCTACAGATGACGCCATATTTATATATTCATGGACCCATTAGCACCAATCATGCACTGGAACTGTACAACTGACTTCACAGACTTGGCCATAAAAATCAGCCCGCATCTTTGTCCCAAGAACCTTGACTTATGCTGAATTTCCACTTCATAGTACAGCTCAACTCGCCTCACTTTTGATACAAGGTACCGTCCTCAATTTCGTTTTCCACGGCAGATAGTACCCTCTCAATGTAGGCGGAATTCTTAGCTCATCGTCATAGTGACGCGGCGTGAAACTGCTGTAATCGAGACTGATCTTATAAAGTGGCGTACGTATGACACGCCAATTCATATGCCGTTTTTGTGTGTTATCAAGACGCATAATCGCTTTTTAGCGTGTTTATCAACGCCATTCGTCCGCCTTTGACCTACATTACGTGAATTTGCGCCGTAGGGAGTAGTATGAAGGAACGTAAGTCTGCGGAGGGAGGTTGGTTGGGGGTGGTAGATGGGTAAAACACAGGATTTTTACCCAGGAGAGCTGGGATTGCGTCCCGTGTGTGGCGTTTTTCCCCAATGTTTCTTTCCTAAACCCATCCGTTTATTTTTTTATTTTTATTTTTTTTAACTCTTTTAAAAGTTAGATTAGGTCACTCTGACTACTCCGGTGCTGCAGGAAATTCTGCGGGTGAATGTATTTTCCATTTCCTTCTGCTTTCTTTGTGTTGGAATTTTAAATTCGGTGGATTTATAAGAACTACTGTTGACTGCTCCTCAGATCTCTGCAGGGTAAATCCAGATAGCTAGCTAGACTATCTGTCCAATCGGAGTTTTCTCTCGCACAACTATTTTGCAGCAGCTCTGTGCGGAGCTTAGCGCCGCCCATGACGATTCTGATTGGTTTAAAGAAATGCCATCAAACCAAAGCACGTTTTCCTCCCATCCCCCATACTGTGTGGAGTAGCCAGCGAGACTAGCACGTCGTCAATTGACCACAACGTGGTTTTGCAGTCTGCCATTTCATTTCAAAAAAATATCTAGTGAATAAAATAATTCTGGTGGCTATTTACATTAGATCACCTATTTAAAAATGGCGGGTTTGTGCAGGATGTCGAGTGATGATTCTAGTGATGATTCTCTCTGACCAATCAGTGGTCCGCAGTGTTTTAACTCCACCTTTCGGTATTGGCTCGACTCACTTAGAACCTCAACTGAGGTGATACCAAAAAAAGTACCAGGATATATGCATAACTTTAGCTAATAGTAAACCAAAAAAGAACATTTCCAAGCAAGTCGAGCCTGCATAATGCCCCATTTCCACTGCATATATGTGGGATATGATCTAAGCAACTGACGACGCATGGGAGGTCACCCCAGTGATTTCCAGATGTTTGTAGAAAAAAACTGCAAGCAGTGACATTGGAGAAGCTCATGTTGTAATGGGTATGTAGAGCAATTTGAGAAATTATCTTGAATTTGATACAGGGCTATACCACTAAACCTGACAGAGTGACTGACTGACATTGAACCCTTTCCACAAATGATCAGAAAAATAGCTCCATCAGAATAAGAAAATGTTCAGATTGAAAATCAGAGACCAGTGTTAACAGGTTGGCGCCAAAAGAAATGTAATTTTGTTATAAACGGTTTGTCTCAAACGTTTTAAAATCCTTGAGCATGAAAGTTTTATTCTTGACCTTGGAAATAGTAGTCTGATAAAATAATCTTAACACAGAATCCACGTACTATCTATTTACATTAATTTTACAATCTGTTCATCAAAAGGACACCTGTCAAAACATGTCAAAGCTCCTTCGGATTATATTCTATTTAAATGAATACAAAAGTGTCTAACTCAAGCAGTTATTATGGGCTTTCTTCTGTTTATTCTCAAGAAAGCACAGTAAACCAATAATTCTACCAAGCGCTCAATCAGCTCCATCTTTCTTAGGAGTTTGTGGTGGACTGGCTGGTCTTGCAAAGAACACTTCTTTCAGATTACTGGTATTAAAGCAGCAAAGCTCAAACCATCTGTGATCAGTAAACACCTTGGTGGGAATCATCATTCAGATACATTTCTTTCAGAGAGAAAAAAAATTGGCTCATAGATGGGACTTGTTTTTGGTTTGTATGTGAGTAGTTTGAGGGGGCTGCTGGGGAAAAAGGACAGCATGGGTTCATCCATTCGCCCGGTTTCCTCTGTGACTCTGACCTGGCTGTTTGGCTCCAACACAACGCATGTGGCTAAATAGTTGTTTTGGCTACAAGTGGTTAGAGTGACTCTATTCCACGTACCTTGTAAGTCAAAGAGCGAACTGGCGTCTGTGGCTTTCTCAGAGGGCGCCTGGGTGATGGGTCGTAAGAATGAGCGGTAGCCTTTTAAAATAGCCGCCATGAAGCGCAGGAAGGCTTCCTGGATCTCCAGCTCCAGGGCGTGGAGACTCTTCCCACAGCTCAGCTCTGACGATTCACTCATGCTCAGCTCCATCAGCCCATCAGGCCGCTGCTGACCTGAAGACAGGTGGCGGGGGGGAGACATCAGCAGCTGTCGCTACATACTGTATTAGAATCTCTACATGTCAACATAAAGGTTGAATCATCACTTCTGCCGCTGAAAATTATACATTTTTTGCATTTTGATTAAGTCGTTATGATCAAAGGACAGGTATTAAAAGGTCTTACAGTATGGCCAGAGCACTGCTTAAAGTAAGTATTCATATCGCAAATGAGGATTAGGCTTGCATATTTGGGAAAAATAAACTTTGATATCAGAGTTTCCGAAAGTCCTTTAAAGGCTTAAATGTCTCCACTAAAACTACTGGCAGGCATATCAATATTAAGCACTTCTGGCAGAAACTGGGTAGATTTTCAACTTCACTGATTTAGAAAATTCATTTATTCAATTTCTGCAGCTCAAGAAGCAGCAGGTTCCATGGTCTCCCAGTGAGCACGCTCCACAAATAGCAGAGAAAGTCAAAACAATGCAATGAATACCATGGTGGGGCAGACGGGTAATAAGGAAATTATTCTATGATGGGATTATTGCTGGCATTCAATTAGTGGAATTGAGAGAGTACAGACTGAATGGAGAACAAATTGTAAAGACAACAGAATCCCCAAAAAATAAAGAAGACACTGATTATTACACTGAAGGTCAGAAAAGTTAGAAATATCGTTTAAGAAAACGTAACACCATATGTGGGCTCGGACCATGACTGTATGTTGAGAAGGGACGACGAGTCTCCACTTCCTCCCATTGTACAAAAATGAAGCCAAAATATCCCGGATACGGGAGCTGCCATCATGCGCTGGTGACATCATTTGGAGTCAGAGTCTGCGCGGTAGTGATTGGGCGGTGGAGCCACGGTATTAAGGTCCCGCCCAGACACTAGCATGACTCAATCGTGAGTCAATCTAGCTGCTGTCAATTATGACGTTTCACCCCATTCATATAGTATCAAATAACTAATTACAACCATACTTATCAAAAAAAATAAACATTTCTAACAAATCAAAATGAGAACTTCCAAAAATGACAGAAACCAACCAATTTATTTGACGGGTACTTTGTTTTTTTTGTTTTGTCCATGTCCCATCCGCTAACATGGAGTGGGCGGGTTTAGAACCTATACCGCAGCCTGTCGCCTGGGGGCGATCCAGATGTTTTGACTTCACTTTTGGGGAGCTGTCATGTGACCATCTTTATATACAGTCTATGTTTCGAAAAAATTACGTGTTAGTTCAAATTAGTTTGAGCTCGAATCTTTTAAAAAGTGACAGCCCTGCCACCTTCTACGGTGGCCGGGAAGTGCAATGCAACATTACAAAGAATGAAACACTTTTACAAAGCTTGAGACAAATTTACATTTTGGAAAACAAATTTACATTTTGGAAAACAAAATAACATTTTGGAAAACAAAATAACATTTAAGAAAACAAATTTACATTTTGGAAAACAAATTAACATTTTGGAAAACAAAATAACATTTTAGAAAACAAATTTACATTTTGGAAAACAAAATAACATTTTAGAAAACAAATTTACATTTTGGAAAACAAAATAACATTTTAGAAAACAAATTTACATTTTAGAAAACAAATTAACAAGATGCAAAACACTTTTACCAGTCCTGAAACAAATTTACAAATGACAGATTCTTCACGGAAAGGGAATGTACCACATACCGGAAGTGATGAGGTGTTGTATACATGTCGCCTTGACTACGGCAGTTATGGACATGGATCGAATGCGTCAATAGAGCCGCCATCTTGGAACAGGGGAGGCACTGCCTTATATACTGTCTATGGGCCGTCTTTAATGCATCAGCGTCAATGTAGGCAAAGGTCTAACGGAAATAAAATCACTATAAATCGTCAAAATATCATTAGATGTTCTAGTTTTTTTTAAACAAAAAGACAAAGAGACTAATTAATGTGTTAATACAAAGAATATTTATTATAATCAGTTCACAGATATGAGTACAAACGGAAACTTCACCCTTCTGAACTAAGAGGTTCTGCTTCAAAGTGAAGTTTAAACAGACTGAAATGTCCAGGCTCACTCCCCCCACTAATGATTCATTTATTTCTGCATGTATTTATTTATTTAACGAGACTTAAAGTCATGTTTCGTCATCCACAGTCCGAGTCCCGCCAGACTCCCTTTAGGAAACCTGTGATTTAAACTTCAGCAGGTTGTGACAGTCCGCTCCGCTCAGTCCTGGATCTGATTCTCACGGGCTTCCCTTCCCTCCAGCGGGCCCAGCAATACGGCCCGGGTCTCCAGCTGCGTGGTGTCGGTTTTGGCTCCCAGGAATGGGCAGTGAGCTCCAGGTCCTGCAGCTGCAGACGGACTCAGCTGCCCCCCCCCCGCTGTACCTTCGATCCGGCCGCGGCTGTCGATACGTTCCCTGTTTTTCCAATGTTTCCGTTAGGTCCGCGTCCTTTAAAAACTCCAAACACCGACCAGTAAAGTCACCATAAACTTTATTCACGCCGTATACTCACAACAACACAAATTGACTGCGCTCACCAACAACACCTCATCACTTCCGGTATGTGGTACATTCCCTTTCCGTAAAGAATCTGTCATTTGTAAATTTGTTTCGGGACTGGTAAAAGTGTTTTGCATCTTGTTAATTTGTTTTCTAAAATGTAAATTTGTTTTCTAAAATGTAAATTGGTTTTCTAAAATGTTATTTTGTTTTCTAAAATGTTATTTTGTTTTCCAAAATGTAAATTTGTTTTCTAAAATGTTAATTTGTTTTCCAAAATGTAAATTTGTTTTCCAAAATGTAAATTTGTTTTCCAAAATGTAAATTTGTCTCGAGCTTTGTAAAAGTGTTTCGTTCTTTGTAATGTTGCATTGCACTTCCCGGCCACCGTAACCTTCTATACAACTAAACACAAAATAAAAAGGTTTGCTGAAAGTGTACTTGCATTCAGGACTGATCATGAAACTAATACGACAAAATCAAACACATTTTTACAATCGTTTGTCCGATCAGCTTAGAACTCACCGTCAACAAGCTGCTGGTAAAGACTGCTCAGCACATTCATCAGGTTTTTACAGGCTTTCTTTGGCAAGATCTTCCATGTGAGGGCTCGCTTATCTTCATTGCTGGAAAAGCAGAAACACCCAGTGAGCCGTGGAGAGGCTGAGAGGCCTAAACCAACATGGACAGCGGTCGGGCCAGAGGAGTTCAGACCACCCTAACGCTGTCTGGCTGGTAATGAGGCAAAACTATGTGAACACTATACTGAAAAATGCATTCTCTTCATATTAAAGCAGGTCTGACACTACAAAAATAACCATTTCCACCCAGACTCCAGGAAAATGGCCCGGTCTCTAAACTTAGAACTCATGACTTAGCAGTTATGTGGTCTGGAAAGAAAAAAAGACCGATGCAGCAAAGGAAACAATGTTGAGCTCTTAGCTGGAAGTGTGGTACAGTATATATGTGCTTACTGCCCCCGTAGTTACTCTTTTCAATATTCACCATGAGAAATCAACTGAGTCACAAAGACAGATTAAGTTCTGCAAAACTGTCTTTTTACAGATGTTATTGCTCACATCAATAGATCTCAGACCAGCTCTTAGTTATGCTGCTATAGTTTTAGAATGCAGGGAGACTTCCTATGATACACTGACCTTCTCTCTCTCTCTCTCTCTCTCTCTCTCTCTCTCTCTATCTCTATCTGTGTGCATTCATGTCCCTTTAATGCATGTTACTAACCTATCTCCGGGGAGCTTTTTCCCCGGAGTCCTTATGCTTTCTCGCCTCGCAGATTGGGTGCTTCATTTTTGCCATGAAAATAGTTCTATTGTCTTTATTGCTACTATAAGTGCCACGGCGCATCATGCCAACTGCTAGAATTGTTGTGAATCATATTTCTGTATATCTGCATCAGCGTCTCTGTGTCCCAACCAGCAGTGGCAGATGGCCGCCCACAAAGAGCCCGGGTCTGTCCGAGGTTTCTGCCCAAAAGGAAGTTTTTCCTCGCCTCTGTTTCACCAAATCCTTGCTCGTGGGAAATTGTTGGGTCTTTGTAAATTATAGAGTGTAGTCAAGTCCTACTCTATCTGTAAAGTGCCCCTGAGATAACTCCTGTTGTGATTTGACACTATTAATCAAATTTAATTGAATTGAATTATAGCTCAACAGCAATGGGAAGTTGTGTGTGTACTGTGCTCACTGGAAGATGGTGTTTGTGTCCAGGTCCACGCAGCTCACGTCTGGTGGGGGGTCATAAAGATCAAAGTAGCGGGAGTCCACTCCTACAATGAATGGACAAGGGGCGCTCAACACGTCAGCCAACGCCAGGGGGCACAGAGGAATATACGGGCACGGCCAGTGGAAAGGGAAGATCATCTGAGGACGAGGGTGAAGATGAGAAAGTGAGATTAAAAAAAGGCAGATAGTGCTCCTTTGTCAAATGTTGCAGGTCAATGAGAATGATTTCAAAAAAGGTCAACAGTCTACTCAAATGTTTACGGTTTATTTGATATTTTTCTCTAGGAGTAAGTATCTGTTTTCTCGCCTCGCAGTTTTCATTGGATTGGGGGGGCACCTAAATCATGGTTGCAGCTGCCGTGGTCTTGTTGTCATGCCTTACTGCGCTCCGCAACGCCCTGAACTGCTACTATTATTTCTAGTCATAGTTATACTATCTTTATTGTTACTATAACTGTTGATCAAACCAACTGCTATAATTAGTATGAATCATGTTTCTCTATATCTGTATCAGTGTCTCCGTGTCCCAACCGGCAGCGACAGATGCCGCCCACAAAGAGCCCGGGTCTGTCCGAGGGTTCTGCCTAAAAGGAAGTTTTTCCTCGCCACTGTTGCACCAAATGCTTGCTCGTGGTAAAATTGTTGGGTCTTTGTAAATGTTTGGTCTATCTGTGTATCTCAAGTGTCTTGAGAGAACTAAAAAATTGAATTGAATATATTCAGCCTGTCTTCTTTTATATTGATTTTATTCATATTATTCACTATTTATTTATTTTGTCCACTTTTTAATACAAACATCTTTTATTATAATTTTTTTTCCATGTATTTTTTTTCTCCTGATTTTTTATTTGTTTACTTATTTCATTTTATTCTTTTCTACGTATATATTATTTTTGTTGTTGCATATTTATTGTACTGTATTATGTATTAACTGACGGTGACCAACATAGTAACTAGAACAACCATATAAGACAAAACTAATAAGTGCATTAACTAAACTGAAATATCTTTCTTTCACATTTCATTTGACCAAAGAAGAGGACAGCAGCATAAAGAGTGTGAAGTCAATATGGTGAGGCAACCCCTGTAGGGAACTAAATAACCACTCAGACTTACAGACACCAGCGCTTCAGTGACGCTGGTCAGTACGGCGGGTCGTAGCGAGTGGACCAGGATCTTGTGTTCGGTGACGGCAAACACCAGCAAGGTGACGGCGTTCTCTGGTCCGAGATTCTGGAGCAGCATGGAAAACCGACCGCCGCTACGAAAAAAAACAAATGTACTAAATTCAAGTTCAATAAAGGGAACTAGAACAGGGTCTTTTTCTGACCATTGAACATATTTTGGGTTCCAAAAGAAGCTTCAGACCAATAATACTTTGACTGAAGTCGGCATTCTCCGTTTTCTATTTTCAAGTGTATGAAGGGAGCTCAAAATTGATAATATAGAAAAGATTAAATACAGTATTTGAGGCCTATTTGTGCTTTCTAATTGAAAAAGGTATCAAACAAATCAACACATCTGAACTATGTTGTTCTGCATGTACATAAACTGCATAATTCCTTTACATTTTAGCACAGAATGTGCTGTCAGATATCACCAGAAGAACAGCTGTTCTTACCTGAGCGGTAAAGGAGAAGACACTGGCTGGCTCAACATCAGGCTGTCATGAGGGGAAAGCTGCAGAAAAGCTGGAAAGTGAGATAAAACCAACCGAGCAAAAATACGCCTGCACTGAATCATTTAAACATCAGAGCGTCTATCTGCACCCCCGGTACGAATAGCCTAGGCCACACAGCTGAGCTATTCACCCCCTGTGACGTAACAACAAAAACACGTTGCTCGCGTCCACCGAAATCATGGCAGCAGAAACTGGCATATTAAGAAAGTTTTGTCTCTAAAGTTTATGACAATTGAATTTCTAGCGGAAAATGGATACTACAGTAGCGCTGTCTTCAGTGAAAGTATACAACCATTAGTTTGTTAGTTAGAACCTATTTTTTGTATACAGTATGGTTACCTAGCAACCGAGGCTTAAAGACACCAAGTGGTCAATGGTTGCACTACATTCCACTTGAACTGCTAGATAAGTGGTTACAACAGTGAGCTATGGCCCAGGAGTCTGGGGTTCGATTCCCCAGTGAAGAGATCTTGTTTCTTTTATTTTGGATTGGATAATTTGCATGCCATTGCACAAGTCAGGGCCTGCCCCCCCAGGTCCAGAACCAAGCAAGTGTATGTATCAACGTCTCTCTGAAGTGTGCGAAATATTGGACACTGCAACGATTTTATTTAGGCCACAGAGCAATATTCCAAAAAGGTGTAATACATGAGTAGTATGGATGGTACCAGATGGGGTATTAATAGAACACAATGCTGTGTGCACCGGGGTATTAATAGAACACATTGCTGTGTGCACTGGGGTACGAATAGCATACACTGCTAATTGTAGCCTACCAGGGGTGCAAATAGCCTCACCCTTTAAATATTCGTCCATAATGGAGGACCTAAACTACTACACCCCACAGGCAATTCTAAACACCTCCAGAAAACAACACTATTGTCAGCAAAATGATAAGCACCCATTTCTAACATGCACCATATGCAGCAAACATTCCATTACTCGTGTGACCTAAACTTACCTGCACCAGGATGCGAGGCCTCTGAGAGGAAGGGAAGGGAACTTTGTGCATAAAATGAGAGATGTGCCTGGGAAAAAAAGAAATAAGGGGGATGTGAGGCCAAAAATATCAGCAGTTGGCAGCCAAATAATCAGGCAATGCCTTTCAGACAGGTTAGAGTTATGATCAGCAGTAAAACATGAAAAGCATTAACATTCTGTTACAAATCACCTAACTGAGGTAATGTCAAGTAAATATATTCCAAGTTAAAACACGATACAGTGTTGGTGATGGATTTTGTATTTCTGGACCTGGATTGGATTGTTACACCGCCTATTACATTTGCAAGCACAAAGATGCTTCCGGTGTAAAGAAAAATGGAAAACATTTCCACTACAACACCAAAAATAAACATCAGGTGTTGCTGTCAGTCCCGATGCACTGCATATCACATATTGACAATATCTCCTTTGATTTAGTAAGGTTGACACCATATAGTAAATTTCTTGTCACGCCCGTTGACAAAAGCACTATATATGTATATTATCTCTCTAGGGGAGGTGGGGGATTTTAATTTTACCTGCCCTTGTCAGTGATTTTAATCCTGTCAAACACTATCATTCAATTATCAGGCAGCATTTCGACGGAACAGAGGACTTATTGGCTGAAATAATAGAGTTGCAAAATGTTCAGAGCTATTACAGGCGCCTCCGGCTCCAGAAGTAAAAGTCCCATTTATTTTTCCCATAGACAACGTTACCTGACTCACAGTTGGAGCACTTTTACAGAATGAAACTCACCTGGTCAAAATCAGTACAAAAAATGAACTGCCTTAGAAAGTGTCTGGTTCTTTGATTTAAATAAAATAAAATAAAAAGTACAGGCCTGTGTACATAAAAATATTTAGAGGAGAAGGTACTTACAACTCCCAAGGTGCATTTCGCAAAGTGTATCCAATTACCAAGCTTAACATGCGCCACTAACGCCCCCGTCAGCAAAAATGTTTACCAATTGAACAACAAATCATCTTACTGGCTTCTTCTACATAGAAATGGCGGCCGAGGCTTGTGGGTATTGCAATATTTAGACGCATCGCCATGCCAAAGTGACACAAAACTATTTGGTGGTTAGAACATAAACCTATACAGTGGCTTGAAAAAGTGTTCACACCCTTTGAACTTTTCCACATTTTGTCACATTACAACCACAAATGCAAACATATTTCATTGGGATTTTCTGTGATAGACCAACACAAAGTGGCGCATAATTGTGAAGTGGAAGGAAAATTATACATGGTTTTCAAATTTTTTTTTACAAATAAAAAACTGTGAAAAAAGTGTGGCGTGCAAAAGTATTCAGCCCCCTTTACTCTGATAGCCCTAAATAAAATCCAATGCAACCAATTGCCTTCAGAAGTCACCTAATTAGTAAATAGAGTCCCCCTGTGTGTAATCTAATCTCAGTATAAATACAGCTGTTCTGTGAAGGCCTCAGAGGTTTGTTAGAGTCAACATTAGTGAACCAACAGCATCATGAAGCCCAAGGAACATACCAGACAGGTCAGGGATAAAGTTGTGGAGAAGTTTAAAGCAGGGTTAGGTTATAAAAAAAATATCCCAAGCTTTGAACATCTCACGGAGCACTGTTCCAAGCCATTATTCGAAAATGGAAAGAGTATGGCACAACTGCAAACCTACCAAGACATGGCCGTCCACCTAAACTGACAGGCCGGGCAAGGAGAGCATTGATCAGAGAAGCAGCCAAGAGGCCCATGGTAACTCTGGAGGAGCTGCAGAGATCCACAGCTCAGGTGGGAGAATCTGTCCACAGGATAACTATTAGTTGTGCACTCCACAAATCGGGCCTTTGTGAAAGCCATTGTTGAAACAAATCCATTAGAAGTCCCGTTTGCAGTTTGCCACAAGCCATGTGGGGGACACAGAAAACATGTGGAGGAAAGTGCTCTGGTCAGATGAGACCAAAAGTGAAGTTTTTGGTCTAAATGCAAAACGCCATGTGTGGCGGAAAACTAACACTGCACATCACCCAGAACACACCATCCCCACCGTGAAACATGGTGGTGGCAGCATCATGCTGTGGGGATGCTTTTCTTCAGCAGGGACAGGGAAACTGGTCAGAGTTGATGGAAAGATGGATGGAGCCAAATACAGGGCAATCTTAGAAGACAACCTGTTAGAGTCTACAAAAGACTTGAGACTGGGGCGGAGGTTCACCTTCCAGCAGGACAACGACCTTAAACATACAGCCAAAGCTACAATGGAATGGTTTAGATCAAAGCATATTCATGTGTTAAAATGGCCCAAAGTCAAAGTCCAGACCTAAATCCAATTGAGAATCTCTGGCAAGACTTGAAAATTGCTGTTCACAGAGGCTTTCCATCCAATCTGACTGAGCTTGAGCTATTTTGCAAACAAGAACGTGCAAAAATTTCAGTCTCTAGATGTGCAAAGCTGGTAGAGACATACCCCAAAAGACTTGCAGCTGTAATAGCAGCGAAAGGTGGTTCTACAAAGTATTGACTCAGGGGGGCTGAATTAGGGCTGGGCGATATGGAGAAAATCAAATATCACAATATTTTTGACCAAATACCTCAATATCGATACAGCAATGATATTGTAGTGTTGACTATTGGTGGTTTCACAAAATATTTACACAATGAGATTTTTGATGAATAATCATCAGTAATGTGGATATAATGACTAAGTGGGTAAAGGCAAATAATAGAACAGTTACAACAGTCTGGTAAGTTCAGAAAATGACATCGCTTTACTGTAATGCAGCCTTTAAAACCAGGAAAAGACAACACTTGTGTCATATTACGATATCCAAAATCTAAGACGATATCGCCCAGCTCCAGGCTGAATACTTTTGCACGCCACACTTTTGTTTTTTTCATTTGTAATAACATTTACATTTGTGGTTGTAACGTGACAAAATGTGGAAAAGTTCCAGGGGTATGAATACTTTTTCAAGCCACTGTATGTTCAGAAAATGATTTGGAATAGTCCCATGTTTGATTGTTCAGTAATTGAGGCGATTGTTTAAAGATTTTTTTTAAATGGGAATATAGAATTGGGAACTAGTGGCTCCTACCACTACGTAATGTGAAAAGTCAAAATAAGCACACACTAACACAGCATAAAATGGTGTAATTAAGAGCCAAATGAAGAGAACTCACTTCTCGATGGGCAGAGCGTGAGGGCCGGAGATAGAGTAGCGATAGAGGAATGTGAGGAACTTGCGGAAAGCGTCAAAGAAGGGCCAGTGGGAAAGCAGACAGATACACTTGTTGGTGAAGACCAAGCGTGGGGTTGTTGTGAAGGTGCTGTTAGTGGCGCTGCTGGCGGCTGTCCCCTTACAGTTGGAGGAGGGTTTGGGTGGATCGGGGCTCAGGAGACCTAGCTGGGAGGACTGCTGATCAGTCAGACACTCCTGCGGGAAGGGCTCATAGAACTGAATGGCAGCACCGTAGACCTGAAACAGGAGGAAATGTTGGATACACAACTCACCAGATGTGGTAGATGCAGATGTAGCACATACAGTAACTGCATGTACGAGACCTTTCTAAAAACAGTCTGAAGCCACGTTGGATCTCATCGTTACGGATATAAATTTATGATGAAACACTGACACCGACACTTCATTCAAAGGGCAAACTAGGAAAGCATTTCTGTTGGCCTGCTGTAGAAATGTGCAGCTCAGAGGTCACCACACTCAAAACTCTCCTTGAATACACCTGCCACCACATCTGTGTGTTCATTAGCATTAGGGTAGCAACAAATTATCATTTTCCTAGATCTGCTAAGTTGATGTTCGAAATTGCTTGTTTTATCTGATCAAAAGTCCAACACCCAAAGATATTTAATTTACATTCAAATATGACAAAAAAAAGCAGCAAATAGTCAAATTTGAGCAGCTGGGACCTGCAAATGTTAGACATTTTAGCTTGAAAAACCACAATTAGTTATCCAAATAGTTGCAAATTACTTTTCTGCTGGTTGACTTATCGACGAATACGCTAATCAAGACGGTTTCAGCTCTACGTAGCCAATTTAATTATCTACAGTAATGTTTGTATACACACACACATATGTACTTCTATAACGACGAGGAGTCTTATTGAAAAAATGCATTCCTGAGCACATAACAAGTAACATTAACCATATAAAAAAACAAATCTTAACCCTCATACAGCCCTTTGAAGAAGTGGGGACAACTCAAAATATCCTCATGTGTAATTTTAACATCTCAACACTGCATATTTCCTCTTTTTGCTACTTTTATGGTTTTATTTGCATCTTACTGTCATTACGTATTTCAATTACGCTTGATTTTTATCATCATTTTAGTGTTTTTGTTATTGATATTCTATCCTGCACTTTCACTGTTTTATTAAAGTGCTGTTCGTTCTAATTGTTGTATGTCTTGGGGGGTACAGCCTTACATGGGTTTCTGATTCCAAATTCATATCCCGTAAATCTTTTAATCTGGAAAGCACTTTGTGCTTAACGCTTGAAAAGTGCTATATAAATAACATTATTATTACTACTATTATTATGCTGTCAATGTTTAACAATGATTTCCAGATGGGAAAGTCCAACAGATGTACTAATAATGAAAAGTAGCTGACAGTTTAGAAACCTCTATGCAGTCCTCTGAATCATCCCTGCACTCTTAAATAAATGAAAACATTAATAAGCATAGAAAGAAAACAGTGCACCTCTGCTTAACCTTTATTGATCATCAATGCCATGCAGACAAACAAACAGTGGTTAGCTGAGCCAGCAGCAGCATTAGGCCAAATAAATCCTCTCTGCTTCCTGGAAATATGAGACTTTCCCCAATTCATGCACGGATCCAAGCTAACTGGCTTATCTGCTGGCCGCCTGTGTGAGTCACTTTTTTAACATTTTACCCCGAAATGGACCGAGGTGACCCATGTCCTTGTTTGCTGATGACTGAACTGAGGACGCGTGTGTTTGTGTGTGTGTGTGTGTGTGTGTCATATGTTGCGTTTAGAAACGAGGCATTGTATTTTTGTCCGATGAATATGAATGACAATCGGACCTGCTTATTCATGTGTTTAATCCAAACAAAACAGTTGTGGCGTTTTGTTTTTTTGCTCTTTTAACCAATCACCACTTATTCAAGGGCCTCATACAGGGTTGATTTGCGTTTATTCTGTCATACACAACTTGCAACACACAAGTACAAGTATTCACAAACAAAAAAAAAAACTTAAAAAAAAAATGAAGACAACCAAAACAGGATTGGCAAGATGTGGCACGAGTTCACGTCTGAATTAAGATTTGTTTTTAATAATGAAGAGTTTAGGCAGCGGTGAAAAGCACATTTACTCAAGTATTGTACGGTACTTAAAGGTCCAATGTGCCGGAATTTCTCCCATCTAGCGTTGAGATCATATATCGCAACCAACTCTCTCGCACCGCGCAGTTCAAAGTACGTATTACAGCTACGGTAGAACTTCACGCTTCAAAAAGCCAGTCTCGTGCTCTTTTCAATATTTGATATATTATTTTCTTTTTCTGGGTGAAGAAGAAGACTCCTGTACCTGAAATTTGGATTTTGAATACATGTCGGGAAGCTAACATTAGTTTAGCTAACAGCTAATTCGGCTAACCGCTAGCTGACAGCTAGATTCAGTCTAAAATAATGTTAAGTCAAACTTAATGGGAAAAGCAGGCTACAGCTAAATTAAGACTTTACAGTAATAACAATAAAGACAAATATTGAGTGATGGTATTTTAAATGAGCACAAGTAAAGTAGAACTGATGTAACAGCTGTTATACAGTATATGTTAACGTTTATTTTCAAGTTTTATTTTGAGGGTCTTTTAAAGTTTATTACATGCTGTCTCAGCTAGCGGTTAGCCAAATTAGCTGTTAGCTAAACTACCGTTAGCTTGGCTGTCGACCGGAAGCGTGGAACAGATCGTGCAGTGTCGTAAATCCATTTTGCGCATGTGCAGAACGGATCATGCAGGCAGAACGGATCGTGTATATACTACTGTCTATGCGTCTAGCCCAGTTCATGCGAATGCAAATGTGAAATTTTAAGCCAATAGGAATACTTGGAATTGATTTTAAATATTCATGAAAAAGGACGGAAGTTAGGAAGGAAGGAAGTTTGTGAACGGGCAACACAGATTTTGATAATGAACAACTTAACACGTTACACACTGGACCTTTAAGTACAAGTTGGAGCCACTTATACTTTACTTTAGTATTTCCATTTTTCTGATTATTACCATTATCTGATCATTATTTTCAGCTTTAGTTCCCAGTTACTTTGCATATTATGACTTTTTGAACATAACTCGTGATTAGTTTCTAAAATAGGATTCACTGTAATAAATGTAACAATCCAACAGTGTTTAAAGTAGTTCAAATTTGCTCTTCCTCGAGCATCTGCAACAGTAAAATGCTGTTTACATGTTAATGCATCATTAATAGTAATGTAACACTGTGATACTTTTATTTCTGATACTATCGGAATTTAATATTTGTATAACGGTGGGTTCATTACCCCTAAACTTGAATAAGTAAACTCTGCTACCAACGGAAAGCCCAAGCATTTCTTTGCAGTGGTCATCCGGATGAAATTAATCCTACACAAACACATGGTAGATGAACGCCCAGGCTTTTGGGCTCTCCAGCATGTCGTTTAGTTGCCAGTTGCGCACATTTCCTCCGGCCGTTTTGCACGGTGTGGCGGCTTGCCCAGCCAACTGAGGACTTCCAAACTTGCATGCAAACAAAACACACACACAAACACACAAACACACACACGCAAACACGCAAACTTGACTCAGCAGCAGTAGGCCACAGAGGGTTTGGCACCAACGATCGCTGCCGACCCCTAACTGGCCTTGTTCAGCAGAGCCGCTGCTATCTAAACATCAGTACGCTTTGGATGTTATTTGTTTTTAATCACGATTGTGTTTCACCACATAATTCACTAATATGCATCAACACGAGCCTGGTCCAGACTCGGCCACCTTCCAAAGCACAGCAGGAAAGGGGCTTGTGTTTGGATTCTCTGGGCTGCATGTAAGTGAACAAACACGGGTGTCATTTGGACATTTTCACGTGCGCGTTTCTTTTATAGTTGTGGAATTTGGGGGTATAATCTACAAGGTATAGCAGTGTCATGTTTAGACAACTACAACAGAAGCCAATTTCAGTCCGGTGTAAACAAACCACCATAACCTGAAACAAACGGGAAAGAATTTGATTGTTAACATAAATGGACAGGATGATAACAACATTAAGTGCCTTGAAAAGGAGTTTTGTTTCCTCTGCTCTGTTAGAAGATCCCTTGCAGCAGTACTATACTTTAATGTACACCCAAACTCTGAAGGGAAAAATAAAGAAAACTTCTCCATAGGATGTAGGATCAACCAATCAGCTCGCTTGACACGCAGGTCCGCACTACACATTGCTGGAATTTGGGAGATGTGCTGATTGGCCTTACCCATAACACCCTTTCCTGCATATGTTCGCAAAAACATTTAACTGTATCTTCGAAGAAGCATAATTCCAGTTTAAGAAGCTAATCTGAGGTGGATAATGGGTTATGGGAACTGATGGGTCATTTGAGGGGTTCTGGAGTTTCTGTGAGTTGCTTCATACATACTGATTCACACTGGAGTGCATGTTTAAGTGTGTCGAATTGGTCTAGTGTGTTACCACTAAATTTGAAAATAGGTTTTTGCCATACCCAGTATAGAAAAAATGTTCAGGATGTGTTTTCAGTGGGTTCACTGGGTACCTCAGAATTTCCGTTCCAACTGAAGTAAAATACTCCAATTTCTGTTAGAGTCTCTGTTGGATGTGGTAGGTCCATTTTAGGTAATCCATGTATCCCCCTCATTACTGGTGAAAGGCTTACTTTCACTGGATCATGCAGATTATCATTACATCATTTAAATTCTTGCTTTAGTGACTAATGACCACATCTCGCCTTGGACACAGCTAGCGTAACAAAACTGGGCAAAAAACTTATCCAGGCCTTTAAAAGTACAATATAATGTTTTCGGGGACACTAGTGTGCATGTAAACTCTACGCTGTTTGTTTGTGCGTAACTACATGCAAGTGATTGAGAGAGAGAGAGAGAGAGAGTATGCATTGATGTCTGGTCAGCTTTGTCCTTAATATTAAAGGTGCCCTGCCACACGTATTTCATGGACTCTGTAACATTTTTTGTGGACAAAATGCCTTGGTTACCTTGTTTCAAGCCATTCTAGCACGGTATAGAAAGCCTACAGGAAGACTCAGCTCGATTTCTGCCAGTTCTCATTAATATTCAACAAGCTAAGCTGTTTGAATCGGATTGGCCTACAGCTAGCCAATGAGAGCCTAGCTGTCAGAATCCTTTACCCAGCCCAACTGGGCAAGCTAATGAATAGTAATGATCTCAGGCAATGTGATGTCAGACTGACCAGCTTTTGTAATTGGCCTGATTTCTCTGCTTATTTCTTTTCAGTGGATAGAGCTGACAAAGGAGGTAGCAGTTCATTTTCACATTCACAACATAACACAAACACATATGGACCTGAAATATTTCAATAAATGCAAGTAAAAACGGCTTTGTATGGCAGGGCACCTTTAACAAATAAACTAACAAAGTGTAATTGCATTTACTACTATTATTTGCGTTTTATTCATTTCTTCAGCAAACAGGATCGTCTTTCAAAAAGAAACACTAGATGTGGAGTTACAAGGTTTTCACCTGACAAAAACAACATGCCTGCCTGACCCACTTTCCCGTCTGGCATTTAGAGCATTGTGGTTTTCTCATGCCCCACTGTAGTGCAGTAGTCTGTGGTCGTGTCAGCTGTATAGATGGCAGTTACAGACTGTTGATGAGGTCTAACAGTCACTGACACCCTCTCATGTCTGATGCTGCTACTGAGATGTGTGTCATTGTTGTCATATGGATGAGAGAGAATGAAAGAAAGAAAGTAATAAGAGAAGAGTGAATCTATCCATTTGTTTTTCCATTTTACCTTCTCTCCGGAGGCTCCGGTGAGGACAAAGGTGGAAAAAACAGGGAGGGAGTATTTGGTGTTAGCTGGCCAGCACTCGATTGTGGCCCCCATGGGAAGGCAGAAGAGAGGGACAGACTCTGGTAGTGGGAATGACTCATAGTCCTCCTCTGGATATCTGCTGAATAAACCTGGAACAGGAAGAGAACTCAGTTTAGAGGGCTGCAAAGTGCACCCTTCCCCTGTGATTACCAATCAACAGCTGATTTAAATGCAAAATTGCCTTTCCACAAAGCTCAAAATCAAACCAAACCAGTTCAGTTCACAAAGAGACTGTACTTTATTGAGTCAGTGTCTCACTAGACATGCCTGGCTTTGTAATAAGCAATCAGTGCTTGGTAATAATCAGGCATTTGGGTCATTAGTCACTGTCTGTGAACACAAACAAGAAAGTGATTAGTGATTTTCAGTTTCTGCTCCTTCTTAACTTTTTGTGCTTCATCCAACTTTGGCTCAAGGACTCTACAAGCGTTATTAACAGGCACAAACTGTGGAGAACTCGTAAATAACTCAATGCCTCCTGAGTGACAAACCTTCAAACATCATCAAAGGTTTGTTCATTAAATGTTAAAAAATTGTAAATGCACAAACGTGCACATTCACATTCTTACGTCTCTGTATCATTAAACACTAACATAATCTGACACAATTATTCATCATGAAAACGCCTGCAAGTGCCCAGCTAAAGAAGTAACGCACAGACTCTATAGATGAGGAAAACTGTCATTTTGACTTCAGTGAGAAACGATGAGAAGCAGTTGTACTAGATACAGTAACAAGTTACATGGTGGTCATGGAAACCTTGTGAAAAGAGTACACAACACAGGTAATAAATAGAGTTATCAACATCACCAGCGAGTTTAGCACCCTTTAAAGGAATAGTTTGACTGTTTATTGGCTTTCTTGCAGAGAGTTAAAATAGGTAGGGTCGGATGCTAGGGCTGCCACCTCTTAGTCGATTAGTCGACTAATCGGTCGTTTTGGTTTTAGTCGACTAAGATTTCTTTAGTTGATTAGTCATTTTTTATGCTTATTCATGCTTAATTACTTATTTCCAGGAAACTTCTGAGCACATTTATGGTAAACACACGATTTAAAGTGGTGCTTTTGCAGGACATCTGCAGATGTCAGAGTCCGAAAAACATTGTCTGGAACAATTCCCAGATTTCCTCATTTGCATTATAGGACTGGTGTCTAGATTGGCTGCAATATAAGTTGCATGTTGATCTAATTTTTAATCGTAATACAGTTTTTTTATATTTGGAGCTTGCTAAAGGTCACCCAGGAAACTCATAATAGTAGCATAGCGTAACAGTCTGCTGCAAGCCATTGCTCTTTTGAGAAACATGTTTTACTCGGGTTGAATAAAAGTGTGTGGTGCAACACGGCTAATAAGCTAAGATAGCTTGATCTATTTTGGACTCTCAGGCTCTTTTTAAAAAGGTATTCAGAGTTCACCAAAGTTCAAATCTATGCGGAACATTTGCGCAGATTAATTTCGCCTCCTTGAGCTCTGAATATTTACTCTCTATGGCCCAAACACACTTATTATTTTGTAAAGTAGTTTGTGTCAACCTGATGAATGGGAGTCCAATATTCACTATCATTTTAACTCTGGTTTGATCTCCAGCAACTCCTAAGAAAAACCTCTGTAATCAGCTGCCTGAGGCTGGTGGAAATGGAGATGATAAGAGCACCGAGACTGAACCAAAACTGTGCTGTAACTGCAAAACAATAAGCTAAAAAGGGTTAATAAACTCCATAGAGCTGCAAAGTCGGTGATAATTCTCACGGAATGGAATGTGTAAGTGACTCCATTCATATTACATACTGTAGTCGTTTGATTTTACAATAAGTTCATATACAAATAAATTGATCAATGCAACTTTGAGAATTAACATAACGTATCAATTCAGAAGGTTCCTGACAGTTCTTCTCACTAAATATTAGGCTACTATAATGTACACACTGGGGAAGGTCTTGTATATGCTCTACAGCTAAATGTACACATTTACAATATTTCCATGTTTATTTGAATAGGGACAGATGCTACGACATAGTAGCCTAACCAGCCAGAGCCACATCCAGATGTTGGGTCTGGAAACTCACAATTGGCAGGGTTCAATCCGAGGGGCGGGATAAACGGTTGTCTTTCAAATTCCCTCTGCACGCAATAGGATATCGCTACAACCAAGCAGAGCAACGAAGAAGGTAGCGGAACTAATTGACAGATTAAACTTTTGCCGTATTTTTTAAGAATGACTTCAGTGGTGTTCTTTGTTCTTTTCTCAAAGAAAAGCTAAACTGCAAGTCTTCCAGAGTCGCGGCCAAAGCCAATTCAAAAGACCGCTGTTCGCCAGCAGCAGCAGCAGCAGCAGCAGCAGCCATAAGCCCGCCCACCGACTCTGTACATGATGTGATTGGCCCGGCCAGAGTTTGGCTTTTCCAGCTCACAAGCCAACGGAGAGTTGCTAGACCCCCTGGCTGCAAATTACATTTGCTGCTGCTAGGGTGCATCTAGATTTCTAGGCTAACGACATAGACATTTGTGCAACAAATCTCCAATGTACAGCATCACAGCATTTATAGCTACTGCTAATTTCCAATGCCTGTCTACCAACAAAAGAAACTTAGTTTGTTCAGTTCTGGATCAAACTGTTAGCCTGACGTGGTCCTACTCAGATTCTAGTCCCGACCTAAAATATTGTGGGCGGGGCTAAGTTCGGCTGGCATCCAGGCTATCAAACTGTTGCATTAGTCTATAAATAAAGTCAGATGTTGCAGAACATGTTTATTTCCAAATATCAAAGCATGAAGCATGCTGGATTTTTCCTGGCATGAAATGTGGAAAATAAAAACTTCTGTGAGCTGACATCCAAAAAGCTAGTGAGAAACAGATAGCATCGCACCATTCACAGTCTGCTGCACATTTCAAGATATGTACAACAAAACATCAGCCAGCCAATCTGAAGCTGAGCCAAACACAACCACACAGAGCCAACAGTGTTATCAGAAAATGACAATCTTCTGTCATCCGTTTTTGGAACTGAAATCACAAAGATTTAATGTAAAATAAGCCTCATATTACCAGTAAATATATGGCAACCATTTAACCCTTTAAGGGGGAAGGATATTGGTGTGCAGAGGCTTATCGCAGCTCCAATTCTGAGGCATCAACATGCTTCAACAACCCTGAACTTGCAAGCACAGCTGTAACAGAATGTCCTCGTGCAGCCAGTTTACTCTGCAGCAGACCCTCCTCTCTACAGACATTTCTATAACAACACATAGGGAAACAGGCAATGTGTTTATTGCAGTAAATATTTTTTACTTCAAAATGAACTTACTTTTTAGTACAACAATTGTCCAATTTCGTATTCATACAACTAGTAACTTTCCAAATACATCTATAATTCTCTCATTCTCTAACTAGTTTGTTTTTCTCACAAAAGTAGAATAAGTGATTAGGTGAAGAACTGAGGGGGGAGAGAAAGTATTGGTTATCTGAAATATATACCGGGAACAGGAGGTACACATCAGTATTTGGATCTGTGTGCACTGGTAGTTATGGGATTAGGAGGACTTACCTGCTTTGTAGGCTATGGTGTTGGTTTTGGCCACAGACTTCTTATAACACAGGTAGACCGAGGAGCCCCACTGAAAACAAGAGCACAACGGGAAAACTTAGCATTTAAAAAAATGAAATGATAACCCGATTTGATGAAAGTCAGCACGAAAGCTCCTCGGCCACCACCTGTTGGAAGCTAGGTTTATGGTCGCCGCGGTGTTCCTGGCGCGAGCCATGAAATTCCGTCACCACGTCTGTCGTTTTCAGCGCGAAGGCTCCACGGTGCGTGGTCGTGCCCCTCTGAATTTTTGTAACTCGGCACGTGCTGCGTTTTCAGTTCAAAATGGTCGGCTGGGAAGACTGGCCAAGCAGGCTGCATGTACAAACATCTGTATGATTCTTCATGTACAGACCACAGGGGGTCAAATGGCCTTTAATATGTGGTCAGAGGGATACACCACACTGGGAAAAGAAGAAGCATTTTGCTGAAGAGTGTGGAAAAACATGAGAGATCGTTTTGTCAAAGCTAAAAATAGTGTTCTTTACAATGTTAAAAGGCAGACACTAATTTTGATTTGGAGATAAACAACATCATGTTAATACCGGCAAACATGAATGTAATTTTTGGTGGTACGTCGGTGTTTAACATGAATGTGTTTACTACTGTTGCTGGGCAGCCTGCTTTCCTTTACTTCTGCTCTCTTACTTATTCACAGATTATCTTGTTCCATTAACCTTTAGTAAAGTCTATGGTTCTCACGCTCCCTGGTGTTTCGGATAATGCTGCAACGAACAATACGTTGACCATAAACGTCTCCGAGCAAGCAAGAGTGAGTGAGTGAGTGAGTGAGTGAGTGAGTGAGTGAGTGAGTGTAAGTAAATGAGAGGTTATATGAAATACCAAATGCAGAGCACGCTGCACACAGCAAGGACTTTGTGTGTGTGTCTGTATGTGTGAGTCTGTATGTGTGTGTGTGATTAAGAGAGTATGACGGGATGATGGGCAACGGATGGAAAGAGATATTTTTCAGCACAAATACTTAGTGAGGAATTAAACCAAACACGAGAGCAGAGGCCATAAAACTCGAGGGACTTCCCTCATCGAAAAGAAAGTGGAACCGTATCAACACAAATGGCATTTTAAAAACTCCCTGAGGCAATGCACGGTGGTTTTAGACAATTTTCCATAATTGGATGCACTAGCCAGTTCGTGCGAGTCACCTAGGGGTCGAAATCTCTCTCCTTACAACATAAAAACCACAATTAACTGGAAAAAAGAAGTAGCAGGTGGGATGCAGTCTATTTTTTTTCATTTCCCTGTCCTCTGCCCACAGAGAATCTCTGCTCTACATTTTTCCAATTTAACTCATCATTTCAAATCTTTAACTGAAGAAAGTATTTTTTGTGTTTGTCAGGCTTACTCATAGTCATCGCCATGAAGCTCAACGTCATCTTGTATTTGCTGACTGTATTTCTGAAGCACATATCACCAATTTAATTCTCTCTCCTTTAAAACGTGTGGAGAAGGATTTGAGAAAAGTGAGGCATCGGCGGTATACTGTAGAGTTGAGGATTCAAGACGTCTGGCTAAAAAAGTATCTTGACATTTTGAATTTCAGACAAGGCTCCGACAGGATGAGCAATGAAGTCTGCAGACATCAAAATGTCATGGTGTAACATATGTTAATACCTTGTTATGATGAAAAACATTCCAGGAGTTATTCGGTAATGAAGAACATGACATTTTTGGGGTGCCCACTTACCCTCGACCTGCACCCTCTAACGAAGTTATCTACAGAGACTTGGCTTGGGAACCCGAGGGTGGCCGGTTCCAAGTCCTGCACGGACCACAGTACGGAGTGTGGACTGCCAGCTGGAGAGGTGCCAGTTCACCTCCTGGGCACTGCCGAGGTGCCCTTGAGCAAGGCTATAAATCCCAACTGCTTGGAGTGCCGTCTAAGTGGCACCCCTTCGCTCTGACATCTCTCCACCAGTGTTTCCTCTATGTTGATTTTACCACGGCGGCCCGCCACGGGTAAAATTTCTGCCGCCACAGTATCAGAAATAGGGAAGACGCACAACAGGGTTACCGCTATGTACATGTAGCAGCGGCGCACCGCATCTGCCGAGCCGTCTGCTCTACTGAACTCAAGCGAACTGCAACCAATTAAACAACAGGGCGAGTACACTTGTCACTCAATCTTGGGCAAACAGCGACGAAAGCCGCGACATAATAGCATTGAAAATAGCATTGTGGACACTGAATTTGATGAATTTACTGTTTATCAGACCCCAGATGAGACAAGAAGCTAATGTTAGCAAACGCTGCGGTCCCTCTGCCTTTGACTGCAGGAGACACTGTATTCCTCCGACACGCTGTATTAACGTTACGGTTTTAAAACAGTTTTCCAGGTTAGTGGCGGTGCATACCGTTAAAAACCAACATGAAAAACGTAACAAGTAATGTTCACTCAGCATTTTGTTTTGTTGTTAAACTGTGTGTAGAATGAGCGTGACCATCTATTTGCTGGATGGTTTCAAGGTAACGGTCGGTAGCTAACATTAGCAGATAAGCCCGTTGACAGAGACGTTATTGTTCATATTTTGGCACAATGTTTCTGACCGTAGTAGTGGTCATCGTGACTGAAAGTGTCATGTGAGATGCTAAAAAGAAACTACACGCTGTTTTCAGGTAACGTTACTTTTTGGTGTTCGACACCCCAAATGGGGACTCCAGAAAGAAGCCCTTGCTTTTTGAATCTGAGGTTTACTGTTGATGTATCAAAACTCCATTGCAGATGCTAGAAATAACTGGACTTGACCAAGAAATGTAAAAAGAACATTGTGAAAAGCAGCATGTCAACAATGACTAGGCGTTCCCTGGCCACCAGTGTCTCTCTCACCATGCTGCTGTTGAGATTCTTCTCCACCTTGCAGAAGGTGTGCGGGGGAGTCTCGCCCTTGCTCGGGATGATGATGCAGATGTCCGTGACGGCGAGGGCGGTGTGCGGCTGGCTCTCGGGCGCCCGTCGGTAGGTGACGTAGATGCGCTGGGAGGAATTGCCGCTGATGTTGGCTGGGCGACCGGAGGGTGTGGTCTGGATGAGGTGACAGCCCTGCTTCAGCCGCTCCTTCCACTCATACAGCACGCTGTGGGAGGAGGCACAACACAGCAATCAGCCAAACAAAACTCCACATCAGCGTGTAGTTATTAGTGTGATTACCACCTGGAATTAATCAACACAATATGCAGTCATGATCTCATTGGGCCAATTAGGTGGAGCTTCCCGTTTAAGTCTAGCATTGGGCATTCATCCCAGTTTTCAGTGGCTGACAGAATGGAGACGATTAGGCTTAATGTCTGCTTTGCACATCATAAACTGCAAAGCAGAATTAATGCGATTCATGAAAAAACAACATATATATATGAGCTTATGAAGTGGCAAGCAGAGTGCACAGATATCTCCCTAACTTCCAGCTCAGGGTCACTTTTAAACTCAATAAGTTTTGCCACACTTACAGGAGTCTGACACCGCAACAACAACAACAACAACAACAACAACAACAACAACATACGCTATGAGGTAAAAGAGCCATCACGGTTTTGACACACAAGTGAAGAATGAAGTGAAAGTTACAAGTAATTTAAAACTGCCAATTCTCTGGTTTCACTTACAGTAATTCATCAGGCATTTTAGTTTCTTCGTAACTTGTGATTATACTAGCTGGTGAAAGAATGACAGTTTGGCATCTATGTTGCATGCAAATGCCATATTCAGTGTCCGGTAACAGCAACACGGCAGCTCACATAAACAGAGAGAACTACGAGCCAAGTGAGGAGCTCTAGCTGCTTTCAAACACAAACTGACAGGAGTACTCACAAGGTAAAATATTACACATTCATTTTTTTATTTTGTTTCCAGTGCAGCAACGTACAAAGCTGTCGACCCGTCCAGGACAGGTTGTATGAAAGGAACAAACAGAAAACAGTGTATGCCACACAAGTCAAACCAACAACAGCAAAAGAAAGACCAAAATACTCAAAGTAATCCCTCCCAAATCACTGCCAGTAAGCAAATGTCTGTATCCACCTGTCACAATGACACTGTAATTCCATTAAGCTGTGCTTGATTAATAAGTGTTTATAAAGCCTGGAATGAGTTCAAAAAAGGTCCCCATGCTTTCCGTCATATTACACATTCTATATCTTTTGTATGTGGCCTTTGCTGTGGAAAGTGACAGACATAAAGTTTGGTGGGTGCATACTGTACTTGTATGACAAATGTAATAGGGTTATTTCTATACACTAATTAATCACTGTCCCCTGCATAGATACAGTATTGACCATGCTTTAAAGTGCAGCACACTTTGACCTAAATGTACTTTTGCTATTGTTGCAAATTTAATTTAGAACACAATTCTTTGTATAATAGAGAGTATTGTGCTGAGGTATTTTAATTAAAAAATATATATATATATTTAACCAGGATGATCTCGAGATTAAAATTCTCCATAAAATTGTTTTATCACCTATTAAGATTTTTGTTTTGATAATTTCATTTAATTTTTACCCTAAAATCACATCAAATGTGGTCTTTGTTGCATCCGTCAGTTGTCATGCAGTATATGCATATAGGAGTACACGGTCAGTCAAAACTTATTAACCCAGTTCTGCATTGTAATAAGGCACCAGGGGACACTCATACAAACCACTTAGTGGACAAGTACTCAGAGGTATAGACGACTAACAGAAGTAAATACTTTGTGCTTCCATTATGCACTTATCCTCCATTAATGTTTCAAGTGGATCTCAACAGGCATTTTGTGGCCCTTTCTAAAAGCTGAAAAGAGAACAGAATTTAAAGTGGTCAACTGGAGGATTTTCTTTTTTATTTTGTCTGTTTTTTATTTCTGGTTCTCATCCTACCCATCAGACCAGTGCAGCCGACAGCGTTCTTCATCGACAGAGACACCAATTCTTTGGAAGCCTCGGTTGCTAAAAGCATGCACGGAAGCTCAACGCATTGTTCGTTGCATTACTCTCCGAAAGACCAGGGGACATACAAACAAAATAATCTGTGACTAAACAACAAGTAGTAGAGAAGAAGTAGAGAGCGGAAGAAAAGGAAAGCAGGCTGCCATGATAAACACCGACGTGCCGCCAAACATTACATTTATCTGCTCTAATTATGAACGGGACTATCCTTTAACTCCAAGTTGAAATGAGTGGCTGCCTCTCGATGTTACGAACACACTTTTATTTTTTAGCTTTGACAAAGCAATCTCATGGTTTTCCACACCCTCCAGCAAAATGCTTCTTCTTTTCCCAGTGTGGTGTATCTCTTAGACCACATATTTAAGGTCATTTGACTCCCTGTGGTCTGTACAATGAAGAATCATACAGATGTTTATTGTCTTCTTAGCCGACCATATCACAGACCATCAGCACTGGATCCCCTCAGGGCTGTGTTCTTTCTCCTCTACTCTTCTCCCTCTACACCAACAACTGCACCTCCAGTCATCATCAGTCATCAGTCTGTCGTAAAGACAGTGGAGATGGTTGTGGACTTCAGGAAGAACCCAGCCCCACCTGCCCCCATCACCCTCTGTGGCTCCACAATTAACATTGTGGAGTCTTTCCGCTTCCTGGGAACTACCATCTCCCAGAACCTCAAGTGGGAGCTGAACATCAGCTCCCTCGTCAAGAAAGCACAACAGAGGATGTACTTCCTGCGTCAGCTGAAGAAATTCAACCTGCCAAAGACAATGATGGTGCACTTCTACACAGCCATCATTGAGTCCATCCTCACATCCTCCATCACCATCTGGTACGCTGCTGCCACTGCCAAGGACAAGGGCAGACTGCAGCGTGTCATTCGGTCAGCTGAGAAGGTGATTGGCTGCAATCTGCCGCCGCTCCAGGACCTTTACGCCACCAGGACTCTGAAGCGTGCTGGAAAGATTGTGGCTGACCCCTCCCACCCCGGACACAAACTCTTTGAGCCACTCCCCTCTGGCAGGAGGCTGAGGTCCATCAGGACCAAAACCTCACGCCACATGAACAGCTTTTTCCCCTCCGCCACTAGCCTTATTAACAAGGCCCGGAAACCATCCTGACTCTCCACCTGGCTCTTCATGCCACTGTTCTCTCTGCTCTAATGCTCTTTGCTCTTTATTTATCTATTTTATTTTATTTCTATCTTTATTTTCTTTATTTTTATTTTTTTTTATTTAATACATACTGTGTACATATACTTATATTGTTAACCTATACTTATATTGTTTAATATTACATTTAGAGAATGTGTGATGTGCACCAACAACACCAAAACAAATTCCTTGTATGTGTCAAAAAACGTACTTGGCAATAAAACCCTTTCTGATTCTGATTCTGATTCTGATATTGAAAGCAGAGAGCACGGCGAGTTACATCATGGCTCATGCACCTCGCGCCGGCGAACATTGCGGCGACCATAAACCTAGCTTTAAACTGGCCCTTGTGTTTGGTAAATTAGACCTTTAACCCTTGTGTTGTCTGCCCGTCGACCATGCAACTCTTTCTTTTTCTGGATCAAAATTTTAACCTTTTTTTTCTCTCAATGCTTTGGTCGTCTTTTTCGACACTTTTGTTACTTTCCCAACATTGTTTTTGTCACTCTTCTCAAAGTTTTTCGTTTTTGCTGCACCTTTTGACATTTGTGTTTTTCCCCTCCCAAGTTTTTGATGTTTTTTGCCGACATTTTTGTCACTTTTTTCAACATTCTTTTATCATTTTCTTTTTCAAATGCTATAAAATTAAATAAAACTTGCGATGAGCGTTGTAGGGAGCCATCCACGTTGACCTGAGGACAACAGGAGGGTTAATGCCTGTCTAAACAAGTAGAGTTGTGTGAGGAGGTCAAGAGGTTGAGGAGTTTTGTGCAGTATTTTTTTTTAGGCTGAGGCAGCACACCTCTGTTCAAAAATAACTAAATAAAACATTAAAAGACTTACGAAATGAAACATTAACCTTCAGGGGTTAAGAGCAGAAGTGCTATTTTGCACGATAAAATGAGTGTGGCTATTGTTAAGGCTGTCAGATACTCACTTAAGTAATCACAAGACAGAATGTGTCAGTGTTTGGGTGTATTACCGCCTCTGCTTAATGTCAGTGATCCTCATATTTCCTTCTAGTCCTCAATATTGAACAAAGCTAAATTGATATTAATATGACTGGTCACAGATAACACTAGTGATTCCCTCTGCTGTCTGAGCAAGAAGTCCCTGTCACATATGTAATACGGTATGTATAAATCAATATGTAAAAATGCACGTAAATGATGGCAGTTTATCTGATTACACACACACACACACACACACAAACACACACACACACACACACACACACACACACACACACACACACCTCAGCTTCCCATTAGTCCTACCAGTGTCTGGGAAGTGCAGCCCCTCTGGGCTATCAGCACACAAAAGCTGCTGATACTGTCTGAGCAGAGCCACTGTGTCAGTGCCTGATAAGCACTGCACACTGTAGTGTCAGAGGCCGGTGTGAGCCTCCTTAGCATCGTCACCACCTGCCTCCTGCCAGCCAGAAGTGTGAGAGGACTGAACAAATGGTATTGAATTCCCCCAGTTCAAAAGATGTTGCTGAGGAAGACACCTGTAACAGCGCTTCATACCATTCCACTTTTTGTTGCAAAATTGCAATGCCAGGCAGACAGAAAGTGGCTGCTGTGGAAAACTGCTGCACAGGGAGAACAGAGCGCTTTTGCTTTTCAGAACCAAAATGATATGGACCAGTTTTTAAGCAACAAACTGAACTTCATCACTCACAATACTAAGCAGCTGCAGGGCAGAGTCTCATGGTACAAAGCTGAATGTTTGCTGAGAGCAGCAGCTGATCGTTTTCTAGGAATGAGACAAGTAATGGACACAGCAGGGTTATTCATGTATGCAATACATAAACACCATGGCCGGGTGTGTGTGTGTGTGTTAGGTAAACTCAGACTCTGTGCAGCTAATTACAGTGATTTATTTCAGTTGCCCAGAAAATTCTGTGACACTGGACACAAAATCAATTTAAAGCAATCTTCTGAAATTTCAGCAATATAAAATGTGAATCAGCGTTCTACAGCAATTGAAGCAGAAGCAGACAATACAACGTCAAGATGCATTTTAAAATGTGTGTCCTTTATCACATCTCTGTTTCAGTATACCAAATTATTAAACAAAATTTCACTTTATGAGGTTTTTTAACATGAATATGAGTTCCCCCAGCCTGCCTATGGTCCCCCAGTGGCTAGAAATGGTGATAGGTGTAAACCGAGCCCTGGGTATCATGCTCTGCCTTTGAGAAAATGAAAGCTCAGATGGACCGATCTGGAATCTTCCCTTTATGTCGTCATAAAGGGAAAGGTTACCTCCCCTTTCTCTACTTTGCCCGCCGCCCACAGCTGCCCAGAGAATTTGGCCCTGCCCATGAGGAAATAGAGCTACAACCGCAGCCGCAAACTGGTCAAGGCCACACCCCCACCCTCCACCTTGCCCCCCACTCTCCTCCTCAATAGCTACAGACACAGACATGGCACATACTAAGGAAAGCTCATTGTGGGACTGGCTCTAGTGGCTGTAATTCTGCACCAAGGCTGAATTTCGGGAAAGAGACTTCAGATACAATAAGGCCTATATAAAAGCATCCAAAAAGCAGCATGTCATAGGACCTTTAAAAACTATTCTGCCTTTTTTTGGAAGTTTCTTTATTATATGTACATACCATCATCACTGTCAGCAAACTATCCCGGCGTACCCTGTGATTATAGAGATAAAGAGCTGCATTTGTAATTAGTAGGACAAATTGATTCTTCAATCTTGATTTTGCGGTCACAATGCAATAGCAATGCCAAGAAACAGCCTGTCCACAGTTGGTTTGATACAATTGCGTTTTCTCCTGAAACTCACACTTTCTGTAGAATGCAGTACGCAGATTGTAAATAAGAGTTTTGTTGTCCCCAAAAGCACTCTCAAATTCTGGTCATTCATGTATTGACTGTTCACAATTTAGCTACATAGCTTTAGTTTGAGCCAATAAGAGCTATAACTGAGCAGGACTGTTGTTCACTGACATTGTTGAACTTTGCATTATGCTGCAGGAAGTGTTTTTATAGAGCTTTGAAAATGATTTTGCTGTGGTTAAATAACTACATGTTTTTACCCATACTAGCAGCATGGCTCTAGGGATGACAAGGATGCATTGCCATGACATTTTGTACTGACATTCATGATGTCCAGAGGGTGAGGCCTACTGACATTGGTGATCTCCTGATGTATACTCCAGCACACCATCGTGAGGTTCACACTTGTGGTTTTTACTGAAATTTAAACTATTGGATGGATTTCCTTGAAATTTGGTACACACATTTTTCCTCAGGATGAATTGTTAAAACTTTGGTGATTTCTTAAAAGGTCCAGTGTGTAACGTGTTTAGTTGTTCATTATCAAAATCTGTGTTGCCTGTTCACAAACTCTCAACGCTAGATGGGAGAAATTCCCACACATTGGACCTTTAAGTCTTCCAGCATCATCAGGTCAAAATTTTTATTTTTTTTAGTTTATGGTTTACCAAATACCCCCAAAACTAATGACATTCCAAAGCCTTAGCTGTAATTTGTGCTTAATTAGTAAATGTAAGCATGTAAACACGCTAAACTGAGATGGTGAACATGGTGAACATTTTACCTGCTAAACATCAGTATGTTAGCATCGTCATTGTGAGCATATTAGTGTCAGCATCTAGCTCAAAGCATCACTGTGTGGCTGTAAACTCCTTTGGTCCTTACCCCAGGTCAGTGAGTGGCGGCTTGTCTCGACCTCTCCTGTAGCACAGGAAGATCTGGGGTGCCATGAGGCCGCCATTGTTAAGATCAGCTGAGTGGCCTGTTGGCGTTTCCTCTACGCAGGTGAACCCTGGCGGCACCTCCTCGCCCGTCGAGCGGATCACTACAGCCACATCCGTGATGGGCGCCTTCGGCTTGGCCGTCTTGTGGCAGACGTCGTCAAAGTGGATCTCCTGGTCCAACGGCTTGGAACAGTCTGTCAGACCGGCCACCACAAAGTAGTCGGCTACACGAGGGCCTTTGTCCTCCATCATCTCCCATCCCCACCCGCTGCCTGCACGGTGACAGAGGAAGAGAGACAAAGAGACATAGAAAGGGAGAGAGGGAGAGGAAGAGAGGGGAGATTGATTTTCAATGTGGTAGCAGGTACAGACGGTTCTTGCGTCCTTGCTATGGCAGTAAAATAGTCTGACAGTTATAAATCTTACTAAGGGGAGGGGTCAGAAGAAGGGCAAAAGAAAAGAGAGGGTACAATGACAGCCATTTTCAGTATAGGCAGATAGCTGCCGGTTTTTTCGCCAGATTGACTTGCTAAAGGTTCAGCTTTCACAAAACCCATTGCTCTGAACAGGACAGATCATTTGTTGGTGTTGAGGGTTTTGAACCTCTCACTAATTCTAAAAACATCACAGTTAAAGCCTGACTGGCTACACAGGCCTGAGGGAGCATTTTAAAAAGGGAGCAGTGAGGTGTTTCTTCACACTTGACATTCTGCCTCAATCACAGGCCGGTCCCACATAAAAAAAATAAAAACCTGCTTATTAGAAGCTTTGTGATATCATGGAGCCTATAAAGCAGGTGGATAAAAGCCAAACAGTAGTTTCCTTAATCTGTCCTAGGAAGGGCATGTCCTGACTGCACAACACCAGCTTCACTTTCTGAAGAAGCACAGGATTAAGTAATACTTTTTTTTTTCAATGATAAGGTTGAATAAAATCTGCACCTAATCAAAAGCTGCTTTGAGTGAATAGATGTTTTTCTGGCAAATTATGCTCATATGTTAGGGGAAAATAAGCCTGACATACTGACATACAGCTGTGATCATTTCAGTCGGGCAACAGTTCATAAGGTGAATCTCCAAACTACAGTGTGCCTTTTCTGTTTCAGAAACAGAGGGAGACTCAACAAACATGTTTACCACCTTGTGAGGAGAGCTTGTAAAGTCCAGTGATTGATCCAGCTTGCTATGTCATGATCACATTGCCATTTCAAGAAAAGTCAGGACCGCCAAGGTAAAAGTCTCAGGCAAAACTACTAAAAAGTTTGGGGCAAAGACACAACTGAGAACAGAATTAATGGTGTGAGGAGAAACTATGAGATATCTATAAAGAGCAGCCACTGGAGGCTTTACTTTTGAATTTGTGCTGCTGCCTCTTTTTAAAAAGGGCACTTTTTTGCCTCCTTGATTTGATTTTTATGGGGATTTGGTTCCATTGTAAGGCAATTTGAAGTATAAAAAGATGAAATACATTTGCATTACGAACTGATTTGTACCACTAAATGTACCACTTATGTCAAGTTATAATATTATGTCACATAAATAGAGTCGCACCAGACTAGGCATGGGCCGGTTACCGGTTTCAAGGTATACTGTGGTTTGAAAAAGTCACGGTTTCAACATTTTCTGTCAGACCATTCCTAAAGTATGAGCTGTTTTTTTATGAGTCTTAAAGGACAGAAAGTGCAGTTTAGAAATCCCTCTCCCACTGCCAGTGTGCAGTGTGTTTAAAAATAAAACACAAAGTTCATTTATAGCTATAATTGCAATGCCGTAATAACGTGAAATTTCTGCTGAAGGTTTTCATACCGGCCCATGCCTACACCAGACTTTTGTATTGCTTCGGCCAGCGTGTTCCCTTTCTTACTGATCAAAGAAAAAGCTACATTTTCCTCTCCAAGAACACAAAGATGAAAAATCAGTTCCCAAGATCCGTTACTGTGACCCTAAAGGATGCATATGTATAAATGACAACTCAAAGAACAACTGTGAAAAGGAATGGTTCTCCTTTGCCATTTTCTACCCGATTATTTTCAGTCTACAAACATTATTGCCTTGCGCCCTAACGCCCAAAAGAGAAATTACGTAATATTCTTCTTATCTCGTCTTGACAAAGCAGGTCTACACTTTGCATAAAAGGAACAAAGAAATATTGTGAGCCTGTTTTGTTTTACAGTGGACTTTCTTTCTTTGGCAGCCTCTGGGTGTGGTGGTGTAAAGTCTTAGTCGGCCTCAGTGACCAGATTCATCCCTCAACGTCTTGACACTCAAGCCTCCGGGACACGAGTTTGTCTCTGTGGGTTAAAATGAAACTTTACCCCTGCCAGTGCTCTCGCTCTTCTCCTGCTCAGTCGTGCAAAAACACAAGAACACATTGGGTTCATGACAGCTGAAATTAGGAAGTGTGGGAAATGTGTACCTGCACAGCAAGTATGCAGATTGGATGGAAGAAACGGGACACGATTCAAAACATGTCTTTAAGTTTTCATACAAAACATAATAGTGCACAGATGGCTGTTTTATATCTTTAAAAATATTCCCAAGTTGATGACCAGTGTTGTGTAACATAACTACTTTTACATGGCAAGCGAGAAGCAGCCAACGCTAACTTTTGAGAGCGTTTTAAGCTTTGTGGCTTTTTGCCGGACGGCACTCTGAGCGGAGAGCTACGTGACACACGTACGCATCGCTGAGGACTGGCGGTTAAATTGACAGAGCACGCCAGGCAGACACAAAGCTGACAACCTCACAGATGGATGCGGTGGAGATGGGCTCATACATACAAGCAGCGGACCGCTGTGGACTTGTGTCAGTCGCACGGACATGCAAGGATTTCCAGAAAAGAGGCTGCATGTGTCTACGACAATGCACGGACCATCGTGGCTGCGCGACCAGTACTACAAGTAGATATGGACATTACATACACACTGACAACGAGTAACGCCGATGACCTGACGATGTGCATTCAACCCGCCCTGGACTCGTTCACAATGAATCAGCCGTCACTCACACTGTGGACACACTGTGAGTAAAGAATCCAGTCTCCAGTGTAGTTCAGACGCTTCACTGATAAACCAGAGATTGGCTCAATGGTCAAAGATAGATTTTTGATTAATTAACTTCAGTCTCTGCCAGAGACGCCTGCTTTTAAACGTAACGTAAAAGTAACGAGTAACGTAAGAAGTTACTTACCATAGGGGGTAACTAAGTAACTGATTACTTTTTTAAGAAGTAATGAGTAACGAGCAAACACTACTTTTTAAAAGTAACTTCCCCAACACTGCTGGTGACACAGTCAGTAATACTTTCTCACCCTGACAGCCGTTTCACTGCAAGCAGATTATAATTTAATTCTGAATGATTCAACTGGACAAAGTCTGTGATTCCAACCATATGCAGTAAGAGGGCTGTGGGAAGAAAACTTAATAAGCAGGGTGTGTTAGCTGGTCTAAATGCGCTGGATCAGGGAAGAGTTAAAAAAGCTGCCAACTCCAGTCTCACAAATCTGTGTGATGGTATGCTAGCAGAACCTCAGCCGCCACCACAGCTACATAAACCACTGTTATCACCTCATTTTACACTCCTCACCATCAGAGAGTCAAGAATAGATCAAAGTGACAAAACCTCTCTCTATTTCGACCTCTACCAGTGAATCTCCTCCATCTGCACAACAATGTGATTTTTTTGGTCCTTGATCAGCCGCAGAGTTGAAAACATTTCATGTAAAAGTGTCGTCCTACACATTTTGCTGCCCTGACTATCAAACAGCACAACTATATTAAAAACTAGGTATTGGGCGCCCAGATAGCTCAGTTGGTAGAGCTGGCACCCATATATAGAGGTTTACTCCTTGACACAGTGGGCTCGGTTCGACTCCGACCTGCGGCCCTTTGCCGCATGTCATTCCCCTTCCCTCTCCCCTTTCATTTCTTCAACTGTCCTGTCAATAAAGGCCTAAAGATGCGCAAAAAAAAAATCTTTAAAAGTTCACTTACTAACCGTGTGGATATAGCTCCTGTAGGGGGTTTTGTTTTTGTGCCTATGATTTCAAGTTTCAGTCTGGATGACTCGAGCAGCCCGCGTCGGCAGCCCGAGTCCTCAGCACTCAGTCGAGCAGCGCAACAGAGAGGAGCGCGCAGGGTACAAGATGCTAACCTGACTCCACCAGATGGATTGCTTCGCATTTGCGAATAGATCAAAGTGACAAAACCTCTCTCCCGGACCGCTGTCTGAAAATACTGGTAAGCTGATTGGATAAACCATCTGTCCATCACCACCTAACCCGCCTCAAAACCGCTGATTGGCCCGATCGTGTGGCTAACGGCTCCAAATTTCCTCTGCCTCAAGATGCCAGACTGATCTGCGAGTGGAAAACTGGAGCTCGCGAGATCAGGACGGTCTCACGAGGCCAGCAAGATGCCTGAATAGAAAATAAATTCATATCAAATTTGAATTCTAACACATCACCCAGCCACCCTTCACTGTGGACATCGTCATATGTCAATTCAGTAGATATCGCCGAACCATAGTTTGCTGTTTTGAACATTTGCTGTTTTCCTGTGGGGAAAATAGTTCTGTTTACATAAATCTAGCTAAAGCTGGGTTTTTATTGGTTTAATGAAATGATTTTTGCAGGGTCAACGATGAGCCAAGATTATCTCCAAACAAAGACCGACTTGTGTTTCTTTCTTTGGTTTTCACAGCCAGCTATTGACAGATGGTGAGAAAACACTGCCTTCTGTCTCATATACTCGCATTACAAATGCATCTCAGCTCTTCAATTCTGTCACTGTGAGAAACCCATGAGAAAAAGGCAGTCGTAGTGAGCTTGTTCTCTGTGCCAAGTGATGTCTGGTGAGCCCTGATGAAGCAGAAGAAGTGAGATGAGTGAGGTGGACCTATAACCTCTGGTCCTTCTCTTCCTCATATGGCACCAGGGCTAATCGCATACTGTATATCAAATCTATCTTTATACTGGCAGTGCTCCTGTTGTTATCAGCTGGGCAATACATTGTTAAACTAAGATTGACCACATTGAGCTCTACGGGCTGCACATCTGCACAGCATCCTGACTCCAAGACCACAGTTTACACTCAACTTCCTGTCCAACACACACAGCGCAGACTAATAAATGTTCCTGGGACACTTGCATTACAACACATTGGTGTAACACCCAGAGGACAGGATGTAGGACATGTGCTCACTTCTCTTTCAGAAATGTTTATTCAGGACCGAACACAAAGCAAAATACACAAAATACAAAAAGTGAGTCCTCTCTCATTTCAAATGAAAACAGGTCCACTGCAGCACTCGTGCAAGTTGTAACTGAGATGGCTTAGCTTCGCTTCACATCTAAACTCATTATCATACCGGCCCAGAACACGGATTGTTTTTGTAACTAATAATTCAAACTGTAAATCAACATTGTGTCTGCTTTTGGTGGAGTTCCAGAATAACTGTAGCGCGAGGAAAACAACAGCAAGTAAAATAGGAGATGATCTGTGGTGGGACAAACGCACACATTCCTATTGCACCTTCACATGTGCTTACAACACTCTCTCTGCCATTAAAAGCATACATGTGTCTGGAAAGGCTGACAGGCTGGCAGACAGCCTGAAGAAGAGGTGCGACATTGATGAAAGTGTTTTGCGTGTGTGCAAGCACGAGGTCCTGGGGGTCACATTCTTGTATTTCACAGGCATAATGAAAGACAGGAACTAATGGTCAACATGTGTGGTTTCGTCAAAAGCAGGACAACCGCATGAAATGGCTAAGCCAATCTAAGTTCAATTGTTCTCCATTTAAAAACATATTAAAAGCATATGTAGTCTACAGCATCAATGTATAATAAAAGAAGGCGTGGAATTACACAGGGTGTCGGCCAATACTGCGGCTATCTCGTTTCTTGCAAATGACTACAGTTTTATTGACCCAGAGGGATTTTGCATGACACTCTAATGACCAAAAAAACTGACGGTACTGGAGGGTATTGTTTCATGGAACACAGCAAGTACTCCTCACTTTGTACAAAACTGTAACAACGAAAAAAAGAAGAAAAGATGTTGACCTAATTTATTGCAGTCCCACGGAGGCAAGGCAGTGGAGAGCTCTGCAGTGTCACCCCCCCCCCGTTAGAAGGGCCACAGAGCCACATGACTGGCCAAAGAATGATACTCATCCCTGCCATGCTGTCAGCCTGCTAAAAATACAAAGCAAACCAAAAGCAGCAGTATTGTGGCACACGTTACATAAGGATTACATATATTTATATGTAGTGCATATGTGGGACAATCCTAAACTCCCACTGACATCCAAACGCCTCTACTGTCTCTGCCTGCCCTATATTTCAAGAAAGACAAAAACATTGCGGAGTTCACGACGGAAACAGAGCAGGTGACTGAGAATAGAAAATGTATTCTAAATTTCACACTTGCTACTTTCACTAAGCCATCAGTCAATCTTCGTTAAAAAAGGTGATTGTGAGGATTATTGGGTTACACAACAAAGACTGATCCACTGAGAGACCAGGGGCCCGTTTCAGGAAGGAGGTTTAACAAACTCTGAGTCTAACCCTGATCTCGGAGGTGATTTACCCTGAGATGGGAAACTCAGAGTTTTCGGTTCCAGAACAGCTGATTTGAGTTGGTTCAATCAACTCCGAGTAGGTTCACTCAGAGTTAAAGTGCCCATATTATGAAAAAAAACACTTTTTCTGGGATTTGAGGTGTTATTTTGTGTCTCTGGTGCTTCCACACGCATACAACAACAAAAAACGTCCATGCTGTTTTGAGTGAGATACGGGTTTCTGAATGTATCCTGCCTTCAGTCTCCGGGTGAGCTGGTCAAAATCAGCATGGCCATCTACGTCATGGGCCGAAACATTTGGTGTGTGCTAACCACTTTAGCTAACACCACATCAGCTAGCTGTTTCTCCAATTTCGACCTGCACAAGGCAGGATTAGGGGCAAATCCTGCGGGCGAAAAGTCCTAGGCCTACTAATCCCATTCTGAGGCTGCAGCACCATCATTAACAGAATTATAATTCATAATCTGTGGAACTCCTTTTTAATGGCTCTTACTGGTTTGTGTCCAGGGAACACTGCAAAAACATTTAAAAAAACATTTCAGAGCGAGTCACACTCTTCTGACGGTGCTTTGCTATACAGTAGCTTTACTAAAAATGTTCCGCATCACCAATGTTGTAAAGAAAACTGTTGTTTGCAAAAAAACGTAATGCGACACAAATGTGCTGGGATGTAAGAGCATGTCCACAATGGGTGACGTTAGTGATATGAGGACGGATAAGGTTACGGAGGCTACATAACTGATAGACTGGGAAGGAAAACAATACCGCTCACATAGGTAGGCTAGTATCTGGAAATAAATGCATCTATAGTCGGGCCTCGATATCATCTCCCAACGTGTGTTTAACTCCAGGTGAAGTAATACAGCTTCTTCATCAACGGGATAGTCGACAAAAGGAAATGCCATGTTTTGAGAAAAAAATAAGAAGTTTTATAGTCTGCCTAACACAGTTAATAAACCAACCCCGTTTTTTTATTCATGCGGATAACAAACTGCGCTAAAATGCGCCTGATATACAGACTGAATGAATGAATGAATCAGGAAATGAGAGAGCGCTGTGTCAGAGGGAGGAGACTGAGAGAAGAAAGGCTCAGGCTCAGTTGCCATAGTAACTGACTCTGAGGTTAAGTTCCCTCTCTTTCTGAAACTGAAGCTGGAGTTCCCCCTCTCTCTCAGGTTTGATTAACCTCCCTTTTTGAAACAGAGGACCCAGAGTTTCCCTCATCTCAGGGTTAACTAACTCAGGGCTAGCTGTTTGCGCCTGTTTCCAGGCGCTAATTGGTCGCAAAGACGGACGTAAACGATGCGGGCTATTTACAAACAGGGCGCACTTGGGTAAAATCGCAGATTGTGTGCCACATGAACGAGAAGAGACAAGTTGCGCTTTCAATATGCGTTCGTGGGAGGGTCATGGGGAAAGTGGGAGTTCCACCCAAAAAGGTGGGAGGATAAGCGCAAAGTGCGCCTAATTATATATTCCGTGGTATTTACTAAGACTATCAGTAGGAGCGCGTCTCACTTCTGCGGCGGAAATTCTCCGCTTCTTAAAAGCAGGTCTGAACCAGCCGCAGTCGAGTTTCCTCGTAGACCTTTATGCCGCTGGTGAAATGGCAACAGTAATCTGAGCAAGACGAAGACATAGGTGAGGCTGAAAATGTTTTTAACATAAGAATCACACTTTGTCAGTGAACACAACATCATTTAGCGTTACAGATCAAGCAGCCGTGCAATATTAGAGTTACTGGAAGAAATCAAAGATGGAATTGAATCTCCAACTCAGCGTTCACATCCCATTCCAGCAGTTGTTAAACTCCTCGCTACATTACAAATATTGGCATCAGGATCATTTCAAACAGTCATAGCATCAGCAGTGGGAATATCGCAGTCTGCACCCAGCCATATCATAGCACAAGTACCGCTTCGCTACAGCGCAATTTACGGTATAGTGGGCGGAGAAAGACGCTGATTGCCTGATGGGTGTCAGGGTTGATAAATACTACGCAAAATGTTGAAGCATGGCGTGCGCTATTACCGAACTCGCATAAACAGACGCAGCGCAAACTGCGCCAGTGTTAGTAAATCTGGCCCTCAGAGTTTTCACTAAACCTGCTTTCTGAAACGGACCCCATGCTGCATTGACACGATGATAAAACCCAGAAAACAATCCCTTTCATATTTATACAAACTGTTCAGTAGGTGCATCAAAGTGCTGAGACGGCATAACAGGGTGAAACACTCCATTTTGTATGAAGTCATGCACAGATCATTACTGGATTCCCTTCCCAGGAACTGCATCCAAAAGACGTAGAGCTGTGACTCACACCGTGCCTGACGCATAAGAAATCTGCATCACCGCCTAAGTGTTCTAATCCAAATATCTTAATTTTCTGGCTGCCCTACTTCTCCCCTGGCAGACAGACCTGGAAAGGAAAGCTTGACTTGGTCTTGAGGTAAACGCCCAGAGAGAAGTCACACAACTGATTCCTCCCAGCATAAAAAAAGTAGTGAACGTATGAAAGAGGATGTGCTCAGGCCAAAAGCCTCTTTAAAAAGGTCACTGGCACCCTTCAGAGTTCCTGAGGCATAATATTTGTGTTTCTGAATCATTTATGAAATGCGTTTGTTTGGCACAAATGACTTAAAACAAGGTTTAGCCAAGACTTTGCAGACTATTTGTCTTCGTAAAGCTGTAATCAGCATTTGACTAAGAGTGTCCTAATGATGTGGTTAGCTTGCTTTACAAAGATACTGACACAGCACAGCTGGATGCACAAATGATCTGATAGTCGACAGTAATCACGCAGGGTAGAGAGCGATGTGGGAGAAAAGTGGAAAAGCATCACAGGCCCAGAAACTTGAAACTGAAGGGCCTGGTGCCAAAGCCGTAGACAAAGCTTCCCAGCCCAAACTCGCTGACTTATAACCACAGCAGGAGTTCGATAAGATGTCCAGACCGAACAGCCCTTCAGTCGCTTCCACAAGGTTTTTCTTTCGGCAAACGTGACAGAGGAACGATTTCCAGCTGTCTCTAGTTCACGAGGACCGGGGGCCAATGAAACTCGCCAAAGGGACCCTCGTGCGAGGCTCGAGTGGCCCGGTCGCTGCTCTCGGCTCCAGCTGTATAGATATCCAGCACAGAGACAGCCACAGCGGGGCAGACACGTGGAGGAGGTGAAAAGGAATGTGCTCAAGAACATAAACACAAGCCAGTAGGAAGCCTCACTAGCCAAGCATCTGCTTCTAGTTAGCCCAGAGGGATGGGCGTTTGGCCCTCATGGTTTTAGCAGCATCAAGTCGTGTAACATTTTGGAGGAAAAATGACCTCTGAGAGAAATATGTTTACCTTTTTCCATGTAATACTGCAATCTGTACACCTGATGTGTAACTCAACCTATTCAAACAAATACTGAGAGAAATCTAACTCAGCTGTTCCACGTTTCCGCAGCCAAACATCTTAGGTTGTTTTCACACCAGCCCCTTTAAGTCCGGTTAAATCCTCTCTGGTTTGTTTTTTTTGGTCTCGGTGCCATTTCTTTTTTGTTTTGAAGATTCTTTTCTGGGGCTTTTTCCCCCCTTATATTTCAGAGTGACAGTGGATAGACAGGAAAGGAGGGAGAGAGACGGAGGATGACACGCAGCAAGGGGCCGCAGGTCGGAACCCGGGCCGCTGCAAAGGCCTCAGCCTACACGGGGCGAACGCTATTACTGGGTGAGCTACAGGTCGCCCCCGTCTTGGGGCTATTTGTTTGGGCAGGTGTGAACACCGTAATGGTGTGGCAGGTGTGGACCACAACAACCGCGCCGAGACACCTTAGGAGGAGGGGTGGTGGTCTCGGTCTGGGAGGAACTCTGGAGCGGTTCGTGTGTGGTGGAAACGTGATCCGACCTCGACACCAGGTGTACCCCGCAAGTTTGAGCTAAACGGCTCATGTAGCCACGTGGGCTTTGCATTCTGCTATGCGCCAAAAGCATACAAACCGTAGCAGCTTGGGTAGTAGCAGTAGCAGCTAACGGGACGATTGCATAGCAATGTTTCTCTCACAGAAATACACACTAGTCCAGAACACAGGACCTCCTTTACTTTCTTGCTCTCGCCCCAGACACATCTGACCAATCAGCGGAGTGAACAGTCTCACGTGGTAAACAGAGGAATGGGCAACAACATTTAGTCAGCCTTTGCCAGCTTTGTTAAGGTTTTAGAAAAGTTTGCATAGGGGTGGGGGAAAAAATCGATACAGCATAGTATCGCGATATTTTTCGTGGCAATACTGTATCGATACACAGACGCCAAGTATTGATCTTTTATGATATATGTGTTGGTCACTTTGTCTGCTTGACAATCACATTTTGCACCAATAAAAATGAAGTGTGATGAACAAACAGAGAAATGTATATTTTTAGATACAACAGATGTTGACAAAATTGTCCTTTCGGGACATCATTTGAAAATGGGAAAAATCTGAAGTTGGAAAAAAGGTAATATATTGCAATATATCGCAGAATATTGCAATATCTTTAAAATCGCAATAATATCGTATCATGACATAAGTATCGGGATGATATCGTATCGTGAGGCCTCTGGTGATTCCCACCCCTAATATTTACTGTTGGTACTGAAGGAAATGTATTTATGACAGATAACTAGGCAAACCTCTCAGTATATGTGCGCCTGTTCTACCCACTGAACCAACCCTGGCCCCATTCTGACGGTATGATAACCTTCAGCAAATGTACCACGGTTTCACGGTATTGCAATTACAGCTATAAAATGTATTATTTTTGAAATGTCTGGGTAAAAAACAACTTTTTTTTTCCACTGAACACAATGCATTTGATTTGTAAAACACACTGCACACTGGCACTGGGAGAGGGATTTCTAAACTGCACTTTCTGTATGACGTTAGTGGTTTTGAAACGGTGACTTTTTCAAACCGCGGTATACCTTGAAACCAATAACCGGCACATGTCTACAGATAACCACGTTTTTCCTGGTATCCCCATCAATTTAATTACACAACAACTACTAAACAAACGCGCACGTGTGTGTTTGTGTTTGTATTCTTCAGCAGCAGTGCTTTTTTCATAGACCGAAACAAGTTTTCCCTCAGGGACAAATGAAGTCAATCTTATCTTACAACAACCTGTCATTTAGACAGCTTTCCATGTTCTAACAAGGTAACAATAGACATGGTGTTACCCACAGATATTCACCTTGTTTCGGGCCAATTAGTGTCAAAAAGAAAATGCACTGATAGGTGTATAATTCTTTTAGCTTGGATCAAAGCCCAGTCAGCGGAGCAAAGGTGCAATGTGTAACGCCACAGCCCAGTACTGAAATTCATACTCCCAGGTCTCTGCTTTTAAAGCTCTTGCAATATGCAATATACAAAAGACGGATCCAGAGATACAAATACATTAGTTGGTCATTTGTGGATTTTAGAGTCCTTTATGACCAAAATATGAAAAATTGACCAACACCACATTTAATGCTCTACCAGGATGTCAGACCACAGTTGTGCCTGGTGTTGAAATACGAATAATTGTACACAGATTTCAGAATGATCATATTTCAGGGCAAATGATCAAACATTTAGACTGCGACACACAGAGAACTGAATTTGCGTTGCAGCTTATATCGATCTGTGCCAAAGGTCACAATACATCCAGGGTTCACCGAGTTGACTGCAATGGCCCCAGACTACAGGCCAGGGTTTATGATGAAACAGCATCTGGTCAGATCCAGGGTCAGTTTGCTGTGACACATTGTTGACAGTAGTTGGCTGTCTCCAAATCAGCTCAATGTCATTTTGTTAATATTATAAAATAGCTGATAACTGTGACAAAGGGGTGAATTATGATATAAATTCAATAATTATCATACACCTGGCCACACTGATTGAACTGGACGTTGTAACCAGACTACGGTCTATGGTTGTACCCCACATGATGAGATTAAAGAAGTTTTAAGTAGCAGGCATCAGGATCACTTTGGATAAAAGGAGTCATGAATTATCAGATTTTCTCATCAGACTTAGAGTAACCAGTTTACATTACAATCTCAAGAGCCTTTTTGGGGGGGAGGGAGGGGGGGCTTAAAGCGGCTCAAATATATTTACGCAGGTTTTTGTGAAGGTTTTGCTGAAAATGATCTGAGAACTGATGATGCGAGATGAAGGCTTTACTTCACAATTTCAAGACAGTACTTATTATCAACATCTCTCTGGTGTTGACACTGATTACATTTAGAGCTATACAAAGTCAAGAAAATATCTTTAACCACAAAAAAAAAATCTGTCATTATTTCCACTCTAGAGGCTTAGAGAAGACACCACTCTCGCCTCCTGAATAACCAAGGAGATGATCTGCCAGGTAACAAAAAGACAAACCCACTGAAGGCTCTCATTTTTATGAAATCTACCTTTTAAAAAAGCATCAAGGTCACAGTACGATGCTGCTTTAGTCAATGACAGGGGATAAGAACCTTCCTTGACTTCATTTTAAATCTTCAAAGTTATGCAAGAGGAGGATGCTCAGGGTCGGGCACTGAGGTGGTCCATTAACACTCACTACTTGCCTTTCCATGAGCTATATGGCTAATTCAATAGATCTTAATGCTGTTAACATAGAAGAGAGGAGAATGAATGGGAAGAGAATGGAAATACCAATGTCAGGGTTAGCAATTTGTGCCCTGCTGGGACTAACCTATACCAAACATGAATATGCTAATGCTACTGCGAGGTGCTTCAATGTAAAAGCATTAGTAAGCATACCAAGTGTCTCGAAAAACTTCGTACAAGGTGTTGACATAAAATTTCAAAAGACGTTTTGAAATTCCACTCAGAGCAATCTTTCTCTCTTGGTATTAGTGGAGGACTGTGACGGGTTTGTTATGGATAATTAAGCTCGGACAGTGATGGATGGTGATGCAGCAGCAAGAGACAACAGACTTTACCTGCAAGCAACTGATCCTATTAACATCCCTAACTCATTACATCTAGAGAAAAGAAAATAGAAAAAGACAATAAGCTTTGAACAAGCTTGGGCATAATTCTGTCAGACTTAGGGTGAGAAGCTCAGTCATCCGTGAGGAGCTCGGAGTAGAGCCGCTGCTCCTTTGTGTCGAAAGGAGCCCGTTGAGGTGGTTCGGGTATCTGGTAAGGATGCCCCCTGGGCGCCTCCCTAGGGAGGTGTTCCAGGCAAGTCCAGCTAGAAGGAGGCCTCGAGGAAGACCCAGGACTAGGTGGAGGGATTATATCTCCACCTTGGCCTGGAAACGCCTCGGGATCCCCCAGTCGGAGCTGGTTAATGTGGCTATTACTATAAAAAAATAGTATATATATATACACACACACTATTTTGTCCTGTGTTCTGAATGGAGAGAAAAAAGCTAAAACGGGAAAAGTATAGGGCTGCAACAACGAATCGATAAAATCGATAAAATTCGATTACTAAAAAAGTTGGCAACGAATTTAATTATCGATTCGATGTGTCGCGCAACTATTAGGCAACCTAGTCGCGGAGATAAAAAAAAATAATTTAGTTGAGCGCAGAGCGGAGCAGCGTGGAGAGGAGCTCCGGAGCAGCGCGGAGCGAAAGAAAAGAAAAAAGAGCAGAGCGGGGGCAGAGGAAATACGGAGAGAGACCGGAGAGACCCGTAACGTTGTTCTGAAACACTCGACGGAGGCAGAGAAATCAGTACGACCTAATATAAGTCATCCAAGGTGTGGGAGCATTTCACACTAAATAAATGAAAAACGTGTTAATTGCAAGATAAACAAATGCGACACGGCATGTCACGGGCGCACCACGGTGATGAGTCAGCACCTAAAACGTAAACATGTTGGAGTCCTTGATGAGGAGGAAGGGAGTTCAACAGCAGGGTAAAGTCACTACACTATCCTACTTCTGTTCCGGTCTGAAGTGAGGAACGTACCGTCCCTCCAGGAGATCTTCTGCTGCTGCCGTTTACTCGTTATCCAGCTGACTAGCATGACAAGCTAGCGTTAGCTCGGTAATAACAGTAATAAAGCAGGGGTGGTATAGTTTGCAAGACTAAAGACACGGTTTTATTCACTCGCCTTTCTTGGCCCATTCATTTTTCAATCTGTTGTCATGTATATATTATGTGCTTTGTCCCATATCAGTTATTGTTGACAAATATAATAGTGTGTGGTATGTATGGTGATGGTAATAATTTAATGAATAAGTGTGTGTGTCTGTCTGTCTGTCTGTCTGTCTGTGCTAATTGGGTTACTTACCTTTACACAACTATTAACTAAAACAACAAGTATGTATGTATTGAGTTGATGTAAATTAATGTTTTTTTTTTTATCCGATTCATCGATTAATCGAAAAAATAATCGACAGATTAATCGATTATTAAAATAATCGTTAGTTGCAGCCCTAGAAAAGTATTAGAGGGAAATTTCACAGCTCAAGCTTGATTTGTTTAACTGTTTCACTTTGTTTGTTTTTTTATTCAATAATTACGTCTTTCCAAAAGTCATTGACTAATCGTGTAAAATAATCGGGATTTCAATATTGACCCAAATAATCGTGATTATGATTCTTTCCATAATCGAGCAGCCCTAAGAAACTGGACCCTTTACGGATTCTTTGAGGGGCAGGCTGCTAGATGTTATTTAGTGTCCCACTGTGCATTTATGTTTATGGGTATGTGTGTACCTTTTTTTTGGTCCATTTTCTTGCACTCGTCGATGTCCACTTCTTGTCGTTTTGACATGACACCCTTTGTTACTTAATTTTCAACCATATTTGACCAAATCCTGATGTGCTATGTTCTGTAATTGTATTATTGTTCTATGCACTTTTTTCTAAAAGCAATAAACATATTTAAAAAAAGAAAAAAAGAAAAAAAGAAGAAAAAGAAGAAAAAAAGATAGCTGGATAAAAGGAGAATTTTTTTTCATCATTAATCGATTCATCTTTGCAGCTCTATTTCTGAAATGGTCAGGTTTGTGAAGACAGTTGGTCGCTGTCCTTTGATGCGGATGGACACTTACTCACCGCTAACATCTCATATCTGGTGTCAATTTGAACCAAGACTGGACAATATGTTGCACGCAGCCATTTCAGTGAGGCTGTGGTTCAGGTGTACATGTTCCGCCTGCTAAATACTCCTCTGCAGCAATAGAGATTTGAAAAACAGCTACCGGTTGAAAATGTGCTCCAAGGTCATATTTCAGTATACAGAATATATCAAGGTAAATACTGGGATCAGAATCCCTGATGCTAAGACCCTATACAGGAGGTTACCATCCTGGCTCTGTGTACAGTATTAGCACAGGGAAGTGCTAACGCAGAGCCCTGTGGGAATTAAAACCATGGCTCCGGGAAACCTGATCTCACCAACCTGCCTCCTCTCCCAGCCTGATCTTTTAATTCCCTAGTTGGCAGAAAACCGTTCTTAAGGCTGGTATTTTGCTTCAAGACGGACAAAGCGATTTGTTTTCCGATTTGTGATTCGTTAACCTTGGAGTCCGGCAGTTTTGATTTAGTGACGTCTTTAGTCACTCCTGATAGGTGCCCATTTCTGTCTGAATGCTGAGGGGAAAAAAGGGAAGACAATGGAGAATAATCCTTTAGCCTTGTGAACCCAGTAGACCACACAACAGCAGAATAATGGGAGAGTCAGACAATTACAGCCTTCACCAGTGGAGCCTTGACTTTGGCAAGCTGCATCCAAGAAGCCTACATGAAATCTTTAATGTAATAAAAGTTCCCACAACACGACAGCATTCGATTTGCTGTCATGTTGTGTGAATTACTGCTGTCTTGTAGTGTTTTGCTGTTATATTGTGTGAATTGCTGTCGTGGTTTGCACTTCAGGGCCACCATACCTATGTAGTTTATTTTTAATCAAATTGTGCACCTATTCGAGTCATGCACTTGTATGTCCATACTGCTCTTTCTGCCAATTTCCTTGCTTAAGTACTCAGTACTTTGGTCTGCATCTAGAACAGTGGGACCAGTGGACCTATACTTCCTACTACCCAATCTACCACTTCAGTCTGATCGTCTGTCTGGCTCTCCAAAAGTTCAATCCCTTCCTAAAACTACTCCACTACCTCTGCTGAACCAAACTTGTATTGTACTAACACATACCGCAGACTCGGGCAGCAACTAACGATTAATCTGTATATTATTTTTCTTGATTAGTCGATTAGTTGTTTGCTCTACAAAAAGTCAGAACATCGTGAAAAATGTCGATCGGTGTTTCCCAAAGCCCAAGATGGCGTCCTCAAATGTCTCGTTTTGTCCACAACTCAAAGATATTCAGTTTACTGTCACGGAGGAGTGAAGAAACTAGAACATATATATATTTTATAAAAAATTACTCAAACAGATTCATCTATTATCAAAATAGTTGGCAATTAATTTAATAGGTGACAACTAATCGAGTAATCTTTGCAGCTCTACTGCCGACAACGACTGAACAGAGTGAGGTGTGTTTTGAGGTTCTGACGGATGACTTTGCTAGGAGCTATGAATCTCACTCTAGATGATGAGATCAGTGCCCAATGACGAAATTCATCTTGCCTAACACCAGATGCCACCCACCAACTGCATGAGGACACATCCCGCCTTTCTCCCTGCAGACAATACTCTTCTGAGCTTACAGCTAAGTAGCGTTTGTGGATGGTATTCCCTGGGAACATGTAATCCTGTTCTCAGCTGTTCTGCATGCAAATCTATAGCAGCTTTTCTTTTTTAGTACAGTGTCTCCTTTTGGCTACATTGCATTAAAAAAGGGCAACCACGCTGCGCTGTGACCTTCACACAATCTCCTGCTTTTATCAAAGAATGACTCACATCACTGAAACATCAGTGCTGCTTCCAACAAGTCTTGTTACTCAAATATTTGGCATCTAACTATCTGTCCATCCATCCTGCCTCAATACTTGCAAAATAATATTGGGTCTATCAAAAGCTGAAAACTTTTTTATTTTAGATTTTGTGTATTTTTTAACTGATCAGATAGTAGCTACTTTCATAATTTGGGTAATTTTTTTATTGTTTCATTTAAGCAGTGTACGCATCAAACAGATGCAACTGTTAGCTTTATCCAAATATGTGATTTTAGTGGGCTTAAATATCTTAGCATAAATATTTATATGTGAACAAATCTAACCAGAGCTTCAGACAAATCAGCCAAATTGTTTATTCATTTTTTATAACCTTTAAAAAAAATATGCAACTTACAAATCAGCTGCTGGGGATGTACTGGCCATATTTATCTGTATATTTGCCACTTATAAACACCATTACAACGATGTTACACAACAGAAAATGTTTCAATATCATGCACAGTATGCATCGCTCAGAACCAAAGAGGCAGAGCTTCTTTTTCACCCACCATGTTGGTCAACGATTCTACTGAAATCATCAGAGACAGAGAGAGCATTTTTTTACACTCACAGGAGAAGGAAATGGACCAAAAAGCTTGACTGTCATTCATTGTTAGCAGTTACATCTCTTGCTCTGTGGCTCTTTTGTGAAGTAACCATGTCTTTTACTCACTCCAACTGTAAACACAGCTGCATACATCGAGTTGGCATTGAATATGTAACTATAAGGAATCGTTGATAAGCCTTCTGCTTAGATGCAAGTGAGACAAAAGTAAAGCATCCGTGTAAAATTGTAGTCCCATGTCCTTGGAAAAAAAGGAATCCATTCTGTTAGAAACTAACTTAAATTTTGGTGATAACCTTCATTAGCTTGACTATAATGTATCCTAATCATTATGAAAATAGACCGTAAGTGTCTGTAGCCTTCGGCTTTAAACCCTGAAAGGAAACTCTATATCATGTCATCTAGGGATGGATCCCAGTATTTGACTATTCAGATATTCGTTCATTGGGCACGTAATCGGTTTTGAATTTCGGAATTCAGGTATTTCTTATATGTTTTTTAATACCGTACAACAACAGAATCCTTTAAATGAATGCCTTTAATTAAATCGAAAGACACGCGTTGGAGCGCAGGTTTCCATTTTAGCTCAGTGTGAGAGTTTTTAATGTGCTTCGGGGTGAGGTTGCACAAGTCTTTCTCCTTTGATCTCTGGATAGCTGCTCTGTTTCAACAATGTTAGGCTAAAACAAAACGTGCGTGCAGGCTGAAATTCAACCGTGGTGTTCTGTCGGGATTAAGCTACGAGCAGAGGAAAAGTCTGCTAGCCGCCATGCTGATTTATGCAGTGAAAACACTGAAACACTGCAGCGCTATGCCGTCCATCTCAGCCGACAACGGAGAAATGTCTGGCTTTGTCCCTGGTGTCATCTCTGCTGCAGCTTCATCACAAACTAACTCCAGCAAAGCAGGGAACCTAGCAGTATTTTTCCTTCTAAAAGTCTATGAATACCAGACGAGTTTCACTGTGAGAGTGCCCAGAGTGACTCCCTCCATGGGCATCCATAGTGTGGTAGCCGTTGCTCCAACATGCTCCAAGTTTGTAGGCCACTTCAGTCTGCAAAGTATCTTAGCAAAGTGACTTGTGTTCCACTAAATTAAAAACGACTGTCTTCTGAAAGCCCAATGTACTCTCAAGGCAGGGAAAACACAGAATCAGATGGGTTTAGGCCATTTGAAGATAGAGAACAACAGCACTGCACACATTTCTCATTCAAAGTTACATCTCAGCTCAGTCAGTCCATTACAGACCCGAGGGTCTATTCGATCCAAAGTTTTGCAGACTTCTCTGCATCAGCAGACTGCAACATCAGACTTCCACTCACTGCAAAAGAAAACCTCCAGTTCAGGGATTTAACATGCGCGCCTATGAACAAGTTAAAGTGAATGCTAGCAACTTGCAAGCATGAGAGGGGTGAGCACCCACATTCTATAACGGACAGCTCTATGAAGTGGGACTCTTATTTGCCCACTTTGGTTTTGTTCACTGAATTACGCAAAATGGGAATAACATGCAACTTATGCCTTTAGGTATTTGCACCATCAGTGCCACAGGAGTGGACATTTGGTGTTAGTTAAAGGTGGACAGCAGGCATTAACCCTGAGGCTGGTGTCAGGATAAAAGGAACCAGGGTTACGGAGTTTACCCTGAAGTCTTCCATCAGCCAAGCAGACAACGTCTAGCTGTCTGCTGCCTTGATCTTTTTACTCACTGCCGTAAATCCTCTTCTTCAATGGACCTGCACAAAACTACTACACAGCCCAGTTGAGCAACCTATGCAATCCCTGCCATTTGACTCTCGTGGTGCCGTACTTCATTTCAAGCATGACTCTTTTTCCTCTCTGGCATTCCAATAGGGCGCCCCTTCTGCCCTCCGAACATGAACAGACACGGCAATAAGACAAAACACAAACATCCTGTCCATCATGTGCACAACAACAGACCTCTTACCTTGAGAAATTCCATGATATGTGAAGAGACCATTGAATGAAAAGCACACACACACACACACAAAAAAAAGCCAAACAGGCAGATAATTTACAGGATTACAGTGTAGGTTACCTTTCTGGAATGTGGAGTTGAGGTTTTCAAATGACAGGCTTGAAGAGTATTTCTGTCACATATGATTTGACAAGACTTTCCTGTCCAGAGAGTGCGTGTGCACTAAACGATGCATGGGGAATTTTTTGAGGGGGGGGTAAACAATCAGAATGTAAAATCCTGATGGCAGCCGTCACCATCAGACAAGAAGCAGTGGACTAAAAACAAGCTGGACTCCGGATGCGTTTCCCTTTTCTGCAGCTCAGTTTGCTCAGAGAGACATATTTGCTGTGATGCACCACAATACAATTGAAAGCATCCCCCAAACTTACACATTAGTGACTGTAGGCTACAGTATATCTGCAAGGCTGCGTTTACTCCCCCCCACCTTTTTCCCCAGTGATGAACTCTCTACATTTTGCTTTACAACACCAGTGACAGCTTAAAAAAACCCTACCAAAACCACTGACAGCCTTATTATAGTCTGGCCTTCTTCATACATGTTTGCAGTCTCTAATTTATCATCCTAATTGTCTATACAGTCATTTTATTATGTTGGTCTATTCTGTGCACATATTGCACGTCTGTCAGTCCATTTTTCCCCGTTAAATGTTTTTTGGGGGGGTGGTAGTCGTATGCTGTACAGGTTGTAAACCCACTTGATGTGCGATTTGTGATATCGTGCTGTATATATTTTTTCACATCAAATTCTTTACAAAAACATGACATAACCTCATGAAATGACTCTCCTTGCACATTTTGTGCCCCTGCCTAAATTACCAGGTTAAGCCAGAGGAAATTTCTGAGACACAAAGTACAAACTGAACAACCTAAAATATCCCCAGGCAAGGAGGGTGCACACGGAGAGGGTAGCTAGTGTTTTGGGGTTATTTTTGGTCCTTAACGACCGCACGCTAGCGGGTAAAACTGACATATCACCGGATGACTAGCTACAAGTTTAATGTGGCGTGACTAGCGTTGCGTTTGCACGCAGCGCAAGTGACTAAATTATTCACAAATCGGCGTTTAATTGCAAACAACCTGTGGCACTTATCGTTAGGAATGAACCAGCGGTAACGCATGGAAGGCATCGGGTCAAACGAAATGAGGGCAGAATTGTCATTAGCGGCAATTAAAACAAATGTAAACAGAAAATACACAACACAAGTGACCTGACAAAGCTAGCATAAGGGATTTCTAGCTCGTTGTAGCACGTTAATAACCCGCAGCCGTTCGGTAAATCCCTCCACAGCCAGTCAGCCACTATAACGGTTCATCATCTCGTACTTACCCGCTTGTGGACGTCAATTTAGTCCTCACAAACACACACAACTTCCCCCGGTGTCGTCTACCGGTGCAGTTTCATCACACCACTGTCGTTACCGGGTGGGGAAAAAAAAACAAAAGGTGAAGTGACGGGCGTTTTTATTTATTGTTTGTCTCAAGAGTTTAACCGTTAGCTCTCCAGCCGAGCGAGGTTTCTGGTCTGTCTGTCAGTCACTGTGCCGAGCCGGCTGTCCGCTTCGCCGCCATCTTGGTTTGTGATGGGAATCCGCGGCGCAGACACACACACACACACACACACACAGACACACACACACACACACACACGCACACACACACCCGAGGTGGCGGTTTTACATCACAGCCAGCCTCTCCCAGCAGGAATGATCTCATGTAATCTACCTGATGCTGACAATGCTTGCAGTTATATTATCTCACTATTATCTAATCAATTTATAATTCTTTTTTTTTTTAATAAAACTGGCCTAATTCGGATCTTGATTAATGACCTCATTGCACAATACCGTTTATAATCAAGTTAATCAACACATTTGACTACCATGCTGTTTTCTATTTCTAAATGATATTAATTAGTAGGCTAATAGCCATAATTTGCAATAAATCCCATAATTTCCCCCTGAAGATTACCTGTCTGTCCAGCAGTGGTGGAATGTAACTCTACGTTTACTCAAGTAGCCTACTGTACACGTGAGTAAACATTTTAGGTAGGCTAATAGTTTCTTGACTAAAAGATTTTTTTGCACAAAAAACATATGAAGTTTATAAAATATGATGTTTTGTTATAAATTAAACTACCCAACAGTAGCCTATATAGGCTACAATATTTCTTAATATTTTCACTATTTTTAAAACCAAACAATCAATCGTTTTATGGAGAAAATAATCAGCAGATTAACCCCTAATCAAAATAATCATTATGCTTTTACATTAATGCATGAGTATAAATAATAATCTATAACCTAATATATAATAGTATAACAGTCACAGGGGACATTGTTCTGCATTAAGTACTTTTTACTTTAAGTACATTTTTGTGATTATACTTAAGTAACATTTTGAATGCAGGCTTGTACTTGTAACAAAGTATTTTTTTATTGCAGCTAATACTTTGGTATTAGTAATTTTACATTACACACAAAAAATTATCTAAATACTTCCTCCACCACTGGCTCGATGGTGTTTTAAGCCCCCAACATCGACTTCAAGGCAGCGCTGTGACAACCTAACCCTAACCACTGCCTAATACAATAGTAGTACAATAGTTCAATAATGCAGCGCTGCCTGGAAGACGACATTGGGGGCTTAAAACACCAAACACCCCACCACTGCCCCCAAGTTGACCTGTATGGAATTCCATGATGGCCAAAATCATATGAATTAAAAAAAAAACATTTTAAATGTATAAATATTTATTTTATATGATTATTTTGAAGTTTATTAGCTAATAAACTTAACTTAATAAACGTATCTTGAAATGCTGCAGGTATCTTTTTCTCCATTATAGCAAATTTACTTTACAAGGTTACAAGGTTCATTTATTGTGATTTTCCAACACGGGGTTGCACAGTTACATGTAAGTTGTAGCCCCTTCACGCTACACACTCTTTGAACATATGTATACAATTATAAAATATATATAGATGTACACCAAAATGCCCCTCTGCTCATAAATGGAATTAATTCCAGGGACCGTATTTTGAAATTGTACTGGGTGTGCTTCAAAGCCTAACCAGCACGATGCCACAGCCGGTTTGGCATGGTTTGTACTCCATTTGAATTAGCAAACAGAACAGCACATGCAGCTTGTGAGTGGCAACTTGTGAGTGAAAAGTAAACAAAATACCACATGTACCAACAGCATCGCAGAACAATACAAACAAACACATATTTCACCAGGCTTGTAGTGGCTGAATCCAAATGGAAAAGATGCTGTTTCTGTGTCTGCCAAAAGCTGTGAAATGATCAAACCAGAGCATCTCCATTACCTGCTGCTATTTGATTATCAGCTGATAGAGATTCAACGTTATACCTGCTGCCTCATATGAACCTTTGCTAACAGGTCGTCCCGTCCTTGCAATGTAACAAGCGGTACACCAACACTGCTAAATGGAGCACAACCCAATGCCTCTAAAGATTCATTTAGATTGCATACAAAGCACATTTCATTGTCAGTCCAGGAACAAATTTGCATCCACTCATGTCTTTGCATTAACTTTAGAAGCGGTGCGATCACCTCTAAAATACACTTCCTATTCAGTCACTTTCAATCTGAACACACCTTAAAGAGCAGGTTTATACTTAACCTTTCCTGAAATGACCATTTGAAATGTAAATGTTCAATTTAATACGTTTTACAAGACATAATGGCAAAAATTCAGAGGTAAAAGTAGCCATCAACTTCCTGTCGTAACATAAGGAAGTCATGACTCTGCCTCAGCACAGTGTTTGGTAGTAGGTGGTAGCGAGTTTGACTTAAAATGACTATTCATACCGGCAGCGATGCACATTTACGACAATTGTTCAACAAAAGGTTTGAATATTCGTGCCAGCTCATCGACCGTGTTGGTGGGACAGTCTGAGGTCCTTCAGACTGAAAGTGCAAGTGCGCCATCATTTTTTTAGATAACTGATTTAAAAATGCAGTTAGAAAATTGAGGCTTGTGTGTGAATTCCTTTACAGTTGAGTCTCAATAGGTAGATAGATAGATACCAAGATGGCACTGACCGCGGGCCCTTTGGTGATTTGGTGCTTGTTGTTTTGTCTCGTTTTTGTCCTAAATTCAGTTTTCTGCTGCAATATCCGGAGCTCTTTCACCAGAAATGAGCTCATGAACATCAGGGAAACAACACCAGCGGACTTAATTCCCACTCTTTCTTGCATCTTCCGTAGATTTATTGGACATTCTGGTCAAAGGTATTGTATATTAAGCGTAGCTCACGCAGAAAAAGGAGACGAGGGAAAAGAGCCTTAGTGCAGCTCACTTTGCTTGGATTGCATGCCCGACTCCTCCACTTGCCTCCCTTCCTCGCGTCTTAGTCACTCCCACTGAGGAAGCACGGGAGAGGCACGAAGAAATTATGGGAGGAGAGAGGCAAGGAGCAAAATATCAGTGCATCTCATAACCCTTAAATTGCATCCCCAACTCCTCTACTTAGCTCCCTTCCTCGCGTCTTAGTCCCTCTCACTGAGGAGTCACAGGAGGGACGCAAGGAAATCCTGGGCGGAGAGAGGAACCGAGGAAATGTGTTTTAGAGGGATGAGAAGTCCTGTCCTCTGAAGCGTCACATGTATCTGTCAGCTGTTTCGGCGGAGTTAGCAACTCCTTCAGTTGCACGGCTTCCGGGAAGGCTGCTCTCGTGTATCCTCGTTCATAGCTCCTCGGTGATCCCTCCTCGATGCTCGCTCCTCGCTCCTCGGGGCAGAAAGAAGAGCTTTGAGACGGTCTTCACCGAGGAGGGACAGAACAACTTCCAGTTCAGCCGAGGACTGAAGATCTTTGTAAAATAACAGAAATTAAGACTGAATCCGTTGGTCTTAATTTCTCGGGCTTGCACTCCGGGTTGCACAGTAAATGAGCGGTCAAGTGATGCGTTTCGATTAGCGCGAAAATTGATGCTGAGGAGGTGAAACGGAGGCTGGCCTCTGGAGGACTTATTTTATTTCTTTGTTCCAACTTCCACGTGGCCTACAGCCTACGTTAATCATGGATAAATTATGTTAAAAAATGTATAAATTAATCATTCTTGACAAAAGGCAAAAGAGCTGTGTGCATGCGCATAATAATGTCTGGCTGTAAACGGGTTTGGGCTTTTACAAAGCTGTCAATCAAAATGTACTTGTCGGGCTCGGGCCGAATTCTCTCGGAGTCGAGGAGCTATCAAATAAGGTTGTGAGATGCAGCTACTCTTTTAGAGGGATGAGACGTCCTTTCCTCTGAAGCCTCACATGAATTCATCAGCTTTGTGGGCAGAGTTAAGAACCCTTTCAGCTGCACGGCTTCCAGGAAGGCTGCTCACCTGTTTCCTCAGCTATAGCCTCAGTCCACGGGGTAGAAATAAGATCTATGTGACGGCCTTCACAGAGCAGGAGGGACAGAACAACTTCTGGTTCAGCCGAGGACCGAGATACAGCCCTGGCTGGGGTACATCCCATGGCCCTTATTTGATAGCTCCTCGCTCCTCGCTACTAGATGTATGATCATGTGATCAAAAGAAGTTATTCCACGCAAAAATAAAGGACTCTGCAAAATGCTAAAAAATTTAAAAATAAAGTGTTAAACACATTGCCCTCAGAAAGAAAATGGATTATATGGAAATGTATGAATGTTCTTTCTACCTGACTTTGTAGGTTATTAATGAATGTCAAAGAGATCATTAGTGAAGAGTGGGATTGCGTTTTCATCTCCAGGAAGCAAAAGTATGGGTTTTGGATGGCATCCAAATACTCCCACTCCAAAAACTCTTTATGAGCTCTGTGACTTTTGAAGCGGTGCCATGGTGGGAAATGTATTTGTGCACGTCTTTCTGTTGGCTTCAGTGTTTCAGCATGCACCGTAGAAATGAGACCTGTGTTACAATATCTTAACAAGCTGTCTGACCATGTTTGTGTCAGTGTGTAAGAGAAAGCATTAGACAGAACGTGTGTTTACAAGACATTAGGCTTATAGAGACTTGAAATGCTCAGTGTGGGTTTCAAGTGAAGGTTGGATCAGTTTTCCAACAGTGAGAAGAAAAAAAAGTGTAGCCTTTACAATGTGAGAGTAATTTGTCTATTTAAAGCTACATTGTGTAAGAATTTCTCCCATCTAGCGGTGAAATTAGGGGCAAACAATAAAAAGAATTACAATAATCCCGATGTTGATAATCATAATAGCACAGGCTAAGTGAAGGTGTGGGTAAAAGGGAAAATGTGTTATTTAAAGATACTATGTGAAGCAATTTACATGTATTGCCTTGTGTGAATGGAGTGTAACATACATTTATGATAGGACCTTCCCCGACTTTCTAACAACCTGTGGACTGATTTCTATGTAAAGTATTCAAGATGTGCTTAACAATGCCTTGTCTTTTTAAAAACTGAGCAATCTTTAGTATGAATTAAGGCAACTGCCGTCCCTTTATGGACAGAGAGCACTGAGTTCCCGCTGAACCCTTGTATGTGGTTTGTGTGTTAGTTCCTTTTCACACTTAAACAATGGTGCAATTATGAGGCACTTGTACTTTACTTGAGTATTGTCATTTTCTGCTGCTTCATACTTCTACTCCATTACATTTCAGTGGCAAATATTGTACTTTTTACTCCATCACGTTTATTTATTAACTTGAGTTTCTTTACAGATTCAGATTAATAACATAATCAACAAAAACATTAGGATGTACAGCCCCTGACAAAAGTCTTGTCGCTTATCTAAGTTGTAGGAACAACAAATAATAACTTGACTTGTAGTTGATCAATCATAATCAGAAATGGCATATATGAAAGGCAAAGGCTTCTGGATTATGCTTATTATACCAAAATAAAGTATTGTATCATTCATTGAGTTGTATTATTGAATTAGGACAGAAAGGTCAGATTTGGCTTGGACAAAAGTCTTGTCGTGTCTTTTAATTATTCAACCAATCACAGATTAGAGCTTCACCTGTGACAAATACTGTAATTAACACATTCCCGGGTGTGTATAAAAAGAACTCCAGCACACCACACCTTCATGTGAAGTGCAACCTGACCAAAGTGCTCATCAAGAGCCTGAAGACCAAGTCTGCTGCTGAGGTGGCAGACATCTTCAATGTATCCAAACGTCAAGTGGAAAGGATAAGAAAAAGATTTAAAGAAACTGGTGAAGTTCATGACAAGCCCAGGTCAGGCAGACCCCGTAAGACAACTGTTCTAGAGGACCATTTGTGGCTCCGACAGTCCAGGGCCAGCCCTTTTTCTGGGCTGGCCACCAGAAACCGCTGTATCTATAAGAACAGTTTGTCGAATTCTCTCACGCAGTGGTCTCCATTGCCAAATTAGTGCTCATGAACTAGCATTAAACAGAAGACAACTAAAAAAATTGTGTTGCATTTGCAAAGGCCCACAGCTTGGTGAAAGGATGGACAGTGGAAAAGTGGCAGAAGGTTGATTTTTCTGATGAATCATCCACTGAACTGCATCCCAATTGCCGCAAATACTGCAGAAGACCTGTTGGAACCCGCATGGACCCAAGATTCACCCAGAAAACAGTCAAGTTTGGTGGAGGAAAAATCATGGTTTGGGGTTACATCCAGTGTGGGGGTGTGCAAGAGATCTGCAGAGTGGATGGCAACATCAACAGCCTGCAGTATCAACAAATTCTTGCTGCCCATTACATTCCAAACCACAAGAGAGGGCAAATTCTTCAGCAGGATGGCACTCCTTGTCATACTTCAGCCTCCACATCAAAGTTCCTGAAAGCGAAGAAGGTCAAGGTGCTAACATGAACATTATTGAGCATGTCTGGGGTAAGGTGAAGGAGGAGGCTTGGAAGATTAAACCAAAGAATCTTGATGAACTCTGGGAGTCCTGCAAGACTGCTTTCTTTGCTATTCCAGATGACTTCATCAATAAGTTATTTGAGTCATTGCCGAGACGTATGGATGTAGTCCTCCAAGCTCATTTTCTTTTTCCCAAGGCACCATGACTTTACATATGCTCTGATGTTATTATAGCATGTTTGTGTATTCAAAATAAAATATAATTTCTAGCGTACATTACTGTATTTTTGTATGCGACAAGACTTTTGTCCAAGCCAAATCTGACATTTCTGTCCTAATTCAATTATGAAACTCAATGAATGATACAATACTTTATTTTGATATAATAAGCATAATCCAGAAGCCTTTGCCTTTCATATAAGCCATTTCTGATTCCAATTGATCAACTACAAGTCAAGTTATTATTTGTTGTTCCTACAACTTAGATAAGCGACAAGACTTTTGTCAGGCACTGTATTATTAAAGCTGATGATAAGAACTAATTGATTGTGGGGGTACATTCACAAGCTACCCAGCAATATATAAAGTCATTAAAATTAGCTCCACCTTTACCAGCTGCAACATTACACATGAATGCATCAATAAATATAATCATGTAATAATATATATGTTATTCTGAAATGAGCATAATGAGAACTTTTTTAAGCATATTTTGATGCTGACAGTTTTTACATATAAGTAAAGTTTTAGATATTTTTCTTGGCATTTTAGGCCTTTATTGATAGGATATAGCTTAGACATAAAAAGGGGGGGGAGAGAGAGAGAGAGAGAGAGAGGGAATGAAATGCAGCAAAAAAAGCAGAATTAAGAACTAAGTCTGTGTACATGGGGCGCACCCTCTACCATGTGAGCTACCCAGGTGCCCATAAGTAAAGTTTTGAAAGCAGATCTTTTACTTCAGTGTTTCTACACTGAAGTAAAAGATCTGAGTACTTCCTCCTCCTCCACACTGCAAAGACACCGAGTGCAGGTGGACTGGAGACTGCAGAGATGTTGGTGAGTAATGTGTTCGCCCTGCGATGAACCTGCCTAATGAATGAATAACAAAAGCTGACCGATTCTCCTGGCAGCCTTCAAGTCCTGGTCTGTACTGAATTATTTCATTGATTGTAATTGACTCATTTATGAACGTATAGGTTGTTTGCCAGCAGCTCATTTCTCAGGATGAATAAATCAACTTCACTTTGTGTTAAAGGGCAGAATATATGATGAAACTGGTTGAAACAGCTTTGCTTTGAGTAGGTGTGAGGTCTGTTCTGTGTCAATGTGGGTGGAGAGCTGGAGAAGGATTCCCACACAGTCCCATGCAGCCTCATAAATCCTTTCTTTTTCCTTTTTGTTCTCAGAAGTTTGATGTACCAAAACTGGCAAACAGCTATTGGGAATTTGTGTACACATTTCCCTTGTTGTTGTTGAAAGTTGTAAATACATAAATAAGAGTAAAGCAGTTAAACTGGCCAGAAAGTTTAGCTGGAGGCTGTTTTTGAAGACGTGTTGGAGAGACATCTAATGCCTCCTTCCAGACCCTCACTAGCTGAACTACATATTTAAATAAAGTTTTGATTTGTTTTGCACAGACAGAAAAAAAACTTCAAAGTAGCAGCTGCATAGTGACTGTTCTATTATTACCAGACTGGCCTTATTGGAATATGTTCAAATTTGCCATACAGCATACAACCGTATACAAAAAAATATATATATTTTTTAATAATGTAAAAATTAAGAAAAATGTGCATATATTCTCGGTAACTTTCAAAGCTTTAATATGCCAAAAGTGCAAGGTCATTACACATCTTAATTTTGTTTTATTGTTTTTGTCTTTGACAGTTTAACCCTGTGATGTCACATCTTTCAGTACCTGCTTATTGTTCTCTAATCTTTATTAATTATTCACCATTCATAACATGTTGAAAATCTCATCATTTAATGCTTCAGATTGAGGCTTTCATTTGATTTCTAAGATTGGGGTTTCTTTAATGTGTCTTAAAATTGGGTCATTTAAGACTCATATTATTATGACATGGTGCTTTTTGAATGCTTTTATATAGACCTTAGTGGTCCCCTAATACTGTATCTGAAGTCTCTTTTATATAGACCTTAGTGGTCCCCTAATACTGTATCTGAAGTCTCTTTTATATAGACCTTAGTGGTCCCCTAATACTGTATCTGAAGTCTCTTTTATATAGACCTTAGTGGTCCCCTAATACTGTATCTGAAGTCTCTTTTATATAGACCTTAGTGGTCCCCCTAATACTGTATCTGAAGTCTCTTTTATATAGACCTTAGTGGTCCCCCTAATACTGTATCTGAAGTCTCTTTTATATAGGCCTTAGTGGTCCCCCTAATACTGTATCTGAAGTCTCTTTTATATAGACCTTAGTGGTCCCCTAATACTGTATCTGAAGTCTCTTTTATATAGACCTTAGTGGTCCCCTAATACTGTATCTGAAGTCTCTTTTATATAGACCTTAGTGGTCCCCTAATACTGTATCTGAAGTCTCTTTTATATAGACCTTAGTGGTCCCCTAATACTGTATCGGAAGTCTCTTTTATATAGACCTTAGTGGTCCCCTAATACTGTATCTGAAGTCTCTTTTATATAGACCTTAGTGGTCCCTTCAATACTGTATCTGAAGTCTCTTTTATATAGACCTTAGTGGTCCCCTAATACTGTATCTGAAGTCTCTTTTATATAGACCTTAGTGGTCCCCTAATACTGTATCTGAAGTCTCTTTTATATAGACCTTAGTGGTCCCCTAATACTGTATCTGAAGTCTCTTTTATATAGACCTTAGTGGTCCCCTAATACTGTATCGGAAGTCTCTTTTATATAGACCTTAGTGGTCCCCTAATACTGTATCTGAAGTCTCTTTTATATAGACCTTAGTGGTCCCCCAATACTGTATCTGAAGTCTCTTTTATATAGGCCTTAGTGATCCCCTAATACTGTATCTGAAGTCTCTTTCCCAAAATTCAGCCTTGGTGCAGAATTACAGCCACTAGAGCCAGTCCCACAATGAGCTTTCCTTAGGATGTGCCATTTCTGTGTCTGTAGCTATTGAGGAGGAGAGGGGGGGCAAGGTGGAGGGTTGGGGGGTGTAGCCTTGACCAACTGCCACTTTGCTCGTTTGAAAGCCATGATGTCTCTCTCTCATGGGTGGGCCAAATTCTCTGGGCGGGCTAAGCAGAGAAAGGGGAGGTAACCTTGCTCCTTATGACCTCATAAGGAGAAGATTCCAGATCAGCCCATCTGAGCTTTCATTTTCTCAAAGACAGAGCAGGATACCCAGGGCTCGGTTTACACCTATCACCATTTCTAGCCACTGGGGGACCATAGGCAGGCTGGGGGAACTCATATTAATGTTAAAAAACCTCATAAAGTGAAATTTTCATGCCATGGGACCTTTAATATGAATTATTTTATCCAAGGTAAGGGCAGACTGATGATCATTGACAACATTTAGTGTGCCATTCAAGGATTATATTCAGTTGTTTCATCTCTTAAAGCAGCTTATTCTATTATTCAGGCTGTGCAATTAATCAAATTGTAATCGCGATTTTGATTTCGCCTCCTATCACAAAAACAATGTTATCGAGAAAAACAATTATTTTGTACATTCCGTTTCGCAAGTAAACTCTTATTTTGTCTTGTGTTCTGAATGACGCTCCCCCCTCCGCAAGGCTAGACTTACTCAACCAACATTTGAATATGTTTTTCATATTATTTATTTTAAGGGGAATTCAAAAAGTTCAACAGGAAATTCCACAGTTCAAAGTGTTTTGACTGTTGATTTATTTACCTGTTTCACTGTTTTTTTTAAAAGTTCAATAAATGCAACATCTTTCCAAAAGTCATTTAGTAATCATGTTAAATAATCGTTAAATAGTGACCAAAATAATAATAATAATAATCATATTTTTAAAAAGAGGCAGTTAAGATTTCCACTTTTAAATCTTGGGTTGGGTTCCCTGGTGAATGCAGAGAAAAATTGTAATGTGTGATGTAATATTATAATATTGCATCTGGAAATGTCAAGCATAGTCATACACTTTCTGTGGTCCTGCTGCAAGTGCAGTGATTGAAACAATCTTCAAGGCCGATTATTAAGTAAAAAAAAAAAAAAAAAATACAATCACGTATTTGATCTTTAACTCTGTCAGCAGGTAAAACATGTGACATCGTTGTTTCTCAGTCAGTGTAAAAGCCCTAATCACGTCTCACTGCTGCCATCTATTGTGTACTAGAGTCAAACACAGTTCCTTTAAACCCAGCTTGCTGCTGCAAAGACTTTGTGTGGAATAACATTTGAAATCTATTCAGTAATGACTAGTGGAGTCTAAGGTAGGTGCAGATACAGACACCGGCAGGCCATTTTCTTTAACTTTTGTTGGGGGAAGGAGTTTCAGAATCTGTAAAACTATTTTCTCTGTTTGCGCCAGTTGTTTTTTCTGAGCAGATGGCAACTATTTGATTCCCTGAGACATTGAGACAACTCACATAATTGATCATTATGGAGGACTAACCCCCTAACAGTATTTTTGTTAAGGTTGAAACCACCCGGGGACAGTAATAATCATGTCTGCTCTCCTGTAGTTTGATAAATTCTACGTGCTGATGACAAAAGGCCTTCAGATAACAGATGGGAGATAACCGCCTGCTGCTACCATACAGCACTGTTAATAGTTTCAGTGTTGATTAACAGTGTGTGGCCTCTGTTCATAAAGACACACTGAAGACTGCACTGTGTTTTACTGGCACTGCAGAGCTTCAAGTACCAGCATGTTACACCCAGATACCCTTTACCAGTGGTTCTCAATCTTTTTTCAATAATGTTCCCCCTTTGAACAGTTTTTTTAAGCCATGTACAGGATCCAGAACCAACGCGAATAATTTTTTGTTAAAAAAAGTCTATATAAAGAGGAACAATACAGCAATGTCAGCGATAGATTTACTAAAAAACAGCCTTGTACCTGGAAAACATTTAAATGCTGATGAATATGAGGCGACAAAAAAAACAAAAAAAAACGATAAAACCTTGGAAAAAGATGGTAGAAAGAAGGAAGTAAGGCAAGAATAGGTCGAAAATAGTAATAAAAACTTCGGAAAAAAACAGTAGAAAGGAGGGCAACACTAGGGCGACAAAAGTGAGCAAAAATTCAAATAAACGACAAACTTCGAAAAAAAGTGACAAAAACTTTGAAAAAAGCAGGAAAAAAAACTTTGTAAAAAGAGACAAAAACTTTGAAGAAAAAAAGACAGTAGAAAAAAGTAAGGAAGGAAGGCAAGAAAAGGTCAAAACAAACGACAAAACCTTCAAAAAAAGGTGAAAAACTTCAAAAACAGCGACAAAAACTTTGAAAAGAGCAACAAACTTGGAGAAAAAAAAAGACAGTAGAAGTAACTACAGCCTTGTAACTGAAAAACATTTAGCATCGATTTGGCCTGAAACGACAACCGACAGCACCAGAGAGGAGATCAGATTTAAAGTTTGAATGCAACAACAGCGGGAGATCATGGCAAAATCTGGTTGGTTTAAATGAAAGAGTGAACACCCAGAGTCAGCTGATGACAGATTCAGCTGATTAGGTTTGGGGAGAGAGAGAGAGAGAGAGAGAGAGAGAGAGAGAGAGAGAGAGAGAGAGAGAGAGAAGATGTCTGTGTCTCGTGTTACGTTGTTTTTTGTACATGCTGCGACTCTATAAATCACAACATGTAAATATGAACATGTTGGCGTTATTTTGTCACTTTTGTCACAATTTGGAGCAGTAGGCTAGTTGGAACCAGTTACATGCAGGATCTGTGCTGGGCTAAGCTAATGCTGGAGCCGTCAGACAGCATTACAGCACGCACGGAGATGAGAAGGGTATGTATCGACTTGTCTAACTCTGGGGGTTACGGTGAATAAGCAAATTTCCCAATAAGTCGGCGTGTTCCTTTAAGTAAAAGCAGCAGTACCACACAGTGACAATACCCATGCATTCAAACTCTTGCTATTTGAGTACTGAGACCTGAACCAAAAAAACAACAACAATGGGCTAAAAGAGGCTAAAAGCTCAAATTCTCTGTAGATGTATAGACTCTTCTCACATTACACACAGTCATTAGATCAATTAACAGGCGGGCATAAGAAATAGGGGAGCTTTACGAGTGCTAAGCTAACCAGAATTTTACTTTGCAGAACAGCTGAATTTAGGCCCAACACAGGACAAACTGGCAGTGTACATCCAGACCATGTTTCATGCCTCTGTATCTTAATGTATTTGTGTCACCGGGGCCGCTGTAAGACAAGCTGCACGGACACAGAGTTACTGGAATCCTCTCTGCTATTGATTTTCTGTGTTTTTTTTTTTTTTGCAAATGTTTACATGACTAGCAATAGACACACAAGCTTTTTCAAATGATCCCCTCCCTTTGCTCTCCACCTCTGTGCATTAGAGTCCAGGAAACAGGCAGGATGTGAGCCGTGGCGATAAGCTGCAGAGAGACAGAAAGGCTGTCGGGGATTCTCTGGTGGTCAGTCCGTCACTGTCTAACAACGTGCAACAACTGCTGCAGCTTCTCGCGCTTCACTGTCTGAGCAGTGGTCACGTTAGGATTCGGTGCAACAGAAATCACTTTGCGTCCTATCGTGAAGGGGTATAGTAGGATATGAGGTCATGCTTTAAAGAACTCCCAAAAGTACTCGATTAAATCCTCAGTTAATCAATACTCAGCCTGCGGTTTACAAGACAACACACGAAACCACGCAGCTGCTCTTTTGGTCTGTAGCTTCTAATGCTAGTAAGCTAAAGTATAATTAAGAAAGACTGAGTGGTCAGACCGCCACTCCTCCATGAAGGCCAGTGTTATGGTGAGCAGCCTACTTCTACTTAAGTCATATAAAAGTGTGTTGGTCGGTGATGGCTGTTAGGAAAGACTGCATTGCATCATCTATCAAGTACAGTACATGTACCCAAGTACAGTACTTAAATACAATTTAAGGCACTTGTACTTTACCATTCAAACTACACAGCAGTATATAAAATAGTTCAAATGAGCTCTACAGTACATCCACCGGCTGCAACATTAAAGTAATGTGTACATTAATCTATCACTAATTTCATCATATAATAAGTATATTATTATGCACAATGAATACTTCAACTTTTGGTAGTAAGTACTAAGTACCCTATATTTTGCACTATTATAACTTGGGCTGGGTATCGCCAATGATTTCCCAAATGGATTTAATTCTGATTCACAAGGTCATGATTCCATTACATTTCCGATTTTATTCGATATCAGTTAGGTTGGAGAAATTTCAGATACAATACAAATTTTGCTTGGCTATAAGACATTATCAGAGAACTTGTGGTGTAAATTGTACAAGCAAGAAGCAACCCTCAGATATTTTTTATAATGCACCAAAAATCCATGGTAAAAGGCATATATTAAAAGATTGATTTTGGGATTTTATTAAATATCAGCTCACTCAAACAACTGGAGAATCCCCTAATTATAACGGTAACAACTGCCTGCTTTTCACCATAAACTGGGACTAAACTTTACTTGTTAATTCCGGTCTGAGTACAGTTTAAGGCCTGAAACACACCTTTCATTAGTACGTTTACACTTTCCATTGTTGCATTCAAAAATGGGTCACTTGTGCTTCACGAGTCAATAATAAACTGTAGTATTGCACCAAAGGCTGCTTCAGCAGGCATCCATAGGCGGACTGGCAATCTGGCAATCTGGCAATCTGGCAATCTGGCAATCTGGCAGTTCTGGCGAATACCAGAAGGGCCAATGCACTCTTGGGCCGATTTGGGCCCCTGGAAAGAAGATTAAAAAAATGGGGCAACACTGGTGTTTCACACTAGGTTGACAAAAACATGCAAGACTGTACGGCTGCAGCCTGCAGCCTAATGTCTGGTGCCGTCGGGCTTCTACTTTTCAAAACAAAAGCTTGCATCTGGTCCACTATCGTACTTTGGTGTTTTGGGTGTTTAAGTAGCCAATGTAATAATATGTTTTAAATGTGCAAGCATTTCCATTCTATTCTAAGATGGTGCCATTTTAAGGTTTTATGAATTGTGTGTATTATTTCATTATGAAAGCCTGTAAGTGTGCCTCAGGGTGCTGGTGCCATAATCTCCTGTGAGCCTGGTTTTTGCAATTATAAAGCAAATAATGTCCCCGTCTGAAATTGAGCCGGTAAGGGACAGAATTGCCAGGGCTGAATTTTTGTCCCAGTCCGCCCCTGCAGGCAGCACAGGGATTAAGCGGTCTTCTTTGAATTCTGCTGTTTAGTTCAGTTTTTTACAGCTGTCACTGACAGTCAGTTCACTGAGACTTTTGCCCTATCAGCCTCTAAAGGGCTCAACTGTCTTCCCACAAGAACGGAGGGTTGACTTTATATACTCCTGCTGCTGCAAAGCCAGCCGTTGTTATTTAGGCAAGGCTAGTTTTTTTTATATATATACATTGCACATTTCATACACAGAGGCAACTCAAGGTGCTTTACATAACTACGTTTTAAAAAAAGACACAGGTAAGAAGAATAAAAGCATTAATAATAATAATGACAATAATATATTAAAATATATTTGTAGGCTATGCTTTCAAGTTTAAATCGGCCACCAACTCCAACACCAGTCATAGGACAGACTTTAGCAGCGCAGCATGGAAATTAAAAAATAACCTTCATCGGATATGCCATTGCGCCTACATTTTCCTAAATTCAATTCACATTCGTCATCTGTGTGTCCATTTCATCATCCAGAAGGGGACACTCTGTGTGTCTGTATGCCAGAAATCACAAGCATCAACACTGCATCCGGACCAGCTACATTATGTTTCTAAGCTGAGCTTGACCTCTGACCTCTGACCTCTGACCCCCCCTGGAGGGGTGACAGGAAAAAGAACTTCCTTTCTAGAATCAATACAGTGTCACATTATTACGCTGTTGAAAAACACAGTAACCTTCTGCAGAGACCAGAATTAAAGGTCAACCTACTGTAACGATGTACACCAGTGGTGTACATTTACTTCTACTTTACGTCAGTATTTAAATTTTATGCTACTTTATACTTTAACTCCACTTCAATTCACAGGGAAATCTTGTACTTTATACTCCACTACATTCATGTGACAGCTTTAGTTACTAGATATTTTTTACATAAACAAACATATGACATGCTAATAATTAATACTGTGGAATTAAGATGGGGTTTTTCAACCTTCAAGCTAAGAGAACAAAAAAACCTGCATGTTAAGAGGTCCAGTAAATATTAAAAAGCACGCTGAAATAAAGTGTCAAATAAAGGGTGCGAGTCTTAAAGCTGAGGCTGTAATATGAAGGCGTATGATGTTAAAGAGTGTAACTAGATGTCTGCCTTCTTGTGTGCTTGTGATTCAGTGGCATGTGGTAGAAATTAGACATAATTATGTTACTTCGTTGGAGTTTCATCCTCTTCATCCTCTTAATATTGATTCATGCTGTGATGTCCGGTCAGGGCATCTTTACATGACGAGTGTAAAACAGTGTTGACTCACTTCCTGCTGTCTTGAAACAGCAGTGGAAGGAAAACAAAGATGCTGCTGCTTCCAGTCGAAGTTTATCGTTTCACAGAGACAAACAGCACAACATGGCCAGGGTGAGGTGTAATTACAGCACTGTGCATCCATTTCCATAAGGCTGAACAAGCAGGAAGACATATTTTTTTAATCATCAGTAAATGTTCAAAGAATTGTGGAACATGGGGTCTTTAATTTAAAGTGACAGTAAAGGGTTACAAAAATGCAATTTCATAGGTGTGACTATCCTCTTCTTTGTAAGAAAAGGAAAAATAAAACGGTTGTAAAAAGTGCTATTCCACTGACTAAAACATGGCAAGAAATGTTAGCAATGCACCAGCAAAAGGTGGAAGAAAAGTAAACGTTAGCGCAAACCATGCAGGAATGCACATTTTAAAATGTTCTAAAAATCTTTAAAAAAAAAAGAAAAAGAAAAGGAACTGCAAGGGTGTCCTCTAGCTCACCCAGTAAGAGTGTTGGACCCGTGTTGGCTGAGTCCTGCAGCGACACAGGGTTTAAATCTGACCTGCTACACTTTGCTTCATGTCTATCTACTTAATGGGAAAAGCCCCAAAAAAATAATCTAAAGGAAATGCATTCAATAGTATTGTTACTGTAACCTAAGTTAACTTACGTGTAGTTGATAACTTCTAAATTCCATATTGAACATGTCTTTTCTTTGTTCTTACAAATAATCTTAATAAAAAACAATGATCCAATGAGAACCTTTTATTCCTATTAAACCCTCCATTTGGATGCTTTGATTTGATTTTTGCCTTGTGAAATAAAAGCACTTGAATCCTGTTGTTCCCAGTTAAAGATTCCCTGATGTGGAGTTCTATTGTACACAAAGTTTCTTTTTACATCCAAGCTTTCCTATCAAAATTCCTCTCCGCCTTTGCTTGTGTATTGCTGTGTCTTTGCACATCTCCACCACCTGTTCAGTGGAAAAATGTAAAAACCATCGGCAGAAATGCACACATACAGTAAGATCAATGCTCCATAGCACTATGGTCAGAAACTCCTCAGGGTACCTTTAACAAACTAAACAGGCAGGTTATTCATATCTAAGACGCCATTACATCAACCTCATGCATTTGTACACTACACAACCAAATCTTTTCTATTTTAAAGGAACACGCCGACTTATTGGGACTTTAGCTTATTCACCGTAACCCCCAGAGTAAGACAAGTCCATACATACCCTTCTCATCTCCGTGCGTGCTGTAACGCTGTCTGACGGCTCCAGCATTAGCTTAGCCTAGCACAGATCCTGGAGGTGAATGGTTCCAGTAATCCTACTGCTCCGAATTGTGACAAAAGTGACAAAATAACGCCAACATGTTCCTATTTACATGTTGTGATTTGTAGAGTCACAGCTTGTACAAAAAACTACGTAACATGAGACACAGCCATCTTCTAACAGTAAACAAACCGGGAACTATATTCTCAGACAGGCTTGCTGCGAGCATATCACTCCGCCCAAGTACTATATTCTTCCGCCTGAGAATATAGTTCCCGGTTTGTTTACAGTTAGAAGACATCTGTGTCTCATGTTACGTTGTTTTTTGTACACGCTGTGACTCTATGAATCACAACATGTAAATAGGAACATGTTGGTGTTATTTTGTCACTTATTCGGAGCAGTAGGATTGCTGGAACCATTCCTGCATGTTCTGTGCTGGCCTGATGCCGCTGGAGCCGTCAGACAGCATTACAGCACACACGGAGATGAGAAGGGTATGTATGGACTTGTCTTACTCTGGGGGTTACGGTGAATAAGCTAAATTCCCAATAAGTCGGCGTGTTCCTTTAAGATTTTTTGTGGGCATTTTCGGCCTTTATTTTTTTATAGGACAGCTGAAGACATGAAAGGGGAGAGAGAGGGGGAATGGCATGCAGCACAGGGCCGCAGGTCAGAGTCGAACCCACGGCCTCTGTGTCCAGGAGTAAACCCCTATACTATATGGGTGAGGCCTCTACCAGGTGAGCTACCCTGGTGCCTCAGCCTGACTTATTTTTCAACAATTCCAATCTGCCATCGAACCACGCTTGTAGCAAAGCACAAAACATAGTCAATATTTGTATGGCATTACATGTCACTGCAGGAAAATACATACGAGCATACACTTCATACAATATACCATTATATAGCCTCAATATCATATACCAATGTGTACATGTGTGTGTTTGTGTGTTGGGTCCAGAGTCCAGTGACCAGCCTGGCTTGGGTTACGCTCTTTCTAACATGACGGAGAGGAGGAACCTCTCTAGATGCACCTTGCTTGCGGGATGCAGAGCGGGTGCAGACATAAATAAATCTCCCCCGAGGACATTCGATACAGCAGCTCACATATCTGCAGATGAATATCCAACCCTGTCTGCATCTTAATGGATACAAAACAATGAGCATATGATACACGCAAACATGTGCCGTCTTAATATGTAGAAGAAGTACTTGAATCCTTAAGTAGGCCTACTTAAGTAAAAGTAGCAGTACCACAGAGAAAAGGAACTTAATTCCAACAAAGTTATACTTTAAAAGTGAAGTGAAAATGGAAAGTAAAAGTGCTTATTGGGTATAGGAGCAAAGTCAAGGTTAAGTTGGAAAAAGGAAAGAAATAACGAAGGACAAAAAGACGGCAGAAAAGAAACAAAAGACCGAAAAGAAAGAAAGATAACAAAAAACAGAGGAAGAGGGAGAGCAGCATAAAGTAATAATATAATAATAATGTCTCATAAAATGGGAATACTCAACTAAAGAACCAGTACTTCGTTACTTCTCATCTCTGGTGTTGTCACTGCAATAAAAAAGGGATGATTGTCATAAGAAGGCCTAAACACTCCTCATACTTTTACTGTAAATTATTATTATAAGTCATAAATACACATCCATTATTTATCTAAGTTTGCAGATTGATTCCATTTGTCATTTAATTTATTTAATGTCATTAAGGTATAAAAAATCCCTTGCAATTCTGTCTTGTTAAGCCAGTGCATCAAAAAAAAGATATCAAGAGTTAGGACTGCTATTTAAAAGCGAGCATTACTGTGGAGGAACAGGAAATATAACAATCCAATCGTAAAGGTGAGAGAAGCAATCGTACAAAAATAAGAAATTAGCCAACTAGAGCATCAACACACATTCTGCAAGTAAAAATGTGGATCTATATCTTTGAGGCAAATATCCCACAGCTCAGGTTGCTGCACGTACAAAAGAATGGTGGAATATTGAATATTGAGATGTAACGAGACCCTGTGGTATCTAAAGTGAGAGGTGCAGCGCTACCGTTGGTCGGAGGAGTCTTCTGATACTGATCAATGGAAACAACTGGAGACCAGTGGAGCCAGAGACTCCCAGCTGATTCAATTTACCATCTCTGTAATTCACATGGTCATACAGCCTCCCAGCCAACACACACACACACACACACACACACACACACGTTGGGATGTTTCCACCAAGGACTGATGCACACACAAAAATGGTTAACGAAAGGCAGCATTTCTGTCATTTAGATCACAAAATGCAAGTAAACCAGAATATAATCATTAATAAATAAATAAAAATAAGCTGGACTTTGACTTGGCCTGGGATTCAATTAGGATCCAAACCACCTGAGATCCTGCACAGACAGGTGAGTCTGGAAACAATTTCCCTTTAAAATTCCCTCCTGCTTTCTTCCCCTACCTCCTCCATCCATCGACTCCAGTGCTGCCATCTTGTCAGGCAAAACTATCACCAGACAAGAATGTCAATATTAAACTATTCTGCAAAACTTTTTTTTTTTTTGGATTACTTTTGTAAGTACTTGTTTAGGCTGTGCAAGTTTATTGATATAGCACCTTTCAGTAACAAGGCAATTCAAATCGCTTTACATAAAACATTAAAAGCAACGAGACAAAGTGCAAAAGAAACCCACCACAAAAGGACATTTGAATACAATTAAAGAGAATAGAAAATAAAAACAAGCTAAAATATAGTGCAACAGGTATAAAATACAAGAATAAAAGTTACAGTACAGTGTATAAAATGAATAATTGTTGACTTAATAAAAGGCATTGTCAAAAAGAAAAGTCTTCAGTCTTGATTTGAAAGAACTGAGAGTTTAAAGTGGACCTGCAGTTTTCTGGGAGTTTGTTCCAGATATGTGGAGCATAAAAACTGATCGCTGCTTCTCCCTGTTTAGTTCTGACTCCAGGGACAGAAAGCAGACCTGACCCTGACGATCTGAGGGTAACATTGTGGTCATGGCATTAGTGTACAAGAATACACTGTCTCTTAATTATGCTGTTATAGTTTTAGACTGCCCGGGGGACTTCCTTAGTCACACTGAGCTTCTATCTCCTCTCTCTTTCCATTTGTGTGCATCGATGTCCCAGAAATGCTTGTTACTAACCTAGCATGTTTCCTTGGATTAGGGCAGCACCAAAATCATGGTTGCAGCTGTCGCCGTGGTCCTGCTGCACTCCCTGCTACGCTCTGCGGTGCCCTGCAGTGTCCTGCTGTGTCCTGCGGCATCCTGCTGCATCCTGCTGCGTCCTGCTATGCTCTGCTGTGCCATGAACTACTACGACTACTATTTCTAGTCACTGTTCCATTATCTTTATTGTGAATATTATTACCACTGTTTATCACACCCCCAACCGGCCCTGTCAGACACCGCCTTCCAAGAGCCTGGGTCTGTCCCAGGTTTCTGCCTAAAAGGTAGTTTTTCTTCGCCACTGTCGCACTAAATGCTTGCTCTTGGGGGAATTACTGGAATTGTTGGGTCTTTGTAAAGGTAACCTTGCTCCTTATGACCTCATAAGGAGAAGATTCCTGATTGGTCCATCTGAGCTTTCATTTTCTCAAAGGCAGAGCAGGATACCCAGGGCTCAGTTTACACCTATCACCATTTCTAGCCACTGAGGGACCATAGGCAGGCTGGGGGAATGTATATTAATGTTAAAGAAAAACTCATAAAGTGAAATTTTCATGCCATGGGACCTTTAAAGGTTATCATGGTCCATGGTCCACCACGATAGTGAATTGTGGGATCATCCCATGAGGATGTTATTCCTTGATACTGGGATGTGTCAGCTGTCCAGTAATGTAAGAAAGTAAGGTCTCTCCTTTTAGCTCTGGTTCTCCACATCGTTCTCTTTAGCTGCTAAATGCTCCGCTACGTTCACCAGCTAGTTGAAAACGGTGTCTGTTTGGACAGTGGTGTTTTAGAGCTTTTACAGCTGCTTGTTGTGTCCAAAAAACAAAACTGATGAGAGCGGTGACAGTGGACCAAAATAGTAATGTTTCACGCTGAAGAACGAAAACAATGAGCTGAACGATGTTAAAATGGCGTGTAGAGCTGAGGGGGAACTGTACAGTCAGTCGATTCACTACACACTTCCGCCATGAAATATGCAGGTTTGTGATGTTCATCGTCAGAACAGTCAGTGAGCAATTTAATAAAAAAAATATAAACTAACCAAAATTATATGATTTCACAGAACACGTGCGTTTGATGCTGAGTGCAAACAAACTGCCTCTGAAACTGTAACACATGCATTTTGTAGTTGCACTCTTCTTGACTGTGTAAAGGTCAATAAAAAGTACTGTAATAGCCTTCATATAAAAATACAAGCAGAGTAGAGTCTCCATTCAATCACAGCAGCATCAATTATTCATAACTGCTCCTGTAGGCTGTGCTGCTCCCGAGATCGATGCCTCTGTAATGTGGACTGATATGAGCCCCTGGTCGAGTTCTGGCTGCTGCAGGTTAATGGGCCGACTGGATTTCACCCACTGCAGGATGCACTTCCTGGATAAAACTCTGCACCACACCCCACGGACACACTTTATAAGATCACAGCAGATGTGAGCAGGCTTCATATGTGTTTTTAAACTAAAAACTGTACACATAAGCTTAGCTTTGCTGCTCCTCTAGAGCCACACATACAAATGTAGCAAGAGCTTTGGGGCTTAAGTGGCACAAGCAATGCCTACCATACACTAGAAGACTCTGAAAAGACTTTAAAAAGACTAAAGTTTGGCACCATCTCACATCTAAAGACAATCGGTCATAACGTCATTGAGTCACAGACTAGAAGATTTTACTACCAAGACCTAAAACGTATGATAACATCAAACACGTTTGATTTTGTCGGAACATCGAGACAGATAAAAGTTTTATGACCAACTTACACCAAATGATTGAGACGACGGGAGCGTGTCACAACTGCAAGACTCTCGTGATTTCATTTGTGATATTAGAAATGTGTCTGCGACAGTAGAATCGCGTGAAAAGTCGCTTGGTATAAGTGACAACCACTATGGCTGGCTGTGGTAGGCTTAAGGTAATGTCAATCAAGCAAACACGTCACTAAATGTACACTGGCATTTTAAAGGGTACGCCCCATTACTTAAAGTCCCCTGCAGTCACAAATGTGCTTATTGTTCCTTCCCTTGGATGTTTGAGCTTCACTGTGCAAAATGATGTGTGTGCACAGTTGGACACTTGACGTGCGTTCACATTCATCTGCTGACGGAGGAAATCTTCTCTGTGCTCAGCTTGATTTTATGATATCAAAGTTTGGAAGCAAACAGTGGTCCAATATGCAATTTACACAACTGTGATTTGGAAAACTTGAAGCATCCAGTGCACATACACTGAGAACTGACTTTTCTTAGTAACGAAGAGGCATCTTGTGTCCAATAGTTCAATAATTTAAATAAGAGAGTAATAGATATAATGGCAAACCATGTGTGTGTGTGTGTGTGTGTGTGTGTGTGTGTGTGTGTGTGTGTGTGTGTGTGAATGTGCGTGTGCGCGTGCGTGTGTGTGTTTCTCCGATCCATTATTCCACTCAATCAATTTGTGCTGCCGTTCAATGAAGAGGCTGAATGTTTCATGGAGATTGCGGTAAACGGCAAGTTTCTGAGAATCTGTGAGTGACATGATGAAAGTGTTGCCTAGTTACAGTCATCCTCCCTTTGTGTAATCAGATTTAATAATAAATACAGCTTATGATGAGGTAGATGGCTCTTGCAAGATCTGACATATATAAAAAACATGAGAAACTAATTTGGATTTAGTATTTCATTGTATTTGTGACTTGTATTTTAGTTGTATAAGTGTCTGTGTACCTGCACAGGGACTGCAGATGCAAATCAGTTAGTAGCTGAATCTGGTCGAATGCATCTCTTCTGCTTGTGTGAGATTAATGCTTTTTGTGCATGGTCCCTGACAAATAATGTAATAAACTAAACTTTTTGAAAGATTTGTTTTTGAACCCACTGTAAATCAAAATACTGTTCAGGGTGGATTGGTTATTGGAGCTAGTGGTTATTTATTTTATTAGTATTGTATTTCATGTTTTATTGTATTGTGAGCATCCTTTTTTTTTTGGACTAACATTGTTTTTAGTTGTTTTGTAAAGCCTCTTTGGGCTGCATCTTTGCATGAAATGTGCTATCATTTTATCATGTATGTATATGTCATTTTATTGTGTATGTTGTTTTTTCTTCATTAAGTATTGTGTTCTTAGTTTTGCACTTTTTAAACACGTGGCTTGGGTGGTCTCTTCATCTTTTATTTATTTCTTGTACGTTGTATAATGTGTCTGTAAAGCATTTTGTGTCTGTAAAAAGCACAAAAGAGCTGTTAGCATGGCCGTAGACTCTTAAGTCTTCTTTTTCTTCAAACATTGGATTTTAGAGATTGAGTACCACGTACGAATGGATTGCTCATATGAATTTGAAGAAATTTTGAGAAAATGAAAAGAAACAGAAAGGGGTCCATTTTATAACCCAAACCACTATTGACGTGGGCAAAGTGTGACTAAGAAATGGGACAATGGCTAAGTATAGTAATAGTTAACTTATCTGACCTGAACTGGGGTTGTCCAATTCTTTCAGCTAAACTTCAGACGGTTTACTTTCAGTTTCTTGCTGCTATTTTGGAGTGAGATAAATTGATCTGGTTGTTTGCCAGAACATGTGGCGTTATCCTCCTGCTGGGCTGTGTGATAATGTGAGGAGCATTAAATATTCACTTAAGAGGAAGTTGAGTGTCACTACATTATCTGAGAGATGTCAGGCATTTATTGATGACTATCCTTTATCTGTTAGAGACACACACACACACACACACCCACACACAAAACCACTGGGAGTAATATTATTTGTCTGATAGATGTAGTCTATTTGTTTCATGAATTATAGATCTTCCAAAATGTCATCCACACGGTGTGTATGACATCACTTTGACAGATGAGTCCTTTCAGCAGCACTTGCTGGAAGTTTGAACTGGGAAACTCAAAAAGGTTATTCAATCAATAAGTGAAGCTTTTTAAAACGCTTCGTTGTGTCCTCTACTGGGCTGAATTGTTAATTAGACAGAGTCTGCGATACAGGCTGCTCGTAAACCGAATAATCTGCTTGCAGTTTGGCATCCTCTGCAGACAGACTTAAACAGATTTAAAGCTCCCCATGAAATGTGCTTTGATGCTTTAAGTTAAGCTACGGGCCTCTGATGAAATTAAATCAACGCAAATCAGTGTGCAGAAATATAATTACTGGCAGAAATAATTCACTTTTGTGAATGAAAAAGCACTCTCCGGTTGCTCTGGTCTGATCTTTTCTCTTTCTTTGTTGGATGTGGAATTCATCAATGGATGTGTAAAGAAGATGTAAGAGAGAGAAGAGGATGTCTCACTGCCATTAACCTGAAACAAACCTCCCCTAGCACCCCTCCCTCCCTCCCCTCTCCCGGCTCGACCCCACTCCACCTCCCTCCCTTCATTCATTCATTCATAACCCAGAGAGGAAGAGAGGAAACTGCTGCCCCCTCTGGGAATTGGCATCATAATTATATAGGAAGCGGAACAGTCTGCCGTCTGTTGGAGCTGGAGCTGGCTGCAGGCGGGGTCACACATGTCCGCTAATGTGCAGTGAACAACTGGTCATACCGTGGATGTGGATGTCTGACACTGTTTGCAAGGTAAGATAATCTCCTGCATTAAGAGTTAATAATAGCAGAGAGTGATTACCAGCCTGTGATGTTAAACCCCTTGCTGCTCACAGGCTGATCAGTTTAATTAGAGTGTTATTTTGTATTGAGCCTACAAACTGCTGCCATGTACAAAATAGAACTGAAACAGACTATAACTGAAGTGCTAAAACAAAAGCTTTGTAGGCAGTCCAACAAAACTTTCCTCCTGAACTATCTCTGAATGAAGCATGAAATGTTGCCTGGTTAGTTAAACCAAACTCGGTTGTTTTTTATGGGAACTGATCCGTTTTCGTCTGCAGGCTGTTTCTGAACTCTGCGGTCTTAATTTGATTTCTTGCCACTGGTCCTGGAGATGATCAGCCTGTTAGTCTCGTACCAAATGATTAGATAGCAGTCCTGCACAGCACACACAGATTAAATAAAGTTGTTTGGGGTGTAAACGAAATGGATCTGATAAATACATCTAAAAAAGGCCCAAAAAATAAGAGTAAAGAATCCAGCGAGGCTCTTAGGAAGTATTTTAGATACCATTGATTTGAAAAATTGTTGTTTATGGCACCATTAAGGTCCCAACTCTAAAGAGAACCTTTTCAAAATTGATCTTTCTGACACAAAAAAAGGACTTAGCAGTGATGCAAATAATATTTTCTGATAGACTACATTTTAAATACTGTTTTGTAAATGTGTTAATGATGTGAGTAATGGCCCTACAATCGTGTTTCGACTCAGTCGCACTGCTTGCTCTTGAGGGAATTATTAGAATTGTTGGGGCTTTGTAAATTATAGAGTGTGGTCTAGACCTACTCTATCTGTAAAGTGTCTCGAGATAACTCTTTTTATGATTTGATGCTAAAAATAAAATTGAATTGAGACGCCTGTTTTTAAATGTGCCACAGAGTAAGAAGAGGAAGCAGCCATGTCTGAGAAGAAGCCACGAGGTTCGGACACGCGTCCCAAATGTGGCCTCCGCAGTTGGAGTGCGGACAGTTACATTTGGCGGAGGAAGAAACGCTCCCGGAGCTCTCGCAACGGGTCGAGTCCCGGGGGGCTGGAGGCGGAGGGGACAGAGGAGCTCGGTGTGCGGTCAACATCCTGTCCCAGGCGGCGCAGAGAGAGAAAGTGTAGCTGCGGCACTCTCGGGGACGCCTTGACATCTGCAGACATTGATGGAGTGTGTCGGAAAGCCCTGTCCCGCCGCTCGCTGCGCCAGAAGTTTCAGGATGCTGTGGGCCAGTGTTTCCCTCTGCGCTCTCACCATCACCACCACCATCACCACCACCACCATCCATCGGGCTCCTCGCGACCCTTCTCGGTGCTCTTCTGGTCCAAACGCAAGATCCACGTCTCGGAGCTCATGCAGGACAAGTGTCCCTTCTCGCCCAAATCTGAACTGGCCCGATGTTGGCACCTTATCAAAAATCACGCCACCCACCCAAGTGCCCTCAAGGACATGGACATGGAGGCTCCCCTCAAACCCAACACCTCATCTTCCTCTTCCTCCCCACCCCAGACCCCTCTCTCCTGGGAGGACATCTGCTGTTCTCCCGGGCCTGGAGGCACCAGTCTGGAGGACTGGAACCCTTCTTGTCCTCATGGGGGAGCAGAGGGCAGCTGTGGCCACACTGACTACATCCTGGTCCCGGATCTCCTCCAGATCAACAACAGCTCCTGTTACTGGGGCGTGTTGAACCGCTTTGAGGCAGAGGATCTGCTGGAGGGCAAACCGGAGGGAACGTTTCTTCTCCGAGACTCTGCCCAGGATGAGTTCCTCTTCTCGGTCAGCTTCCGTCGCTACAGCCGCTCCCTGCACGCACGCATTGAGCAGAACGACAAGCGTTTCAGCTTCGATGTGCGCGACCCGTGCATGTACCGGGATCCAAGTGTGACAGGACTGCTGAGACACTACAGTGACCCGGCTACCTGCCTCTTCTTTGAGCCCCTCCTTTCCCGGCCGCTACCACGGACCTTCCCTTTCACCCTCCAGCACCTGTGCAGGGCTGTGATCTGTAGCCACACCACCTACCGGGGTATAGATAACCTGCTGCTGCCTCCTCAGCTCAGGGACTACCTCCGACAGTACCACATTAAGTGCGACGGGGCCTGCGCGGTGTGACAGTCCAAAGCAGGCCTCATACTGTGATAGGCAAAGACAGCACAAGCAAAGGCAGGTTCACTTGGCAAAGAGAGAAGAACATTGCCATTGAATTCCATGTACATTTGCTGCTGCAGATCTTTGAGGTCTAAAAGATGCAGAACTGGAGATCTCTTTAAGATGCTTGTTGATCTAGATGCATCAAGAGAACAATTAAACCTACAAAGCCTTCTCTACAGGTCTGAACTCATCTACTGTATGAACTCAAGGGGCGTAATGTATCTTCCTTCAGTGCTATGGGATGGTTTGAAGCCTTGGATTTCTGTGTTCTGCTTCAGACCATCTGGTAATTAATAAGCAATCATGCCCCAAAACACTTGCCTTAATATTATTAATGGAGTAAGGATTCTCACCAAGACGTTAAACTGTAACCCTCACTCTTTGTGGAATATTGACTCATGAAGTTGGAGCGTTTTCCTCTCGACTTCAGTGCAATCAGAGTTGTCTTGTTTGGGCATCTTGTATATCTAGTGGCCACTAGAGGGACTGCACCTTTCATGGTTTCCTGGCTGAGACCATACCTCCTTTAATGTACCTTAATGTCATAAAAATGTGATTCTTTGCAATTGTTGTTGTCCCGCACTAAACCAGTGCTGTCAAAGGTTTGAGGTACAGAGACTCCAACTGCATCTAGTTATATCCAAACACATTAATTCCTCATTAACTTTCCAACTAAACAACATTTTACAGTGTGGTCCTTTCCAACATTGCCATATAAACACTGTTGTAGTCAAACTAATCACAAAATTCAAACCACATCTCCTTCCAAAGACTTTGTGTGAAGACTGATGTTGTGAACCACATTAACTTTCTTGTGGGAAAGTCGGGCAAACTGAAGACGAGAGTTTTTATTTGATAAACAAAACAGGTTCAAGCTCTCTGTTGGCAATCAGTATGGGTGACAGAAAAAGAGACATAATTGATAACTTGGCTCAAATATTGTAGACGTCCCAAATGTTGTCTTAATATGCCTTTCCAACATGTTGGTATCTTACGAAGGACTTAAACTAATTCAATGGGACTGCATTCTTCTCTTCAGCCACAAGATGGTGGCACAGCCGCACCGATCAGAGCTTTTGGGACGACTTCGTCTACTCATATGTCATACTTCACACAACTCAGCTGCTTCTTTATCATTCACTCTTAAAGCTCCTGTGTAAATGAATATTTGAACAGCAATTGTTCCTCTACAGCTTTCACAAGTATTGCTGTTGGAATAACTGTTGACATGATGGAGTTACGGTGGCCCTGAGAGCTCAGCGCACTGCAACTTAAAGAAAACACATGCAAGTAGATAAATGGAGACACCAATTCATTCTTTCACCAAAAGCATTTAGAAAAAGAAAGCGCTACAAATTGAGAAAACACAACCAAATACAGAAATGCTTCAAGTTTAACAAAACACAATGAAATGTTATCTGAATTTCACGAATTTGCTGTAAATCTAGCGTTAGACTTTTGCTGATTACTAGCGTGCCAATTCAAATCCGAATCATGCAATCAAAATGTTTAAACAAACAAATGACATTAGTTTGTTTCTGTAACTGTTTTCTTAAACTGTTTTTCTTCATTTTGTTCTGTTGTGTATATTTGGTTGTGTTTTCTGTTTATTTGCAGAGTTTTTTTTCTAAATGCACGTGTAATCAAAGTAATGATGATGTTTCGTCTCTTTTGCATGTGGCTAAACTTGCAGTGCTCTTAGCTCTCGGGGCCACCATACAGACTGGAGTGCAGTACGCTATAGGACCAAGCCGTATTCTCGAAGCATTTGAATTTCTGTGATTCCTCTTGAGGCATATATTGTATTCACCACACTGATACAGAAACCAATAAATGCCATTTACACTGCCTCTGACGTATGACTGTGTCTCCGATTTTTTGTCATCTCTGGACCGATTTAATGGCACAGCTCAAGTCATGCTTATCCACCCATGTCTGTTCACGCTGCAGCTGTGGGCTGTGTCGTAGTCAGACAGGCTAATGGTAGGGAAAATGCTGCTTTTGAAGTAGTGCTCTGAAAACAATTCATCCCGCTCTCCGCAAAGGACACCTCTAAATGCCAGCGCGTCAGCAGAGCAAATAAAGAGATAAGGACATGAAAAAGACTATTCCCCCCCCCCATAAGTGGGGTGTAATACAGATGTTTTCAATTGATTCATGTGTCATTCAGTTTCTCTTGAACTAGCAGTGTAAAATAAAATCTGCCCAGAGGTTATTTGTATAAATACAAAAGAGTGCATGAAATATTCATCATACGGCCATTAGGTTTTCAGGCACATCAAGTTTTTCTTCAGTACTTGTCATACGGATATAAGCATTTTACTTCTAAATGCTGGAGTAAATTGGCCAGTCTGTTGTCAGACTTGTTCTTTTTTTTCCACTTTGTGCATTTCATAATTACTGTTAAGGTTTAGATGTAGGGATTCAGAGCTGGTTTGGTCTCCAGAGTTAGGATGTTAGCTCTTTGCTCTCTAACATTAGACAGTTACACTGAACTGACACCCATTTCAAACTTATATAGATTCATTTTAAGCCTTAAAATGCAGACACCCTACATCTGTCTAACATCTAAAAGCTGTGCTTCCATGGCAAAAATCAACAACAACATCTGCTGACAACTAAAGGCTCAATAGGCCTTATTTTCATGGAAGACATTTTCACACGTCACGGTAGGAAAAAGCCCAGGTGTAAATAATACTGTTAATGATGGCTGAATTCCATTTAGCTGCTTCCGTTTCAGGGTTATGGTGTTGTGCATCACACTGTCATGGCTTACAGGGACACTTAAATAATTAATACATAGCAATAATGTTAATGCTGTAAGTAATACCTGTGGTTTTCCTACTATAACAAGATAAAATGTCTTTTGTTTCACTTAATTTTCCCAGTAAACATCCCTGTAATTGTTAAATTCTTCCATATTATAAGTGCCAGTACTGAGTAACGACAATTTTGATTTTGTTAAAGTAACTAATTGTTAAAGTATTATTAAAAGGTTGATATACATGTATATAGAGAAATAGGCTATATATGATTTATTGGGAAATACAGAGCAATTCTATGTAAAATCAGACATGCCTGAATGGAAAAATCCTTTTTTCATAACCACATTTTCAGACACTGCGACGATTGGACAATGAGATTGGTAGTTGAATCAGGCTCTTTAGATTCAATCGTTGAATAGTTGACTATTTGTGTCACCCCTACAAGATACATATGAATATAAATATATCCAAGACACATGCGATGATCATGTCATGCAACTGCTGAATTAGGGTGCTGGTGCCTTTTTTGGAACCAATTCAGGTACTGTATATTATAAAGCTTCTCGGTTGGAGAGGACAGAGGATATCAGCATCAATGTTTTTCACCATAAAAAGGAATTTAATTTACTCTAAATACAGTATATTAGTCCCATTTAAAGGAGAACACTGATTTTACACATAAAGGTCAGTTAACTAGTCATGGAGAGCACTACTCAGCCTCTCAGCTTGAATTTAGAGAGAACGCACTTATAACAGAAAGTCTGGATTTGGGTTATTTAACAGGCAGGGAGGGTACCAAAGATATAAAGCTATAAGTTGCATTATGGGAAATGTAGGATTCAGTATTTCTTGAGCATCACTCACAGGGACGGAACTAAAAGTCGGGATATTTGAGCCTGTTGCTTTTATTTTAACCATTAAAAAAGGTATTATTTTCCAAGGTTTATCAATACTTGATCACCAGGGGTTAACAACTTTGTACAACTGATGAACTTTTGTCAGATTTAAGCCACAAAGTCGATCTTTGTGTTTGATCCCTTTGACTCCTACATGTCAAAGCTCAGTCAATGGACAGAGTTCAGGAGGAACCACATTGATTTATTTTCTTGAACCACACACATGAAATATTAATGTTGTCTTGTATGATCCAGTTAGCCAGCATCATTTTTCAGCAGCTCCAAAGCCAATATCTCGTGTTACATTATTTGTACTATACTATTTGATATCCAAATCCGAGAAATGAAACACTGTTTTTTTATGTTTCAAGTTCATCCAGGACTGTTACGTACAGACATGTGTGCCTAATGCACACGTATCAGGACTGCTGTTGTGCTTTTACATACCGTTTATATATCAGGTAATATTTAGACACCCAGCTGCCAACAGAGTACTTCCTGTTGCACTAATCAAATTCTCCCCTGAGACGCTGCTCATACAGGCAATGGCAGGTTGTCTTTGGCAGCCAAGAGGTACTTTTGCTGTATATTTATAGCTACTTGAATGAATAATAATAAAAAAGTATTAGCATTAGTGAGTGAATACTTTAGGTCTCATTTAGGTGCTTTTGCAAAATCACATTTACAAAATGTGATGCTGAGTCGCAGGTGATGTGAGGAGTCTTTCTTACATTGGTAGTGATAACTAATACATTCTCCACCCAATGTAGATACATATGAATCAAATCTTGAATAGCTGCTAAACCAACCAAATTCATTGTTAAGAGTCTAACTTCTAATACAGTGTTCAAATTATTATTTTTTTAAAAGGGATAAGTAAAAAACTATTTTTACTAATTTACTATGATCACAATTACAAGCATACACAGTGCACTGTAAGACTAAGGCTTGAAACTTCTGAGATTTCGGTTTACTAGATGTGAAAATCACATTGTTAGGTGATCAAAAGCTGCCCTGTAGCTACCATCCAATTTAAACAACATTTAAACAATAATTGAATAAAGTCATGCTTACTGTATGTGCTTTAATTGTCCCAGATTTGTGCAGAAACAGCACAGAGCCCAGTGGTGGAATGTAACTTAGTACATGTACTCAAGTACGGCGTGAACATACAGTTTTGCCGTACTTTACTTGATTATATCCATTTTATGTTGATTTTTACTTCCACTCCACTACATCTCAGAGGCAAATATTGTACTTGTTACTCCACTATGTTACTGTAGTTATTTTACAGGTTTATATTTTTAATGCAAAATATGAATCAACTAATAGGCTACATTAAGCTACCCAGTTGTTTATAAAGTTACCGGCTGCACCATTAAAGTGATGAACCATTTATGCATCACTTAGGCTCTTATAATGCATAGGCTAATAAATATGATTTTGCAAAGGGTCATACTGCATGAGTACTTTCACTTTTGGTACTTTAAGTATATTTTGATACTAATACTTGTAACATAGTATTTTACACTGCAGTATTTTTACTTTTACTTAAGTTAAAGATCTGACTGATAAATAAAAAAAAAGAAGCTAAATCTCACTCAAACGTAGGAGGGGTTACGAAAGTTGCGTAATGACGTAGCTGGCGGGAGTTGTGACGCTACGGTTCCTTGTTTTTGACGCAGCGCGGGAGATTCAGGAGAAGAAGAAGGGTCTGTGGAGACAGTCAGCCGGGGAATTTGTAAGTTGTCAGACCAACTCTCTTCTCGAGTCATAACTAGTTAGATAACCTCTCCGTTTAGTCCGAGTTGAGCACCCCGTAAACACCGTTTATCGAGCCGACCGCTGAGTTTAAAATACCGTAAGTTCGCTAACGTTACATTGGCTGGATTGTTAGCGATGAAGTAGCTCAACTCCTCGGCTCTAATCTTAACGTTAGTTATCTGAACCAGCTATGGGAGCTAAAGAGACACGGCAGTGGATAACTGTGGTCTACACATGTGTCACAAATGTGAAATGTTCACGTGTTAGTCCTACCTTCACGTATTGGTTACTGTTTGTGTTTTTGTGCTCGACAGTGTGGTGGTTTTGTGAAAAATGCCTTGCGAGAGGAAGCCGATGCGCTACGGCCACTCGGAGGGACACACCGAGGTCTGCTTCGATGACTCCGGGAAGTAAGTTCGATATTATAATGTCTTATTAAACAGGCGTTTGGTTGCCCTGTCCCCACTTTATTCATGTTTTTGTTGTTTAATGTATTAGTTTATTTAAATTGTGCACTGTTTCAGTTTGTAGCTATCATATTGTGTGTTTTGTTATTTGTATCTGTGAAAAGCGCTATGTAACTACATGTTACTTACTGAATGTATGTACATTTAACGTTAACTTACCTCTTTACTGTCTTGTTATTTAAGTTAGATGTTCAAACTCTAGTCAGTTTTGCTCGGAAATGAAAATGTATACAGTATATTTTGAATAACACTGGTCACTAGGAGTCTTAAAGGGGTGATATATATAGAGTATTTCACACTGTTCCTTAAGATCTCCTAATTGGATATGTAACATTTGTTGGGCTGAAAATGGTCTGGTTGATATTTTATTGGCCCTTATGCATCCCTGTGTTTTGGCTCTATTTGAAACAAGAGCTTTTCTTCCAAATATGGTATGCTCCTGAATATTTAGATGAGCTGCGCGCTGATTGGTTGAGCGAATTGCCATAGGCAGACATTAGAGATGCGATCTGATTGGTTGAGCGAATCCCCAATACACACACATTAGAGAAGCGACAGAATCTCATATTCCAGACACTGCAATGTTTCATTACCAAATTCACTTCTGAGACTTTTTTATGTGAGAAATCAACTATATAAAGCTCAAATATGGGCCGTTTTACGAGAATTGATGGCTAATTGCAAATATGGTAAGACTGTGTGTCGGACTTCAGCGGCGGTGCTGCTGCCTCGGCGCACGGCCAGCCTTCCTTCACAGACCCCGGCCTGCTGTGAGCTCCGTTAGGCTGGCAGCCCTGACAGAGCTCCAGGGCCTGCAGCTCCCCTCTTCCTGCTAGCTAAATGGCCTGTTGTGTGAGAGTGAGAGCGCGATCAGAGAGCTTGTTACACCAGCAATCTCTTACCACGTTACACACAATGTCACGCCACTTAGCTATACAACATCTAAATGTCTTATAAAGCTTACAACGGTGTCCGATTTCAAGTTAATGAATATTTGTGAACAGTGGGGGTTTCGTTAGCTGCGACTGTCCCTTCAATCCTATCTATGTGTAGCTACAAATCACGGCTAGTTAGCTTCATTTTTGGTCGTAATTCAAGTATATTTACAGTTTGAATTTCGTCACGCCACTTAGCTACACATCTAACTAAATGTCTTATAAAGCTAACTACGATGTCCGATTTCAAGTTAATGAATATTTGTGAACAGTGGGGGTTTCGTTAGCTATGACTGTCCCTTCAATCCTAGCTATGTGTAGCTAGCTACAAATCACGGATAGTTAGCTTCATTTTTGGCGTAATTTCTGTATATTTACGGTTTGTATTTCATCACGCCACTTATACAAGATCTCCCTAAAGGTCTTATAAAGCTAACAACGGTGTAACTGGAACCTGTGGTAACAGATTGCTGGTGCAACAAGCTCTCTGACCGTGCTCTCACTCACACACACCGGGCATTTAGCTAGCAGGAAGAGGGGAGCTGCAGGCCCTGGAGCTCTGTCAGAGCACCAGCGTTTAGTAATCCATTATCCAAAAGCCGGTGACTTTGCGCGGGTATGGAGTGCTGTCGGCTGCAAGCCGTAACGGAGCTCGAAGTTCCTCAGAGCAGGCCGGGGTGTGTGAAGGAAGGCAGGCTGGGCGGCGAGGCAGCAACACAGGCAGCACCGGTGCCGAACTCCGACACACAGTCGGACAAAATTTGCAATTAGCCATCCATTTTCGTAAAGTGGCCCATATTTGAGGTTTACATAGTTGATTTCTCCCATAAAAAGTTTCAGAAGTGAATTTTGTAATGGAATAGCAGAGATCTGCGTGACCTAGCTAGATTCAGAAGACTACCTGATCTCAGGTCAGTTGTGTAGCCTATGTAAATGTTGGGGCGTGACTGTTCTCTTCAGGTTCCGGATTTTGAGCTGCCTACGCAGGCAACTCAGCTTTGTTGGGATTCGCCCGTTTTCAGCGGCAGTTTCAAAATATGAGATTTTCATAGTAAAGGGGTGTCAGTGGGACTTTGAGCTTCTATGTATGTCCTTTTTAACCACTGAACTGTCGTTATTCAACTATGACAGGGTAAAATCAGTTTTGCATTCTATCACCCCTTTAAAGATTTTTTATATTGTTTATTTTTAAAGCAATGTTAATTCATTTAAATGTATGATCCATCTCATGATCTTGCCTGGTAAATTTCATATTCACAAATCAATTTTTTTCAAGTCATTAAAAGTTTTTTGATAGATTTTTTTTTTTTTTTTAATTTTAATGCAGTTTCTTGGACGTGCCAAGTCTATTTTACAAGACATTATTATATCACATTTGTTGGGGTTCTTTTTAGTTTTATAGTGTTATTGTACACTTAGTTTTGAATTCTGAGTCTGACTCTCTGTATACAGTCTGTGGTTTAGATAAAAAAAAATGAAATTACTCTCAATTGTCATTTTGCACAATAGTAAATTGACAAAAAAAAAGCACTCTTGACCATGATGACATTGTCCTCAGGTTCATTGTAACGTGCGGGAATGATGGAGATGTTCGGATATGGGAGGGTCTGGATGATGACGATCCAAAGTTCATCACCGTCGGGGAAAAGGCGTACTCTCTCGCACTCAAGGTTGGCCATTTCATCTTGTGGCTGTTTTGTTTTTTGGGATCTGTGATAATGTATGATTGATTTCTACTGAGACCCTTTGTAATGAATCAGCTGTCAGTGGAAGATTGAGATGTGTTTGTCCCTCCACAGAATGGAAAGCTGGTCACGGCCAGCTCCAACAACACAGTGCAGATCCACACGTTTCCTGACGGCGATCCAGATGGCATCCTGACCCGGTTCACTACCAACGCCACGCATGTCGTCTTTAACAGCAGCGGCTCCAGAGTCGCCGCCGGATCCAGGTACTTGAGATCACTTTTTGAAAACGGAACAAGAAGCAAGTTGAAAGTGATCGCATTGTTCCTGCCAAAGGTGGCAAAATGTGCCTATTTGCACATCTAAAGCTTTCTAATTTGCACATCATATCTCCCGTACAAAACCAGAAAGTTGTGGTTTTATGTGGAGTTGTGGTGTAACTAGTTCCTGGTCAGGCGTGACAATTCTCTGCTGGTTCCCAACCAAAAAATAGGTACACCACATTCTACTTTTATTTCTGTTTCTGTATGGTATGGTGTAGGTTGTGGTTTTTTCGAACTTTTGGACGGAGGGCAGATTAGCTGTTTCCTCCTGTTTCTGATCTTTATGTTAAGCTAAGATAACCAGCTGCGGACTGTAGCTTCATATTTATGGTTCAGACATGAGAATGGTTTCTTCATCCAACTCTGAACAAGGAAGTAAGTAACTATTTATACATCACATTTGACAACCAAGTGCTTGACAAAAGAAATGAGGCAACCAACATAAAAACAGACATTAAAGGTGCAGTAGGTAAGACTTATAAAACTAACATTCTGTCATATTTGTTGAAACTGACCCTATGTTCCAGTAGAACTACATGAAGCAGGTCATTTAAAAACAATCCCAGATCCTCTGGCACCACCTACAGCCTGTAGTGGGATTTGCAAAAATCCACAGCTCCCTGTTCAGATGCACCAATCAGGGCCAAGGGGTGGGTCTTACTGCGTGTCAATCACTGCTCATGCACCTACATTCATTCTCCCTTGTGGGGGGAGGGGCTTAGGAGACCGTTTTGGGCTTTAATAGAAAGGGAGGAGGAACTGCAAAGTTGTTGATGTTCAAATCTTGACTTAAGTCCTGGCTCTCCGCAATCCAGCCTACGGCACCTTTAATACAGACTTCGGAAGACTTAAACTCAACAAAATTGAAAATTATCATATTAAACAGGTGGCTGCTTTTTAAAGATTCCCACAGATTTTAAGTCCAAAGGGAGAGAGTTTAGGAGCAACAACGTTGAAGTCGCAGTCTCCTTTAGTTTTAAGCCTGGAAATCCAGAGCCTTAAATTGGATTCTGATAGGAAAGTAAATAAGCATATTCCCCAAAACTGCCAAACTAAATAAATATGAATAGATCGATTACTGAAGATCTGCATTAACTGAGTCTCTTGAAACCATTTCTGCATTGGACATTTCTATTTATTTATTTTTTTAAGATTATTTTGTGGGGCTTTTTTGTCTTTAATTGAAGCTGCTTCAAAATGTTCAAAGACCCCTTCAATCACACAGCCTGGTAGGTTTCAACACAGACTTGTCGATAACTGTGACAAATGTCCAATCATAAACATTGTTGAGAACCTTTTTATGAGCCATAAATCCTAAAGAAACATATCACATTTTGATTTGTGATATCCAGTTATGAGGACGTTCATCCGACTGGGCAGACTCACCGGTTCATCTTAAGATATCTCTCGCCAGTGATCCCAGAGAAGAACCAGAGCTGAAAGACAAGCAAATGTCACTTCTCCTCAGCCAAGCGATGCGCGTTCCCTCCGCTCCGGCTTCTCCTGTGGCGGCTGGTGAAGCTGTCGTGCGTAATGTGCGTCTGTGTTCAGTATACTATGACTAAACCGGACTAAGATCTCATTAGATTCAGTATTGTTGTTCCAGTTCAGAATGAGCTGCACATGGAAGTGTATCTGGATGATATATCCCCCTCAAAGACAAGAGCAGCATGTTGGGTTGCCTTCTGATGAGTCTAGATTAGCGATAAACGTCTGTTTGCTACCAGAATTGATTTGCCCTAACCAGGTTTATCACAGCAATAAAAGCCCAGAGCATGGCGCCTCGTTGATGAGGCTATTTTCACGCCGGTAATTTCTCTGGTGGTATTGATTTTAGAAATTCAGGCATCTGAGGCTGTTAGGGCAAATTTGGCATCTGCTTTCTGGCGGACGTTGGAGGAAATCAGGGTTATTTTCCTTTCTCTCTTTCATTGATTTGACAATTTGCACTTGTGCTGGGTCACAGCTGATGTGCCCCTTCGTTCCATTCTGTCGCTGGCGCTCACGTGTGAGCACAGATTGCCTGCACGTGCCAGTTTGCACATATTTTATTTCTCTTGTTTTCCTCCAGTGACTTCATGGTTAAGGTGGTGGAGGTGTCGGACAGCAGCCAGCAGAAAACACTCCGTGGCCACGAAGCGCCCGTCCTCAGTGTCACCTTTGACCCTAAAGATGACTTCCTGGTGGGTAAACTGTTTTAGAAATGCAACATTGGCTGTTGGTGTGCTGATGATTTAGAAAACACCGTCGGAAATTAGCATCCCCTGAAACTCCCAAATAAAGTTAAAACTGTGTTGAATTATAAGCTGGGCAGTATTTTAGGTTTTAAATATGTGGTTCGCAAAGTTGGGTCCGGGGACCTCCATGGGTCCTAGCGGGTATTCCAGGGGGTCCCCAGCAAAAAAGGGGGGAAATAATTTACACTAATAATGAAATCCTTAAGTAATACAATGGCATTGTAGTGTAATGTGTATTGTAGAATTCAATTCAATTAAATTTTATTTATAGTATCAAATCATAACAGAAGTTATCTCGAGACACTTTACAGATAGAGTAGGTCTAGACCACACTCTATAATTTCCAAAACCCCAACAATTACAGTAATTCCCTCAAGAGCAAGCATTAGCAGTGGCTATTGCGACAGTGGCAAGAAAAAACTCCCTTTTAGGAAGAAACCTCGGCAGACCCAGACTCTTGGTAGGCGGTGTCTGACGGGCCGGTTGGGGGTGTGATGGACAGTGGCGATAATAGTCGCATTAGAGGTCACAGTGACTTCGAGGGTCATCGTGGAAGTTCATGTCAGAGCATGGGTGGATGCAGCAGGACGCAGCAGGATGCGGCCGGGAATTGCAGAGAATCGCAGAGCATAGCTCTGCGAAGAAGAAACATAAGGACTCCGGGGAGTAAACTCCCCAGAGCTAGATTAGTAACAAGCATTTCTGGGACAGGATGCATACAAAAGTAACCAGTAGAGATGAGAGAGCAGCTCAGTGTGTCATAGGAAGGAAACAGCCTCCCCGGCAGTCTAGAATTATAATAGCATAACTAAGAGAGACATGTTAAAGAGAGGTGCCTGGTCGGGCTAGAACTCTCCCCAACCGGATCGGGCTGTACTGGTCTGCCTCCCTCTACTCTCGCTAGATTATTAATTATACAGTATATAAAACTGATGACTACGAGGAGAAGCAGGTGGGCCGGGTTAGGCGGACGCTGCAACTCTTCACTCCCTAACTATAAGCTTTATCAAAGATGAGGGTTTTAAGTTTACTCTTAAATGTGGTGACGGTGTCTGCCCCTCGAACCCAGATTGGGAGCTGGTTCCACAAAAGCGGAGCCTGATAGCTGAAGGCCCTGGCCCCCAGTCTACTTCCAGAGACTCTAGGAACCACAAGTAGCCCCGCATTCCGGGAGCGCAGTGCTCTAGTGGGACAATAAGGTACTAAGAGCTCTTCTAAGTATGATGGTGCTTGACCATTTAGAGCTTTGTAAGTCAGGAGGAGGATTTTAAATTCGATCCTAGATTTCACAGGAAGCCAATGCAGAGAAGCTAATACAGGAGAAATATGATCTCTTCTCTTAGTTCTCGTCAGAACACGTGCTGCAGCATTCTGGATCAGCTGGAGAGTCTTAAGGGACTTATTTGGGCAACCTGATAATAAGGAATTGCAGTAATCTAGTCTAGAAGTAACGAATGCATGGACTAGTTTTTCAGCATCGTTTTGAGACAGGATATTCCTAATTTTGGCAATGTTACGAAGATGTATGACTATTTTGGTCATTGAGTTCATACACGTTCTATAATAAAACATCTAAAAGCAAAAACTCCTATTCAGATGGGGGTTTGTGGTCTAATTTATTAGTTTAAGGGTCCTTGACATGAAAAAGTTTGGGGACCACTGTTTTTTTATTAAAGCACTGTACATGATTCTGTTCACAAAATACTACTGAAAAACGGCGAGATGTTTCTAGAAAGATCGATATCTATCGATCCTGAGGGAAATGTAAGCATACAGTAACTTATGCGATGCATAAGAAACACCGACACACAGGAATATAGAATAGAAACGTAATAATAAAAACACAGCAGTGAATAAAGATACAGAAAAGGATGTAGGGGTGTAAATCTTCACTGGTCTCACCAATCTTCTGTCAACTATTCGATGTCACGATGCTTCACCTCCTCAATATTGTATATTGCTACCCATGGTTTTCCATCGACAAATTCAAGCAGTCAGATATATATGCTCTAAAAAAAAAAAAGACACTTCCTGAATGTAGCGACGTCTGAGCATAGACGAACAAAAAAAAAGCAGCGGCCGGAAAATCAACAAGTAACGTCATTAGGCAATAATTGATTATGGTCTGTCCGCATCGCGATGCATCCATGCAATGATTAATTTCAACACCCCTTAAAGAATGTACACACAACGACATTCCACACACTCTGTGGGCCCTATCTTGCACACGGCGCAGCGCCACGCAAAGCCCGACGCAAGTGTCTTGGCTAGTTGTCAATTTCCCGTCTAACCTGCCTTACTTCAGGCAGCGGGAAGTGATCGCGCCACTGACCAACAAAAACCTGGTCTAAAGTCAGCGCAGCATTTCATTGTTATTTTAACAGCGCGTTAGTAAAATGCGCCTAGGCTCGTGCACCGTGCGCACACTATGCTTGTTACACACACAGAGAAGCCAGCAGCACACAAACATGCAAAAGATTACAAATAAAAATATTACGGTGCAAATCCTCCATCATAATAGCAACGCACCAAGGTACAAACGCGCCTGGCTTTTAAAGGGAATGGGAGATGACACTCTGATTGGTTTATTGCATGTTACGCCCAAAACACACCTGTGAATTTAATGAAGACACTAAGTACAACCCTTTTGGACCAGGCGCCCGGCGCACAGACCCTTTTTTCAGCCGTCAAACTAGCAAAAGTGGTTTTGGACACGCCCTAAACACACCTGTGCCAGGCGCCTCACGCTGTGCGCTTAGATCATTAAAATAGGGCCCTGTGTCAGACACCATAGTTCAGTTTTTCCTAATTGCAATGAAGAGTTGTAACGATTCATCTGCTCATCTGTCAGGCGTCTGCCAGCTGTGACGGCTCCGTCGTGGTATGGAATATCGAGGAGCAGGTACGTCGGTGTTTCAACACCTCACACTGAAATATTTTTCTAAACGCAAACTTTTTTTATTTATTTTTATGTGCGCTCCATCTGTCCAGCCTGTCTGATGCTGATCTGCTTTGTGTCTGTTCAGTCTCAGCTGATCAGTTGGCCTGTGCTGCAGAAGACCAATGACATCACCAATGCAAAATCTCTGTGTCGGCTGGCCTGGCAGCCCGGGACGGCAAAGGTCAGTGACCCAACTCTTTGAGTCCGGTGTCCACCATTACATCTGCGTCTCTCCAGCACTTCCTCAGTCCAAACCACATCAGTGATTTTAGTCATTGATTATGATCTAATCAACAGAAGAGGCAAATCTAACCCTAAAAGAAAAATATTCTGTGTGTGCGCCCAGTTTTTAGCAGTTCCTGTAGAGACGAAGGTGCACCTGTACGAGCGAGGATCCTGGAACCACGTGAGCACTCTGTCCGATGATCTTCAGACACAGGTGAGGTCCAGGTGGACGTACACATGTCATGTTCAGGGTCAAGTCGTCTTCATGAAAGGCCACTCCACACTTTTAAATCCTAAGCAGTTATGTTCTCTCTAAGTTTTGTTATTCTTTTTGCTCCCTGTTTTCTGTGCAGCTCATCAACGTGGTGGCTTGGTCTCCGTGTGGGAAGTTCCTGGCAGCTGGCAGCGTGGGGGGTTCACTGACAGTGTGGGACGTGAACAGCAAGTTGTGTGTGGAAAGGTACGCAACACGGACGTGTGCAGAAGTTGAAAAACGTTTTTTTTATATATTTAGTTTTTTTTGTTGGAATAGAGAGCCGAAATCATGCCCTTCTACTTCCAGCCAATGGGACCTATCGAAAAAAATATGAACGAGAGTCAATGGAGAGATAATAATAATTTTTTGATCCCGTTTGAATTGAGCCAAATATGATGTTCGTCAATTTAAAACATTATTTTTCAACCGAAGAAAGTCTGTTTGTTGTGAAACTGTTGAAGTATAAGACTGTGAAAATATGTAATTAGAAAGACTACAAACTTCATGGATGACGTCTCTCTGAAGCTACGATGTCTGTGTGTATCGTACCGCGGATGTAACGTTACTCTAATGAGCAGAGGATCTCGCTTGTTCTTTTGCTTCTCTGCTGAAAACACTTGACTGGATAAAACACATCAGGTAAGATAACGTTACATGTGTTGTTTAACAGAGCTAAGCTAGCTAGCTAGCTAGCGAGCAAACCAAGCATCAAGCTAGGTGACGTAGATTGTGTGAGACGGGAGATGTAGTCCACTGAGCGGTTTCACACTAAACTAAGTGGTCATATGACCAACTTACGGCTAACTGAGACTTTCTTCGGTTGAAAAATTATCTTTTAAATTGAGGAACATCATATTTGTAATCCATGGCTCAATTCAAACGGGATCACAAAATGATTTGCCTCTCCCCGTTCACTACCGTTCATATTTTTTTCATGAGTTAAGGTCCCATGAGTTCCACAGGAAGGGGCGGGACTTTGGCTCTCTATCGGATGTAATTAATCATCACTGGTGACATTTTAATAAAAGTAGCAACTTGTTATGCTTTGGCTACACTGCAATCATAACGTATGTGGACTGTTTAACTGGCTGCACCTGGAGCGCGCGCACGGCGTAGGATTGTGTGAGTCACAGGCGAGACGGTGAGCTTTTGCTTTGGGATTGTTGTTGTTGTTGTTGTTTCTTCGGTTTTTGAGCCGGCACAGCGCTGTGAAACGTCAATCTATTGTCCGCTATTATCAGAGGACGCAACCAAACTGCCATTATGCTCAATACGCTTGCTTGTCACTAAGTCATTTCCTGTATATTGGTAGTTTACTTTAAAAGAAATAGACACTTTATGATCCATTTCTGAGTAGAAGGACCGCGCGCACACCTCGCTTGTAGAGCGGATCGCCGCGGTGCATACGCACCACACGCTGCTCTCGTGCCCAGTGTAGCCAGTTTCATTGATTATAGTGGAGTGTGTTACACATGCTATGTAGCCGGCTTGTTACTAACTGGTTAAAGGGGTGTCTGCATTAAAGCTGTAGTGCGTGTTTATATGGATGGAGATTGGTTCTGCTAATGCAGCTAAAACGCTTGTGTGGAGGGATCAGTTTGTTTACAAATGAGAACGTAGTAGTGTGGATGTAGCCTTAGAGGATCCGTAGATGTTCAGGATCACTACAGTGGACGTGGTCTCTCCTCTGCTGCAGGCAGAAGCACGAGAAGGGCTTCACGGTGTGCAGTTTGGCCTGGCATCCGTCCGGCAGCCAGATCGTCTACACGGACACAGAGGGCTGCCTGGGCCTGCTGGACGGACTCAGCACCTCTACACCCAACACCAACACCACCAAGGTACTGCTCGGATAACTAGGGCTGGGTATCGTTCAAAATGTTTTCATACCGAAACCAATACTGTGACTTAGATACCGCTTAAACGATAATTTTTTTTTAGTACCAATTTTATAAAACAAAAAGACATTACAACATTACCAAACCTTTTTCAGTTCTACTACTGTGTGTAACGTAGAGTTTTACCTGGGTGTCTCTACGACGTGTAACGTTAGACAGTCAAAAGCATTATTAGAGCTTGGTACAAGCATGCTGCGGGCTTATTGGCCCACTGACACTGATGAGATTTACTAAATTTTTTGATACTTTTAGAGGCTTACTTTCAGTCTGTGCGTTAAGATTATTGAACTGGGGACCCAGCCCTACGGATAACGCACGATTTAAACGTTGCGTTGATATTTTCATGACAAAAAGGTAAACGCACAACTTCTAATAATCTGGGTGTGGTTTTGTTTTTTTCATGTCATTTTGATGCTAAATAACTAACTATTCAGCAGGCACCAGCAACAAAAGCAGCCAAAGACTACGACGACCTGTTTGATGATGATGATGATAGACTCATGGATGAAGGGCTGAGTGAGACCAACTCACCGGTTAAGAAACCCGTCGCCGGGGACGACGACGACGATGACGATGATTTCCTCATGCCTGCAACAGGGCGGGTGAAGAACAGAGGGGCGATCCTGGATGATGAGAACTCGCTGGGTGAGTGCCAGAAGGGTTACGAGTAGAGCTGGGCGATATATCGATATTATATCGATATCGTGATATGAGACTAGATATCGTCTTAGATTTTGGATATCGTAATATCGTAATATGAGTGTTGTCTTTTCCTGGTTTTTAAAGGCTGTATTACAGTAAAGTGATGTCATTTTATGAACTTACCAGACTGTTCTAGCTGTTCTGTTATTTGCCTTTACCCACTTAGTCATTATATCCATTTTACTAATGATTATTTATCTGAAATCTCATTATGTAAATATTTTGTGAAAGCACCGATAGTCAACACTACAATATCGTTGCGGTATCAATATCAAGGTATTTGGTCAAAAATATCGTGATATTTAATTTTCTCCATATCGCCAAGCCTTAGTTCCGAGTGAGGGAGGATACAGATGTGTGACGGGTTAAAGTCAAAGAAACAACAGGAAGTGTGTTATTAACCCTTGTGTTGTCTTCCCGTCGACCATGCAACTTTTTGTTTTTTGTTTTCTTTCAACATTTTTGATGTTTTTGTCACTTTTCCAGATGTTTTTATTAACTTTTTCTGCGCATTTTGAAGCTTTTTCCATCATTTTTGTCATTTTTTTTTTCTATGTTCTTTTCTCTTCTTTTTTTTTTTTTCAAATGATATAAAATGAAGTAAAACGCCCAAATTCAATGAAAGCAGCGAACTGATCATTTATTTAACTTGTGAAGAGCGTTGTAGAGAACCATCCACGTTGCTTTTTGTTGTTGAAAATTTGGTTGAAAAAACCTGAATATCTGATTTATAGAAACTTTTTGAAAATGGGTAAAATTTGACCCGAGGACACCAGGAGGGTTAAGATACCAGGCCGTCCTAAACTACTAGGACGGCCTCAGTGCTCCGTGTTATAGATTCTTCAAGAAGTCCACTGGAGCAATAACGTTCAAAAGACTAATCTTCACACCTCAACTGTCAAAGTTAATGCAGATACTATTCTCATTAATATTCAACGAGCTAAGCTGCTAGACTCTGATTGGCTAACAGCTAGCCAATGAGAGCCTGGCTATCAGCACCCTTTATCCAGCCCAACTGGGCGAGCTCATGAATAGTGATGAGCTCAGACGACACCACGTCAGACTGACCAGCTTTTGTAATTGTTCTGATTTCTCCGCTTATTTCTTTTCAGTGGCTAGAGCTGACAGAGGAGCTAGCAGTTCATTTTCACATTCACAACATAACACAAACGTATCAAAAAATACAAGGAAAAATGGTTTTGTGTGGCAGGGCACCCTTTAAATGCATATAGAATATCTAATTTTTCGTTTGATCGATTTCTCCTTGGGGCATAACTTTTGTTCACGAAGTGAATGTCATCAGAAGGGGAAAAAGAAAGCTCGGGAATGGATGCTGGTTCCCTTAGTACTGTTAAACTTTTCTCCGTAGACAAGCTTGTTAATCTGAAGGAAATAAACCCGAACTTCTGCTGACTTGTTGAGAAACATGCTGAATGTATGGTTCACATGAATCAACAATAAGTGGTTTTAGCATTTTTATTTTTCCTATTTATTAAAGACTTCTATGGTTCCATCTCTGCATGTGTGTTTTATTCAGACACTGGATCGCTGAAGTTCGGTCAGGACAAATTCGGGGACGATGACAACACGGGCAGCGCCGTAGTTCCTGCAGCTGCCCCGCTGGTGCCCATGCGTCCCATCTATGAGGGCCCCATGCCCTCGGCGCCCCAGAAGGCCTTTCAGCCGGGCTCTACCCCTGCACACCTCACACACCGCTTCATGGTAGACTCCAATAAATGCTGCTGGAACCCTTTTATTCTTCTGTATATTGTTGTAAAGACTCCCTAAAACTTAATCTTGAGCTAAATAGGGCTGTCCTCGACTAAAGAAATTCTTAGTCGACTAACACTTATACGATTTTGTCGACTAATCGATTAGTTGATTTAATTGACAGAGCTGTGCTCTTTGAGAGGTGGTTAAGACTAGACAAGCACAATATCAAATGTAGTTAATTAACCATCTGTAAAACTGAGGTTCTCCACAATTAATCCTGCAAAAGCACCACTTTAAATCTTGTGTTTACCATAAATGTGTTCAGAAGTTTCTTGGAAATAAGTAATTAAGCATGAATAAGCATAAAAAAATGACTAATCGACTAAAGAAATCTTAGTCGACTAAGACCAAAACAACCGATCAGTTGACTAATCGACTAAGAGGTGGCAGCCCTAGAGCTAAATATGAAATTAAAAAGATTCCCAGTCTCATGTGTAGTAACGGCGACATTGTGCCTCAGATGTGGAACTCTGTGGGAATAGTTCGAGGCTACAACGACGAGCAGGACAACGCCATCGACGTGGAGTTTCACGACACGGCCGTGCACCACGCCATGCACCTCACCAACTCGCTGGGTCACACCATGGCTGATCTTTCCCAGGAGGCCGTGCTGCTGGCCTGCCCCAGCACGGACGAGCTCGCCAGGTAAACCTCCTTCTGCCCCGTTTTGTGTTTTTAATGTTACATTGATATATATACAGTACAGGCCAAAAGTTTGGACACACCTTCTCATTCAATGTGTTTCTTTATTTTCATGACTATTTACATTGTAGATTCTCACTGAAGGCATCAAAACTATGAATGAACACATATGGAATTATGTACTTAACAAAAAAGTGTGAAATAACTGAAAACATGTCTTATATTTTAGATTCTTCAAAGTAGCCACCCTTTGCTTTTTTTGATAACTCTGCAAACCCTTGGTGTTCTCTCAATGAGCTTCATGAGGTAGTCACCTGAAATGGTTTTACCTTCACAGGTGTGCTTTGTCAGGGTTAATTAGTGGAATTATTTCCCTTATTAATAAAAAAAGCAAAGGGTGACTACTTTACAGAATCTAAAATATGTTTTCAGTTATTTCACACTTTTTTGTTAAGTACATAATTCCATATGTGTTCATTCATAGTTTTAATGCCTTCAGTGAGAATCTACAATGTAAATAGTCATGAAAATAAAAAGGAAACGCATTGAATGAGAAGGTGTGTCCAAACTTTTGGCCTGTACTGTATTTTTTTTAATTCTCGCAGTAAATCTTTCAACTTGCTCCACTTATCTCTTCTCAGTAAGCTCCAGTGCCTCCACTTCTCCTCGTGGGACACCAATAAGGAGTGGATGGTGGACCTGCCGGAGGGCGAGGACGTGAGGGTGCTGTGTCTGGGTCAGGGCTGGGCGGCGGTCGCCACCAGCGCGCTGATGCTCCGACTCTTCTCCATCGGCGGAGTCCAGAGAGAAATCTTCAGCCTGCCGGGGAACGTGGTCTGCATGGTCGGACACGGAGAGCAGCTGCTCATCGTCTACCATCGAGGTTAGAGAGACGCACACACACACAAACAGAAAAACACTAAAACACACACATGAGTCTGCTATGTTAGCGTTTATAACATAGCTTGTTTAATAGCTTGTTGGATAGTAAGTCACGCACTACAACTAAAACGGAAATAAGCCATAAGCCTCACCATGTGTGAAGTGATACAGGCTAATATTGAAGATCTACTGTTGTGTTGGGTAGCCTGCTTACTGGAGTTCCACAACTACGTGTGTGTGTGTGGGGGGGTGGGGGGTTGGGGGTGGGTGTGTGTGGGGGGTGGGTGTGGGTGGGTGTGTGTGGGTGGGTAGCAGGCAGTGGACCAAACCACTGTGAGGCAAGGGAGACCTTCCCCTCACATGGATAAGGTCCTGACCCCCCTGCTATTTCTGCCTATGCACACACAAACTCACACAGAGGTGATTCAGCCCCATTTACTACAAATGCTATACACTCAACATTACAGCAGACCATTTTATACAATAGTATTTATTTTGTGGTCTGTTGTTTCCAATCGTTTAACTCTATGTAGACCTAAAACATGCCTGAGTTGAGTAATATGTCAGCGAACATCATGTCTGCTTTATTTTTGTCTATGCTCCCATCAGTTTTGTTCATATAAGTTTGTCTGGCAATCTTCACTGGGATGGACAGTCCAGCTCAAGCAAGTTTCAAGCCTCTGCCAATAAATTTTCATAGTGCACAGAAATAACTGAAACCAGTAGCTGCCTCCAAAGCTTAAAAATACACTATAGTAATTGGCCTAATCTCCCTGGTAAATGTACTGTATTTATATAGACACTGCAGTGCAGACCATATTGTAGCATCACTCACACTGTGTTTCATTTTCCGCCATCAGCTCCAGGTTTTGATGGGGAACAAGCTCTGGGCGTTCAGCTGCTGCAGTTCGGTAGAAAGAAGAGGCAGCTCATCAACGGGGAAGCCCTCCCGCTGTCTCTCCAATCCCACCTGTCCTGGCTCGGATTCACCGCTGAGGGTCAGTCTGTCCGTTTGTAAAGAAAATATATTTGTTTTATTTCAAATCAATTTTATTTATAGCGTCAAATCACAACAGGAGTTACCCCAGGACACTTTACAGATAGAGTAGGTCTAGACCACACACTATAATTAACAAGAGCAACATTTCTCTGACCTTGTTTGTCAAATAAAATTAGCAGAAGCAGAATTTCTCTCCGACTACACCCTCATCTTTGGATTTTAAAGTTGACAGCCTGGTTACGTCGCGGTTTTTCAGGTACCCCGTGCTACGTGGATTCGGTTGGGGTGGTCCGGATGCTGAACCGCTCGCTGGGCAACACATGGACGCCAGTGTGTAACACCAGAGAGACCTGCAAAAGCAAGTCGGACCACTACTGGGTGGTCGGAATACATGAGAACCCTCAGCAGCTCAGGTGAGCTCGCTTTTCTACGCTGCTCTGTTGTTTTCTACATCTGAGAGGTTGGTTATATGTCGACGTCTTTCAAAATGTTCGGATCGAGTTGGAGGCGCAAAAGAACTTCTTGTTTGTCATCACTAAAACAGCTTTTGGCTTGTTGAAAAAAAATGTTCCTTATTGTAATAATTACACTTAGAATATCATATTGAATGGTAGAAAACAAGGTTTTATAAGTGCTTCATAAATGATTTTAATTACTCATAAAATTGTTTTCGAAAGGAGTTTAAAGATTTTTTTTTGGGGGGGGGGATTTTCCGCTTTTAATTTTTGACAGGACAGCTAGGTGAGAAAGGGGGAAGACGTGCAGGAAATAGTCACAGGTCGGATTCGGACCCTGGACCTCTGTGTGGAGGCATAAACCTCTCACTATATGTGCGTCTGCTCTACCACTGAGCCAACCCGGCCATCATACCAGCAGTTTTTTAAATGTCCTATTCCCAATTTAGGTAATTTTCAGTGAAAACTCTTTGAGATTTGAGAATTGGCTGCCGAAAAAAAACCCTCAAGAGGGAAAGTTTTCTGAAAACCAAACCCAGAGGACACAACACGCTAATGTTTTTTTGCATTCATGAAGCTGCTGTTCATCATCTGAATGAATGCAGTCGCTATTTACTTCTGGATTATCATTTGATGGTAGCATAACTTTGAACAAAAATACCAGCTAAATGTCCACTGTGATGGTTCACCTTTCTCTCGAGTAAACTTCAAGGCTCTACAAATTGTAAATCTAAAAGAAAAGGGCCAGCATGACATTAAATCTGATCATCTGTAGTTAGGATATGATCTACAAAACAACCAGCGTGGTGTTTTTGTGTTCTCGCTGGTTAATCGTTATGTTTTGGAGTTTGTTTCCCTCTCCCTAAATCCAGTTTGTTCTGGTTCCTGTCAGGTGTATTCCATGTAAAGGCTCCAGGTATCCTCCGACGCTGCCCAGACCTGCTGTGGCCATCCTGCCCTTCAAGCTGCCTCTGTGTCAGACCTCCACAGAGAAAGGACAGATGGAGGTAAACCCACCGGAGACGGTTTGCTTTGATCAAACTGCACAGATGCTAACATCTGCTAATATCTTAGTTTGTTGTTCATTAACATTTATAAAAGATGTATCTTCTGTGCCTCCTAAGAGTGTAATGTTTGGCAGTTTTGCTAGCTTGTGATGCTACAGTGACTTCTTGCTTTTGATTGGACAGCGGTACAGATGTTTCTTATCGACAGATTTACGCATTACTAAAGTCTTTTATTAGCTAAGACAGGGCTCAGCAACCATTTTTGGTATTACGTGCTTTTCAAAATGTTCTTTTTAATCAGTGTGCCATATCAGCATTAAGCATGCCACCATTTACAGAGTCCACAGTGCTATTATTATTTTTTCCTTAGCGCTGCATTCCGTGAGGATGGCAACGAGTACTACCCAATCAGAGGCAGAGTAGGGAGGGTCATCACGAATGCGGATGGGGAGGGTGGGGGGTCAACCAAACTAGCGTAAATAACAGGCTGTGCTTTTGTCAATGGCTGTGAAAGAGGTCATTTGGTATGTGGATGAGAGAACATTTCCAAAAAAACTTGCTTGCCCACTTGGATGGAGTTATGACTACTGTCTACTTTATTCCCTTATAATGCCCATATTTACCGCTGCCTTTTTTAAACTTTATCCTTGCACTGCTATAGTTTTTATATTACTATGTCTACATTATTGTCCATATTTAATGCTGGTGTCTAGACTTTATCCTTGCACTATTGGACTTATTTGCACTACCACCATGACACACACTCTAATAAAGCACCTTACCATGCATACTGAATCACAGGGTCAGTCACTGCAAGCGTCTCATGCTTATACATCCCTTAGTACATTCATGTGGATTTTTTTATTTAGTATCTTTTCTTGTCCATATTATTCATGTGGATTTGTTATGTTATCATCTTGTTTATGATTTATGTGTATGTTGTGTGTGATGTATTTAAGCTACTGGGATCTTGAATTTCCCCTTGGGGATCAATAAAGTATCTATCTATCTATCTCTAATCCAGATGTGCCAAAATAATTTCAGGTTTTCTATTATAGTTATTGGTAATATTAAACTGTCTTTCAGATTACATAAAGTAACCCAGTCCTGTCAGACCAACATCATAAATGGGTTAATACTTCTCTGTATGGTAAAATGGAAGTAACCAGTCTGTGTCCCGCTCTGTCGCCCTCCAGGAGCAGTTCTGGCGTTCAGTCCTCTTCCACAACCACTTCAGCTTCCTGTCGTCCAGCGGCTACGAGATCGATGAGGATGGACAGAGTCAATCCCAGAAGGAGCAGCAGGAGCTGCTCATGAAGATGTTTGCAGTTGAGTCTAAAAAAAAAAACTGGGATCACACTTAGTTTAAATTTATGATCAGTGATTTTAGAAGTGCGCCTTGTTTTCTGTAGCTGCTGTTGTGTTCAGAGTCCATGTTTTTTTTTTCTTCCAGCTGTCCTGTAAGCTGGAGCGAGAGTTTCGCTGCGTGGAGCTGGCGGAGCTCATGACCCAGAACGTGGTGACTCTGGCCATCCGATACGCGTCCCGATCCAGACGCATGGCCCTCGCCCAGAGGCTCAGTGAGATCGCCCTGGAGAAAGCCAACCAGATTCAGGAAGACGAGCCAGAGGAAGAGGAGCCAGAATACTCCGGCGTCAGACGGACCTCTGGGTAATGCCAAAATGCATTTATCCCTTTTTTGACGGTTGTAGTAAATTAGTGCAGCCGTTCAGCTTTTACACCACACTCGCCTGTGGTTGTAAGACTTGACTCTGTTTCACTGTGAGAAACTCGTACGAGGTTCTGGTCCTCAGCCAAATATTATTTGTAAGGGAATAAACCTCCGCTCTGTAACAACGCTGTACTACCGCGAGTTGGTTTTTATAGTGGCATTCCTCCAGTTAATCTTCCATCTATAATATATCAGTAATTCAAGAAGATCAAGTTAATAGTTTTAAACCAAGACCTCCGGTATTTGGATCAAGTTGCTTGTCAAAAAAATAAAGCTTTTTAGATTAAAGGACCGTTCCGGCGCAAAATTAACCTAGTGGTTAATAACATACTTGTACTGAGTCGAACGTTCTCTGGGATATGTTTTCATGCTAATCGAATGTGTCTGTAGCTTGAAACTAGCTGTGTTTAGCTGCTAACGCTAGCTTTCAGGGCACAGGGTAAATCACTATTTCTACACCACTAACAAGGCTCAAAATAGCACCACACTTAAACGGTAGCATAATGAGGTCCCTACATGTAAACCGAAGCATTGACAACTTTGTAAGTGTACAGACAGTTTATTATAAAGACAGTAGCGTTAATGTTTACATGCGGCCACCATCTTGGATAACAGTCATGACTACGACGAACGCCGTGCAACCAGTAACGTAGCTCAAACACAGCGTTTGTGATTCGACTGCTCATGACTGTTATGTGATTTACCCTAGCGTAAGCTAGCGTTAGCAGCTAAACACCGGTTTGCAGTAGCTAGTTTCAAGCTACAGACACATTCGATTAGCATAAAAAACATGTCCCAGAGAACGTTTGACTCGTAACACATATATGTTATTAACCCCTAGGTTCATTTTGCGCCGGAATTGTCCTTAAAGTAGCTACAGTTGTTATTTCAAAGTGTCAGATACATGTACATCTTTTAAGTATTGTATCAGACTCTGTATCAGCAGATATTCAATATTAAAGGGGCCAAAGAACTTGATTGGGACATCTCTCATTGAAGAGAGATGTATATGTAAAAATGTGTCCTTATATTTAGAGATGAGAGATGGTCATTTCTATGCTTCTAAAGTCTTTTAAATCTACTGTTTTTGATGAATTCTGTCGGTTTCTGTTGCGTGGCGGCAGCGTGGATTTTTCTATGTCTTTGCACACCAGAAACGTGTCTGACGCGCTGCTGCTAGTCTTGTCTGTACACGTGGATGTTTCCCCTAAACATAAATATATACTGATTGGATTATAGCAAAGACAACGTCGGTAGTATCGACGGCAAAATAGGCTCCAGAATATTTTGTTCTGTATTGACAGGTGCAATATTTGAAAATTTATAATTATTTTTATTTATTTTTTTATTATTTCATTTATATCTGCATTTATGTCAAAACCTAGAGCCTTTCAAACATCAAAATGTCATTCATTAAATGTGTTTGTGTCAAAATGACCTACAAACATCTTCTCGTATTCTATTTTGCCTGGAAACGCTTCCAACACGCTTGCGTGTCGCGTGAAAAATAGGCGTCGGTCCTATGTTTAGCATGCATGCGTTTTCGGAGACGTGTGTGTCACGCAGGCAGTGTGCAAGCTCTAACCTGTTACCGTGGGAGCCGAAATAAAAACGGACACGCCACGCAGCTGACGCGCTCACGCCATGCAAGCAGTGTGCAAGGGCTCTGACTCTGTTAAAGCTTCTGTGCTCCAGTAGAAGGGAAGAGAGTGTAATTCACAAGTTTATTATTTGGGCAGGTACGGCCAGAGTGAGGTCATGGGAGAACGTCGCAGCAACAGACGTGATCAGGAGGAGGAAGAGGAGCAAGGAGAAGAGCTCAGGGAGGAAGAGGAGGATGGGCAGGAGATGGAGACAGAGGAGGCAGCTGAAACTACAAAACGTCAGTTCCATCTCTTTTCTTCAACTCTCTATGCACATGCACGTTGTCAACACAGGGTGTCACCGATACCAGTGTGTAATGCACGCGTCTCATACTGCAGGTGTGAATCCCTTTGCTAAAGAAGCAGTTTCTTCTGTGACGCCATCTCTGACACCAAGTGAGTAAAGACTTCCAACAAGCCATATACTTAAATGTTAACCGTAGAATTGTAGTCTATCTTTGCGATCTACTGTTCAAATTATTAATGTGGACGCCACCCATCCCATCATCAGAAATCCACCCGAGGGCTGTAGCTAGCGGTTATTTTAGTAATCGAGTATTCTGCTGATTATTCCATCGATTAATTGGATAAGAAATATATAATTTTGCTTTTGTTAATGTGCAAAAGTAAAGATATATAAAAGGGAAGACTAGACGGGTCTCTTAAAATGAACCACATATTGGTTTCCTTTTTAGAAAAATCCACATTGTTATTGCTGAGATTGCATACAATAATTGTATCTTTCAAAACTAAATCCATTTAGTACATTTAAATGCAATATTACATTCTGGGTTTTAAAGAAAACAAATTCTAACTAAAGGTCTCTGGAGCTGCCGTCCGCTCTCCTCCCGGCGAAATAGGAGTCTCCTATTGGATGGGAGTTCTTGCCTCATTTGTGGTCTGATAACAGTAAAGTCATCAAATTCAGTGCCCAATAAGTCTGCTACTACTGTTGCTGCCATATTTCGCGGAGACGGACCTTCAGTAAGCGTCTGTAGCAGCTTGTATCCGGCCTGATTAGAACCAGCGCTGGGATTTGGGGCGTTTGGGGTTCCGTGACCACAGCGTCAACGTGTTGTGCGACAGTCATAATCATCCGCCCGAAAACACAGTGTGCTGTATTTAGTTACATGGATTAAAACGAAGATTAATTATTACTGATCAAATTGCTCGAGGAATTGTTTCAGCCCACGCATGAGTCAAATGTCTTTAATTGGCATTTGCATCTGATGTCTTTTTTTTTTCCAGTTGGCAAAGTAGGACGAGCAAATCCTTTCAAGGTAAGAACTCAAAAGACTTGATGATGGCAGCATCTTTGATGTCTCTAATGGTTGTGTGTGAATATGAGTGAATAGATTCAAATAAATATAAAATATGTAAGTGAATATGCAGAAAGAGTGTGAGGTGAAGAAAGTCTGAGGCACGTATTGATGGGATATGTGCAGGTCATCGGCTCGGGGAAGCCCTCGTCCTCGTCGGGTCAGCCTCGAGTGACAAACATCCTGGACAACATGACGTCCAGCAGGAAGTTGTCTCCGCTCAGCAGATCTGCAGGGAAACCAGGCAAAGACCCCGTCCTCAAACCGCTTGCCCCCAGGCCCAAAACAAAGGTATCATCATCTCACTTTCCAACATGTTTTATCTTTTTAATCTTATTGCTTTCTGTTTTTTTATTTATTCCTTAACTACCTTAAACTTAAAAAAGATACTTACAACATAAGAACAAATGTAGTAAATTTTTTCAGAGGAAAGTTATGCAACGTGGTGACCTCAAGATGATAATGGTTATCAAATACGTCTGTATTTAAATTTTAAAGTGCTCATATTATGCTAATTTTCAGGCTCATAATTGTATTTAGAGGTTATATCAGACTAGGTTTACATGGTTTGATTTTCAAAAAACACCATATTTTTGTTGTACTGCACATGGCTGCAGCTCATCTTTTCACCCTGTGTGTTGAGCTCTCTGTTTTAGCTACAGAGTGAGAAATCTCACTTCTGTTCCATCTTTGTTGGGAGTTGCACATGTGCAGTACCTAGGTAAGGACTACAAGCCAGTCAGAAGCAGAGTATGAAGGCGTACCATGCTATCAGCTAGGCGAGCATTATAACGTGTGTTCCAAAGTGACCTCGTTGGTCTCTGAAGTAAAGGCTGGACTACAATAGAGCTGTTTGGAGCAGTTTGTGAACAGTGTTTTCTGTTGGAGATGGTAAGTCCCTTTGGGGGGGACTTTGGGCTTTTTCACTTTGTAAACCTATAACGTGCACAAAAAAGATATAGAACACAAAGGAAAGGGAAAAAGCCAAAAAGCATAATATGAGCACTTCAAAACGATAGAACACTGTAGATGGCACCATGCATATTATGCATACGTGTTGTCAGACTCGTATAAAACATGAGATATTAACTCATCTCTGCTTATAATTTCCCTCTTTCCTCTCCAGACTCAGTCCACTCTGCTGCAGATGAATGCCACGAAGGCGGCCAGTAAGAAGACTCAGGAGAACACCCAGCCGGCTGCAGATCAGCAGAAACAACCAGAGGTCCCGCCTCCAGCTTCTCCTGCAGACAACACCGAAAATAACCGGTATAAGATCGATTTATCAAACCTTTTTTGAAGTTATTTTATTGGAAGCCACAAGGTGGATTGACTTGTTTTTTTTTTTGTTGACTGTTCAGGCCAAAGACGGGCTTCCAGTTCTGGCTGGAGGAGAACAGGAAGAGTATCACAGCTGACCAGCCAGACCTGGAGGAGACTGACATCATCAAAGAGGCAATGGGGCGCTTCAGGACGCTGTCAGCAGAGGAGCGACTGGTGAGAAACCCCGAGGGGTTCAGAGAGGAGGGTTTGGGTCATATGGCATCCTGGGAAACTTGTAATTAGAATTAAAATTACAAACATTTGAGCAAAATCATCTGGAATATACTAGGGGTGGGAATCACCAGAGGCCCAACGATACAATATTATCACGATACTTAAGTCAAGATACAATATTATTGTGATTTTAAACATTGTGGTATTCTGCGATTATATTTACCCTATTATCTAACTTCAAATAATGTCCCCAAATGAAATCTTTGTCAGTCCTGCTGACCTCTACTGGACCATCTAGTGGACTGTGAAACCAGAGCGGGGATTGTTGGAACAGTGGAAAGACGAACCAGGACGGCTTTTGATGGTTTTATTTTTGTTAATGTCGACTTTGAATGAAATGTGTTTTACGATGACAAATTGAGTGTTTGTTCAATGGAGTCTGGTGGGTTGGACAACGGCGACACCTGGGATGTTTCACGTTAAAACAAAAAGGATCTTAAAAAAGGTCTATGTCTATAAGGATGTTGTCAGACACTTATAACAATAATCTGAGCATAAAACAACCATTTTTGCGGACCTAAATTAAAGTTGCGCAATTTTAGCTTGTCTCACCTCTGCCGACTGCAGCGGTTTTGCTTAAAGGAGAAATCCGGCACAAAATGAACCAAGGGGTTAATAACACATGATTACCGAGTCAACCGTTCTCTGGGATATGTTTTCATACTAATCGAATGTGACCAGTTTTAGCGCAAACCGCTAACTAGCTTATAAAGCTAGTCATTGGGGCACCGGTAAAGTCGCTATTTCTACACCATGAACAAGGCTCAAAATGGCACCACACTTCCACGGTAGCATAATGAGGGTCCCTACATGTAAACCGAAAGCATTGAGAACAAAGAGTTTATAAAGACAGACTTGTATGTGAACGGTACTGTCTTTCTAATCTATCTTTTTAATAAACTTACAAAGTTCTCAATGCTTGTGTTTACATGTAGGGACCCTCATTATGCTACCGTGGAAGTGTGGTGCTATTTTGAGGCTTGTTAGTGGTGTAGAAATAGAAATTCTTTTTTTACTTTACCTGTGCCCCGGCGACTAGCGTTATAAGCTAGTTAGCGGTTTATGCTAAAACTGGTCACATTCGACTAGCATGAAAACATCCCAGAGAACGGTCGACTCGGTCATCATGTTATTAACTTAACTGATTTTTATTTTTAATACCGGACCAATTTCAAAATGTGTTGTTCCCATCAGTCACTTAGACACAAAAACACGGGAAAAGTCCAGGTTGAAAAATACGGAAGTTAGCCTTTAAAGACTCAGTATATCAGTATAAAAGCCCATACGTTTGTATGATGAACTGTTTTTATTCTGTCTGATAGTAGGAGGTGTTACAGAGCCCTGCAGTGTCACATAGCTGTGAAAGATACCCAGATTTTAAACAGTTTTTCTCTATGCGCTGCGGTCATTCCATAAGTGAATAAATTAAAGCGGTTTGTGTCGGTAGGTTATGACACACCTCACCTTTTTAATTCACTTGAGTGCTAATAGACCTCAATGTGTGTGTTTGTGTATTAGTCCGGTCCTGACCCTGCATACATCAAGACTCTCAGCAGAGAACTGGATGACACTCGACAGAAGAGAGGGAAAGAAAAGAAGTGGATGTGAGGGGGAGGGCAGGCACGCCTGTTGCCTGGGAACCCTGTCGAGTGTGTTTTGGCAGCGTGGGCACAATGCATTGTTCTTATGATAATACTGTGTGAGACACAGTGGGGTGGTCAATCTCAGGAGAAATAAGTGGGATGACACATTTTTTTTCAGCTATTTTAAAGGACAATTCCAGCCTGATTTACATTTGTGTTCTTTTAAATATCTGTTCATCACTTCAATGTGAAATCAGATTCAAATTCAGTTTTTGCATCAGAAACACTCAAGTCCTCGACGAAATGAACACAACAAAAGTGTAGTTTGGGGAAATATGAACCTCAGACTCAAAGAAAAATATATATATTTTTTTAATCTAGAAGATAAGAGGGCTAGTATGGCAATGTATATTTACAAATATGCCGTTACCATTAATATTTGTTTTAACTTCTTCAAAGAGGTGATAGAATGATTATATAGGGTATTTCACACTGTTCCTTAAGGTCTCCTAATGGGATATGTAACATTGGTTGGGCTGAAAATGGCCTGGTTGCTATTTTATGGGCCCTTGTGCATCCCTGTGTTTTGGCCCTATTTGGAACGAGAGTTTTTCTTCCAAATATGGTATGCTCATGAATATTTAGATGAGCTACAGCTACCCTAAGGTCTTACAAAGCTAACGCTTGTGTCCAGTTTCAATTTAATGCATTTTTCGTTAGCTAGCTTTCATTGATAGAGCTCCATCCGGCCATTTAGCAGGAAGAGGGGAGGGAGAGCTGCAGGCCCTGGAGCTCCGTCAGGGCCTCGGCATTTGGTAGTCCAGTCACCCAGAAAGGGTGACTTTGCGCGGGTATGGAGCGCCGTGGGCTGCCGGCCGTGACTGAGATCCATCTAGCTCACAGCGGGCCAAGGGTCTGTGAAGGAGAACACGCCGGGCGGTGAGGCAGCAATGGCCGCTGTCACGTTAGCCTGCTGTGCTCCCGCTGAACGCCAACACACAGTCGGACAAAATTTGCAATTAGGCATCAATTTTCATAAAACGGCCCATATTTGACAGTTGATTTCTTGCATAAAAAGTCTCAAAAGTGAATTTATTGATGAAAGAGCAGACAAACAATGTATACAATTTCTGAGATCTGCGCGACCTAGATTCACAAGACAAACTGGTCCCAGATCAGTCAGTGGCCTATGTAAATTTTGAGGCGTTACAAAGATAGAAGGTAGAGCCAAATAAGGAGAGGTTGAGGACTTGATGTCAACTTTTAGCTTTGAGATTTGCCCCTTTTCAGCAGCAATTTCAAATTGTGAGTTTTGCAGAGGAAAGGGGTGTCATTGGGATTTTGAGGTTCTATGTATGTCCTATTTACCCTCCAAACTCTCGTTATTAATCTATGACAAGGTAAAATCAGTTTTGCATTCTATCACCCCTTTAAGCCCAATTCTTTTACTTTTGGCAGGCGTGATTTTGTGTTCTGCCTGTGTCTGTGAGGGCAGCACAAAAATAACTGTTTCATCAACATGTCAACATGTCCGTAGTCTCGCTTTGCCAGACCTTCCTCCAAGCATAGAGTCCACACAGCATTCCGGTATAGGAGAATAACGTGCTGTGGTTTGTTGGCATTTCTTTAAACCAATCACAATCGTCGTGCGCTAAGCACTAGGGGTGGTACGGTTCATGAAAAAACATCCGAACCGCTCGGTTCGGAGCTTGTGTGCGTCGCACGGTTCGTCAGTACACTGTGTTAAAGTGATGGTTCGGAGTAATTTCACCCTAGGGTCCTTTGCATGACCTCTTGAGACCGTCCTGATCTCGCGAGCTCCAGTTTTCCACTCGCAGATCAGTCTGGCATCTTGAGATAAAGATAATTTGGAGCCGTTAGCCAAACAACCGACCAATCAGCGTTGGTTTTGAGGTGGGTTAGGTGGTGATAGACAGATGGTTTATCCAATCAGCTAACCAGTATTTTCAGACAGCGGTCCGGGAACCTGAAATGGTGCCTTTTATTCCTAAATTCTCGTTACACAAACGGCAAATATCCTTTACCGACATGTTGCTTGCTTGCTGAGCTAACAAGCTATGCTTTGCCTGCAGCAGCAGGGGCGGGCTTGTGGTTGTATTTTCATACGCTTCGTGGATCTGATTGGTTGATTTGGCCCGTCTATCACCAACATAGGTGATAGACAGATGGTTCATCCAATCAGCTAACTAGTATTTTCACCCCTTCCCAAATGTTCTCCAACGGAAAGTTCCCAGATGGATATGCCGAGCAAATGCGAAGCAATCCATCTGGTGGAGTCAGGTTACTTTGCACCATGACCTCGAGCCAAACACCCCCAGAAGCTTTTTTCACCTGGGTCGAACATTGGGAGAGTTAGCGTAGAGTAGCGTTATCAGCTGAATAGCTTAGCGCAGGGGCTAATGGACCCACATTTGTATCTCGTAAATGACCCCACTAATAATGCCCAAAATGATACCAAACTTCTACAGTAGTACATATAGGTTATGCACTCATAAAACGATGAATTGGAAAGTTTGTAAGTACACCAGAAATGTATGTAAATAAGTAAATGCTGTAGTAAAACTAGCAGGAGACAAGTTATAATTGAGGTAAGTTTGGAGACATTACTATCATTAAATTAATATCATTAAATTAATACATATTTTTGTTGTATCTCTTTTCGGTGTTGTAATTTTGTAAATTTAAACACATGGCAGCTGATTGGACGAACGCGTCACTTGGGTCTTGCTGCTCCCGAATTTCAAAAGAGACTACTGGCGTCTCGTTCTGAATACGATCTCGTATTTTACGAAAATAGTTCACCGAAACGTGTTTCTGAAAACATTTTAAGGGAGAAATAGGCCATGCAGTTGCTGAATCTGTTTTTTTTTTGATCGACAAAGGTCATTCAAAAAGATTTTCGTCAGATTTTGAGAGAAGCCGAGCCGACCGCTCCTCAAGTATGTATGTGTGTGTGTATATATATATATATATATATATATATATATATATATATATATATATATATATATATATATATATATATATATATATATATATATATATATATATATAACATTTTGGATTTCATGTTACCTAAATAAAACAATAGATAGAACTGCTACTGTGTGCATGTATTGTGCAACATGCATTCAATATGCTAATTTTTGCTATATATCATATGCTGAAGTATATTTCTGGAGTGTTTAAAAGAAAAAAATAACAAGAATCGTACAGAACCGGAAACCGTGACCCTAAAACAGTGATACGAACCGTGGGTTTTGTGAACCGTACCACCCCTACTAAGTAAAGTCAATATTCATGGAGACTTATTCCTGCTTCAGTTTTCTTTGGGTTTTTTCTTATCAAAGGCTGGAGCGTCTCAGTCACGTGATGAATAGTAACATTGACCCCCATCCCGCAGGATCCCATAGGATTCCTGTGACCCACAGGATTTCTGAAGAGAAAAAAAAAAAACAGATCCGAAGGATTTTCCTTTTTAATAAATGACCCAAACTATTAATCGGTTATCAAAAATGTTGACTGGTTTTCTGTCCATCACCTCAATGGCATCTGAGCCTTCAAACTGGACTCCCTGATGTGATTTCCATCTTCTCACTGATACCTGTAGCAACACGTCGACACCATTTTTATCATTCAAATCAAACTCCGTAACAGCTTTTCAGTTTGGTTATTTAATAAACTGGAAAAATTATGCTGAGGGGCCTGAAACCTACGTTGTATGAGTCTGTGTGTGTGTGTGTGTGTTTTGTCTGTGTTTCTGTGTGTCCTAATTGCATTATTCTGTCCAAATACAATAAAATGACAATTGACTAGCGATACGTCACAGCTTGTAGCATCTACCAGCTCTGTAATGGTGGTGTTTGTGTGTGTTTGCTTGGTTGAATATGTATGGGGTTAATGGGCAGTGCTTCATCGCGCGCTGGAGGTGAAGAGTGTGTGTGTGTGTGTGTGTGTGTGTGTGTGTGTGTGCGTGTGTGTGTGTGCGGCCTGTGCTGCTGCTGCCAGTCCACACACCAGGCCTGATGATTCAGCCCGGCTCCATTACGTCCACGAAAGGGCTTCCTTTTGTCTCGGCTTAGAGAGAAAGAGGGGAACAAAAATAAAGGCATGAGGAGGGAAAAGAGGCAGCAGCCTGTCAGTAGTGATTATACATGACAGGATGCAATTTGTGTGTGTTCGTGTGTGTTCGTGTGTGTGTTCGTTCGTTCGTTCTGAGTCTAGATTAAAACGGAAGAACAATACTGTTTTGTCGTTTGGAAATTAACGTGCATTTCATGTCCTCTTCTTTTCTCGTTTTGTTCAGTTGTGGACAGAAAGAGCAAAAGGCCAAACTGGAGACGCAGCAGATCTGAAGAAGAGGAAGAGAGCTGGAGGAGGAGGAGGAGGAGGTGTGATAAATGACAATGGACAGGTGGAAGCAGATGAAAATAGTTCCAAGAAGAAGAAATCTTTGGATCCCTCCTCAAAGCTTTCGGCTTTTGCTTTTAACAAAAACTAAATATTTGTATTTATTTTTTTGTTCAGATTTATGTGACAACTGTAAAGTCTGTTTGCTGTGTTGATGAAATACGTTCTCTGTTCTTTGAGGCACTTGATCAGAACATTTTAAAGCTCTTAAAATGCCTTCAGAGTTAGTGATGGATCAGATGGGCGTTCAATTATGGAGCATCCTTTGCTTTGATTTTTCATTTATAACCTTTCTAAAAAAAAAGTGACTGTATTTTAACAATTGAATAAATGTAAATGTTTGTTAGTTCACATTTCTGTCTTTGATTTCCTTTTTGTTGCATCAACTTTATTCACAAGCAGTGAAAATGTCAACAAATCCGATGAAACGACCAAAACCAACAAAGTCTATATCTGAATACTTATTGACTTTCCTACTCTGTGTGTGCTCCAGCACTTAGCTCCAATCTCATTGGCTCCTATGGAAAATATTACATAAAAATCCTCCTTGCTTTTAGTGTCTAGTATGGGTCAAGCTCCAGAAAGCCTGGGGCCGTATTACAGAAACTTAACCTGCAGATCCTGTCTTATTGGTAACAGTAATTAGGGTTATTACCTGATTTAGCAAAAAAGCCATTACAGATGGTTTCTAAGTCAATGTGCTAACTTAAGAAAAGCATCATAACTTCCCAAAATCTTAAATAAACTCTCCTAACTTTACAATAACAGTCCTAACTTTCACTTTTCCACCACTGCTGAAAGGGATGTAGACCCCGCCTTCTGGAGCCGGCCAGCCAATAGGAGCTCTCCCTGGATTACCCCGCTGTTATAAAGCCTGGGGATGCCAAGGCTGCGGGAGAAGCGTGCATTTTAACCAAAAACGCAAGTGAGTCATCGAAGAGGAGCAGAAACTGACCAAACAAGTTCTCAGCAGGCAGGAAACCGAAGGTAAAGACAAAAGAAGTAGTGATGGAGCACTCAAAGCAGACGCAGTACAGCTCAAACGAGAAGAAAGACGGCGGCTCCGTGCTGAACGGACACTTTGACGGGATGGTGAAGCGGTCAGCCGCTGCCCAGCCTCCCGGCGCGGAGTCCGGCTCGCACCGGCCGGTGATGGAGAGCTGGAGGGAGGAGCGCACCAGGAGCGTGGAGGACAACGAGATGAGCCTGCCGTCCCTGGCCGCAGCTTACACCACCATCCTGCGGGGACTCGGGGAGGACCCGCAGCGGCAGGGGCTCCTCAAAACCCCCTGGAGGGCAGCCACCGCCATGCAGTTCTTCACCAAGGGTTACCAGGAGAAAATCATCGGTGAGTTTTTTTGTAAATCCTCAAAGCCGCTCAGAGGCTGTTGGGATTTGTCCTGCGGTCAACAGGTGGCAGGTAAGGGAGAGTTATCACAAACTCCACTTACTCCATTTTCAAGGCTGATGTGAATGTAGATGATAAGAAATAAAGACTTTATAAATGATCTGAGGGAAGTGGTGGAATATATATTTACTCAAATACTGTACTAGAAGTACAGTAGCTACCTCTACTTGAGTATTTTCTCTTATTACGCTACCGTTATACTTTTCAGTGGGAAATATTGTACTTTCTCCCCCAGTAAGATTTGACATATCGGTTAATAAAATAATGTAGGCCTATTATTATAGATAGATAGATAGATAGATAGATATTGTATTGCCTTTGTGCTCCGAGTAGGCTATAATGAAAACCTGATAAGCAGCTCAGTAGTGTACATACAATTGAATATATAGAACAAGTTAAGTAAACAAAACAAACAAAGGCAACTAGCAAAAATATATACATTAAACTTCCCATATACGGCATATAGCCTAAAATAGATAAAGGTATCTCCATCTCCCCCAGCTACAGCATGAAAATCCTGCTTACACGGTGATGAAAACTAAAAAGTAGCAATACCACAGTGTAAAAATACTCCTTCACCGGCAGAGGACTTGCATTCAACATTTTAAGTAAAATAATTTAAATGTACATAAAGTAGCAAAAGTACAGTACAGCATTTTATTTGGTCGAGGAGCTAATTTTAACTGTATATATGTGTTTGGGTAGTTTACTTGATCGCTTTTAGGTTTTAAACATTTTATTCTGCAGATTAATATCTGTCAAATCAATGTAGTGGAGTAAAAAGTACAATTCCCCGGAAGTAAAAGTAGTTAGTTACTTCCCACCACTGCATTTCAGAGGTAAGTGTTGTTCTTCTTAGCCACAAGCTGAACTATACTTCCCCAAAAAACAATAAAAATGCGAAACAGGCTTCTTTTATTTTGAAAATATTTATTATATATATATATTATATTATATATATATTAATCTTAAACTTTGATTAAGGAACATTACATCAGGTAGAGATAATATTTTCTCCACAGTTTGACAGATGTGATGCCACATATAGGAGAAAAAGTATTTTATGAATCCAAGGGAATATTTATTTTTTTCACTTGATTTAACACGTTACACATACTCATGCTGAAATATACACACATGCACAAACAGGACCTATTATATATATATACTGTATATATACACACACAAGCATTAACTGGAGAGGTGCCAGAGTGAGGGGGCTACCCATGGGCAGTTGGGGGTCCGGTGTCTTACTCAAGGCTGTCCGTATGGGGGCTTGAACCAGCGACCCTCCAGTCCCCACAAACTGAGCTACTGCCGCCATATTGTGTCTCTGCTGAAGCTGGAAGATGCTTATAATAAAATGTAATGTTCAAACCCCAAATATCCCATCTTTTATGGCTCCTGTGTTATGTCGGTCATCTCGTGTAGAGCTGAAACGATTTATCGATTATTGACTGCAGAAATGAATCTGCAACTATTTGAGTAAACGATTCATCGTTTAAGTCATTAAGACAAAAATGTTTCTCCAGTGTGAGGATTTGCTGTTTTTTTTTATATATATATATATATATATATATATATATATATATATATATATATATATATATATATATATATGTGATTGTAAACTGAATATCTTTGGGTTTGGGGGCTCTTAGTCGGACAAAATAAGCAATTAAAAGTCATCACTTTGGGCTTAAGGAAACATTCTATTTTCTGACATTTTATAGACTAAATGATTAATTAAAGGAAAACATATCCAGATGAATCCATGAAGGAATAATCATTAGTTGCAGCTGTGGCCTTGTGCATCATTTTATTCACATTTCTCGTCAATTCTGCCAAAACACAGATCCAGACATGAAATTATCTAATGTAGATGGCCTTTAAATACCATTTAGAGTCGGGTTGACTCACCACAGTTCTACAAGAAGGGAATACCTATATTATTATACTTTTTTTTTTTAAGTTTTCCCCCAATGCACTGTTCTTAATTATTATGGCTGACATTTAGACAACAGATGGTGCACACAATGGAGAAATGATTAATTGAAGGAAAAATATCCAGATGAATCCATGAAGGAATTAAAATGTGTGTTTGAACTGTTAAAATGATGTTGAGGTTCACATTTTTATCTTAAGCAGCTAAATGCAGCTCTCTGAAAACAGGCTTTTCCTGCATGCCATCTTGTTGAAAGTCAAGGGAATTAAAATGCCCAATCAGAGGTGTGTTACAGTTGACAAAAACCTGCCCTTCAACTCGTCACAGCTTCCTTCTTGTTGTTCCTCTGGCTCATGTTTGATCCAGCCAAACCGGCCAGCCTGCTGCTCCAGAGAGTCACATCCATAAAAAAATAGAACAAAAAAAAATACAAAAAGGTTTTTGCTGAGTCACGTGCAGGTCTGGAGGGGTTTCGAACGCATTGTCAGAGTCCACATGTGCCGGCTGCTCCGCGCTACGGCTCGTTGGAGTGGCTGGAGTCAGGGATCCGCCCCCCTCTTCTCCGTCTCAGCCTCCTGCAGAATTCCATCTGGAGGCACTTTGTTCTGTTGTGGGGGTTGTTTTGTGCGTTGTAAAGCTGTAATGTTAAAGGAAGGAATGCAGTGGATAAATGTGAAGAGCACCCAGTGGAAAAAAAAAAGGTTATGGTGATTCATGATTTCAAACAGGTACGACCTGACCACCCCTCCCCTTCTTCTCACCTCTGAACCTCCAAAGATGGACAGCGGTGAAGATATTGATTGAGATGATGTACGTACGTGTGTGTGTGTGTGTGTGTGTGTGTGTGTGTTTGTTCTGCAGGCAGGGGTGATTGCTCTGTCTGCCTGTCGATTGGCTGATGCAGGAGACTCCCCTTTGACTTTTTGGAAAGCAGAGAACACAAAAACATACATTGCTGGATGTTTGTGGAGAGTTAACGCATTTCTTAGCGAGCGTCGCACTGTTTTATCAGTGTGTGTTCACGTGTGTGTGTTTGTCATGTGTTCAGCTTGCACCACAACATGAGCCTAAAATCCTCTTGTTGTCGAGCTCCTGACCAACACAACTGTAAAGAGGAAAAGTTATGCAGAGATTATACAGGAATTCTGAGCTTGTGATGTCACGGGATTACAGATTAAAATGTTCCTCGGTTTAGTGCACACGTTTTTGCTTTTAATTAATACAAATCATGATATGTATTAGGGATATCAATAGGTCTGTTTTTCTCTTAATGGGTTAGTCTGTAAAATATCATAAAATAAGGAAAAATGCTGATTATAGTCCCACAGAATGCAAGTTGACATATATATATTCAATTTACTATCATTAGTCATGTTTCCATCAACGTATTTTTATGCGCATTTTGAAGTATTGCATTATAAAATGTTGATGGAAACGGAAAAATAAAAAAAAAATAAAAAGTTCTGACGCTCGGTTGAGGTGGTTTTTGCCTTTTTCAAAAAAGAGTTAATGCTTAAATGGGAGATGGAAACAGCTTTGCCGAATAAATTGTGACGTAGCTAACATGTAAGTCACATGACTATAGTCCCGGTATCCATCGGATACAGCTTGAACCATATGGCCCTGCACACCGCGTATACACAGCGGTGTACGGTTGTCTTATGGACACCTAATGTCTTTGCCACAACCCTGGATTCTGCACAGGTGGCCAACTTGTAAAATGCTACCTTTCTCCATTTAGCCAAAGAACTTAGCTTCTAAACTCTTTGATTTAGTAAACCAGTTTGCAATCTACAACCATGCGTCAACTTGTGACGAAACTACGCTTTGCGTAGCGTAGTTTATTCACTCAAAACCAGTTGATGGAAATGCTTCTAATTCACATTTCCTTTTTTTTGCGACATTTTTAAGGTTTGCTTAAAATTCGCTTGACATTAAGATGGAAACATGACTAATGAAAACAAAGAAAAACTGCAATATATATATTTTTTTGTAATCCTTATTTTTTAATTCCCATTCAAATAATAGTATTGCATATTAGCCTTTTAGCACATCCTCTAGAGAGCAGTGTTTTTCAAAGTCTGAGACTGTGGGCTTTACCTCAGACAAAAAGACCCCCCCCCCTTTAGTTTACTTGCTTAGTTTTGCTGAATCCCTGAATGCCTATGGGATCATGATTACGTTATTTGATCCCATAGACAATTAGCAATTGAGCCAAGGCAACATAATATTGACATAATTTCATACTACACTAAATACATAGAAAAAGGTCTGTCCTAAGACATTTATTAGTTTCTGACTCTGGGAAAATCAGTACCTCTGAACTATCTCTTTAGAGGGCCCATATTATGCTCATTTTCAGTTTCCTACTTGTATTTTTGGTTTCTACTAGAACATGTTTACATGCTTAAGTTAATAAAACACTTTATTTTTCTCATACTGTCTGTCTGAATATACCTGTATTCTCCTTCTGTCTGAAACGCTCCGCTTTAGCTCCTGTCTCTTTAAGCCCCCCTCCCGAAAAAAAACCCTCTAAACTTCACCCAGCTTTTATCCCTCTGATTGGATGTGTTTTACTGCAATGCTGTCTGGGACTTGTAATTGACTTCTCTCCTAAAGTCATATATTTTATCAGTGTTTCAGTATTTTCAGTGCAGTTTGTTATTGTTTATTCTGAGGATTGAACCAATATCCCATCAAAGGCAAATGTTTGATTTTGGACAATATAATAAAATTGATGTGACTGCATGAACCCTGGCAGCCTCATGTGATAATACTCTACATGCTAATGCTTTTGCACTCATAAATATGGCCAACAGGTTTCCAGGCAATGGCCCAGAGCATTAAGAATAATTGCCATGAAACCCCATGCATATATTCATGTTTCACCTCAAAATGAAATGTAATATCTTGGGTGACTATTTTTGTTGACTGGTTTATAAGCACCCTCCTGGACTAGGCATGCAACGGTATACATTTTTAATTGAAACTTTAAACTAGGTCTGGGTATTGCCACTGATTTTCCAATTTCAATTCAATTTCCATTTTTTTTTAAATTCTGATTTAATATCGATTTGCGTCACTATCAATTCAACTTCAATATCGATTCAATTAGGAATATTTCAGTTACCAATTTAGCTTGGATATGAATACATTTTCTCAGAAAACTAATGCCGTATATTGAACCTATATAACCTGTTGTGTTATTACAAATATTAATGTGATTAATTGAGTGACCAGAAACCTTTGTACTTTCTTTAGTGTAGAGGCAGTATAAAGCCAAACATCCCTCAAATGTCAGATTTTCCTTTGCCAAAATGTAGCCTTATTTTGGAGCGTTATTTAGCCCCCTTCCATCCTGACAAGCATGACGTGGTAGTTACCAATGGATCATAGCAGCGACTAACTCAGTGTGTACATTTTTATATGAAATAAGACTCTACAAGCTGCTGCACCCAACACCTGTTTTGAAAGACTGACAGCTGATCATCAGCTGATTGTGTGGTTGTCTAGCAACAAATACACAACAAAAAAACCTTTATAGCCTCCAGCTTAAGGCAACAACGAGCAGTAGGGAGTCTTCAGATTTAGTCAATTCATGTCTTTTTAAATTTAAAATTTCCTGAAACTCATCAGATCTGAAAACAGCATGAACACATAATATTATGGGATATGAAAAACTGGGAAATTAACAACAGATTGTGTACATTCTGTGTGTGTGTGTGTGTGTGTGTGTGTGTTAAAAGGCAGGGGCATAAAGGGGTGAGTCATAAATGCAGCCCAGGGTTAAGACTATGTATAGAATGTGTGTGTGTGTGTGTGTGTGTGTGTGTGTGTGTGTGTGTGTGTGTGTGTGTGTGTGTGTGTGTGTGTGTGTGTGTGTGTGTGTGTGTGTGTGTGTGTGTGTGGTGTGTCATCGTCAAACACACTTCTGGCTGCCTGAACAATAAATGAATAACCTTGTTTATTCAGTCATTCACTCTACCGTTTCCTGTTTCATTCAGAACGTGTCAACATGTGGCCTGTGTGTTTGTGTGTGTGACACTCATTCACACACACACACACACACACACACACACACACACACACACACAATACATCACTATTGAATGTAGAGCTGATGATGAGTAAGACTGTCATTACCTGATAACTTCCTCGTCTTTCTGTCACCCAGGGTGTCCGAACCGGCAGTCTTCGCCAGCTGCCCTTTATTTAGTTAAGGTTGACTTGATGTTATTTTCCTTCAGTGTGTGTGTGTGTGTGTGTGTGTGATGCAACTTTAACTCTGAGGGTGTAAAAAGCTGTAATGAGAGTATCTGTATAATATAACAATGTTTTAGTACACTACCTGCTCAGCAGCAAACAGCAGCCAGACACAGACACGATCTTTGGTAGAAAGTGCTGCTATATTCCATTACTATCCACTGCTAACTACATATAGTTACATGCACCACTGTGCCTGCAGCTTTACAGGACAGTTAACATGGCTGTAGACCAGTGGTTCCCAACCTTTTTTCCTTGGCGCCCCCCCTACTCATGTCTGAGAAAAGCTGAGCCCCCCCGAAAACCGAAGTTGAGGTTTGGTTTTGGTTTGGTTTATTTATGGATATAGAAAGACAACAAGGGGGATCCAAGGGATAACATGTAAAAGCGAGAAACACTTTTTTCCAACATGGTCCCTGATGTAAGAGAACAGGACATACAACACATGCAAACACATACAGTCCTACGATTAAAACAATAAAAAACAAAACTACACATCAAAAAAACAGCTAAAACACCATGACCTACCAAACAATACATTTCCCTGTCCCCAATCTAGATTTTATTTTCCCCTAATTATCTATTTTATTCCATAAGTAGGCCCTAACTTTATGTCTAAAATCCCTTTTCGTTACTGCCATTTTGATATGAAGTGGAAGACTATTCCATTCCGAGGTAACTCTCGAGATAGAGCCTTACTTTCTTTTTTGATACAGAGGAGTTATCAGCACTGTTACGTTTCTCCGCCATGTTTCATTCATAAAATAGTGATGCCGTGGCGGCAGGAAAGACGAGGATACAACAAAATATATAGTTTTCATACAGACTTTTGTATACATTATATATTCTAGTGTATTATCACAATTTGTTTAACGTGCAAATATTTATTTTTTACCTCAACCTTAAACCAGATAAAGACTCGCGCCCCCCCTGTGATCTTTGCCGCCCCCCCTGGAGGTGCCCGGACCCCAGGTTGGGAACCACTGCTGTAGACTGTATTTAATGACATAGAATTACATTTGAAGAACCAGGCTAAATGTGCATTATTTACCGGTTTATATCAAAATGTTAAAGTGTGCTGCAACTATAGGATGTGCTACGCAACAGCAAACATAACAGCAACAGAAACAACAGTGTTAGGGCCCTATCTTGCACCCGGCGCAGAGCAAAGCCCGACGCAAGTGTTTTTGCTAGTTTAAGACTGACACAGTTGTCAATTTCCCTTCCAGCACCCATGTCTTTTAAGTAGCAAATGCACCTGCGCCCATCTTTTCGCCCATGGGCGTGCTGGTCTTACAGGGAGGTGTGTTCAGGTGAATTCTTGGTGTATTGCTATCTGGAGGCAGTGGGAAGTGATCGTGCCTTTGACCAACAAAATCCTGGTCTAAAGTCAATAGCGCAGCATTTCATTGTTATTTTAACAGCACATTAGTAAAATGCGCCTAGGCTCATGTACAGCGCAGCAGTACACAAACATGCAAAAGATTACAAATAAAAATATTACGGTGCAAATCCTCCATCATAATAGCAATGCGCCAAGATACAACTGCGCCTGGCTTTTAAAGGGAATGGGAGATTGACACTCCGATTGGTTTATTGCATGTTACGCCCAAAACACACCTATGAATTAATGAAGACACAAGTACAACCCTTTTGAACCATGCGCCCGGAGCGCAGACCCTTTTTTCCACTGTCAAACTATCAAAAGTGGAATTTGGACACGCCCTAAACGCACCTGCGCCATGCGGTTCACGCTGTGCGCTTAGATCGTTAAAATAGGGCATGCAATTAGTTGCATGGCGGCTATATTCTCGCATTGCCAGACAGTGATGTGGAGGAGGGTCTGGCACGTCCACACAGCATTGCGGAATGGGAGAAAAACGTGATCTGGTTTATTGGCATTTCTTTAAAACAATCACAATAGTCTTGGGCGGCAGTAAGCACCATACGGAGCAACGACGCCTCTGCAAAATAGCCTCGGGAAGGAACTTGTTTTGGTGGAACACATTCGTTCAAAAGTTGTTTTAGTCGCAACAGAAAACTCAGATTGGACAGAGAGTCTAGCTAGCTGTCTGGATTTACCCTGCAGAGATCTGAGGAGCAGTTAACCATAGTCCTAACAAATCCACCGGAGATTAGAACACCAACACAAATGAGGGACATCTGGCGGCACTGTAGCAATCCTGGAAGTGGAATGTCAATGATATAGACTATGGCGGCGAGGAACTGCAACTATCAGAACAATCAGTGGAAATATTTATTAGAGTAAATAGAGCTAAAATGAATACTGATAAATCTGAGCCCTAACCAATGTCTGAGGTCCAACCTGCGCCGTCTAAGAAGAGCCTGTAGACTCACGGTTTCTGGTGCCGGAGGAGAAGCTAGATGTCCAAAAGCAGAACACCTCACCTGCAGAGAAAACGCAGATAAAAGTCCCAAATAAGATCAAGAGACATCACGAAACAAAACAACAACGTGTGTTGTGTGTGGTGGGGGGAAAGATCTTCCTGATGACGGGTGCCATGGCATTGTGACTCACAATGCGTCATAATCAGACAAACAAAAAAGGTTAAAAAATAAATAAATAAATAAAAGAGACATCTGAATGTGTTAAACGATCTGCTGCCCTGTTTACACACACACACACACACACACACACACACACACACACACAGTCGTTCAATAAGCTGCAGAGACTGAAGCAACAAGTCTGTTGTTTCTGTGAACCGCCCCTCTGCGTTCTTTCCAACAGATTGCCAGTCAGGAAATTAAAAAATGCCGCGGTGAGAGCGAGAGGCGTCTGCGTCGTCACAAACAGATAAAGCGGTTTATTGAACCCCCGGCAACTGAAAAAAGCAATAATGCAACAACAGGAAGGAGCATATGGAAGCAGAGCAATAATTAGACTTTGGTGTTTGCCAGAGAGTAACACCGAGAAAGTCGATGATAAAATGAGGCGGATCAACGGTGGAGGTGAACCGGATGTCCCTGCTGGTTTCCAGGAGTGACACAGGAACGTTTTTATACACTTTAAAATATCCAGAGATAAACTCTTGCAAAATACAGCAAATAAGGCACAGGTAATAAGTAAACAACCTCCACTGAATCTGTAAATAACTCCACACACTTAAACCAATTAAAATTACATATTCATTAAATACTGATGAAAATGTATACTAAAATGCAGTAATTTGTCAGTAAATTGATGAAAAGTCAATATACAATAAAAAAAAATAGATCGAATGAATGAATAAATCCAGCAGATGGACTTATTGTGAAATTAATATACAGAAAGATAGTTAAGCCGCCTACACATGGCTTTAGGGTGGTAGCTAATTATTATGTAAATCTGTAAATAAATAAAAATGTGTTTAAAAAGGAACACTTTTTTTGGGGGGGAGTTACAGGAGATTCTTCTTTATTCGTTTCATCGCTCCTCCATGTTTTCCTCTCCGCAGACGTGCTGAACGATGCCATCTTCGACGAAGACCACGACGAGATGGTGATCGTCAAAGACATCGACATGTTCTCCATGTGTGAACATCACCTGGTGCCCATCTTCGGCAGGGTGAGCACAGACAGCTCTTCCTCCTCGGAAGAAGAAGCTGGTAGTTTTGTCATTTAAATTTGTATTTCATTTAGGACGAATGTTAAGATCACACTAGTCTGAGGATGCTGTTTCCGGACCCTGACACCTGAAGTTTTTTTTGTTTTTTTATGTTGTGACATGGGTTTTAAATTTCTTTCATAATGGTCTTAAAAAGGTCTTAAAAAGTCTTAAATTTGACTTGGTGAAACCTGCAGAAACCCTGGTCCGTCTGTCTACACGTCAGAGTTGTGAACATTCGTGATCCCCAGAGGAACAGCCAAGTCAGTTTGCTTTTTGATAAAAATCTATAAAGGGGACTTTTTCTCTTAGAGGAAGCCGCAAATATGTATATTTTAATACAACAAAAAATTGTCACACAAAAATGGTAAGAGATGCGTGTGTCTTGAAAAAAACATTTATCTGGAGGCTGCTGGTCTGACCAGCAGAGAACATGAGAAACAATCAGATTAGCTGAGATCTGTTTATCCTGCCTTTGTTTTGTCTGTTTTAGCCTCCACCTCCCTGCTGCTTTCACATCATTACTCTCCACTAAGAAACCCGATTGGCCTCTTCCCTCTTTCTGATTCTCTGTCCGTTGTTTCCCCTACACCGTCAGCCGCAGGTGCATGTCGTTTAAGACAAAAGGGACTGGCAGCGGATCCTTTTCTACCGCTGTAAATTGGCTCTGATGACAGCAGTGAATCACACAAACACTTAGCACACCTCGTGTGTGTGTGTGTGTGTGTGTGTGTGTGTGTGTGTGTGTGTGTGTGTGTGTGTGTGTGTGTGTGTGTGTGTGTGTGTGTGTGTGTGTGTGTGTGCGCGGTGGCCATCAGGTGGCTGTTTATGTCCCTAAACCTCTTCCCTTCCTCCCCTCTTGTCATCGTCAGCAGTGTTGCCTCTTATCCAGCCTCTCTCATCTGTCCGTCTGTCTGTTGTGTCTCTCAGTGACTCACCACCTCCTCTTCCTCCTCCTCCTCTTCCTCCTCTTCTTCCTCCATTGTTGGTCAGATGGCTTGCGGGTAGACACTGGCTTTTTGATAAACTGTCTCAATGTCTGCAGCACAAAAGCAGTTTATCACTATCTGTATCCACACCTGAAGAGAAAATACACTGCAGCATTTTCAGTCAAATCATTTGGTCTCATATTCGGCCTTTAAAAGTCCCCTAAAATGGTATCATTACTTCGTCAATGTGATGTATTTCTTATTGAAAGTGGTCATCGAGGAGTCACTCTTAAGTGTAAACCGAACGGCTTCTAGAGAGAAAGGCAGTTTGAGGGGTTTTGATCCCTACTTTGAGTGCGTCCGTGGACATTTCTTTCATGTTGTCCCCCATCTCTTTTCGGTTATTGCCTGCCCCAAATAATATACAAACAAATATATAGATATAAATCAGAAAGGCAGGGGAAAATGTTGTTTTCTAGGAAGCTAAAATGCCCATTTCTTTTCTTTAAAGGTCCAATATGTAATATATTTACTGTAATAAATCAAAAAATGACCCCAATGCGTCAACAGATATTAAGGAAACATGCGAAGTTGAAATACTATCTTTTCTGACAACAATGCTAATGCCAGTATTTTCCGGCATTTTGAAATGTCCGTTCCGTGACGGAATTCTGTTTGTGTTTTGGTCTGTGTGTTGTTATCAACAGCCAGTAAAGTGATCCCAACTGGTCCAGGCTAACACCACCATGCTAACCCTGCTAACTGCTAACGTTACCGGAGGACCAGGCAAGCGTGGCACGGCTGTTTACAACGTGTAGTTTGCAGTGTGTTTAGCAATTGTTGCTGTAATTCTGAGCCAATAAAGTGTGTTCAGTCGGGTGGAGAAGACTGCAAGGTAGTGGTATTTTTAGCGGTTCCTACCGTAATTCTAAGATGAAACTGCGTCTGTCAGTTGGGTATCTGATGTGGGTCTGGCTTGTCAGGCTAATGGGATGTAGAAATAAGCGCTGAAATGTGAAGAAAAATGTAACAATTTAAAACGAGGTTTTCAAGGTTGACGGGAAGACAACACAAGCGTTAAGTGTGTATAAAATTCTGCACACACATCCAAAGTATTTTCCATTTGATGGAATGATGCAGCCATTAGAAACACGGGTTAAAATATTTCATATACACTGAGTTTATTTCCTAAATTTAAAGCAACAAAAAACTACACAAGAGAGAAGAGGAGCTCTCACACAGGCACACAGCCCAGACATTATCACCTTATAAAGTTATGGTTAAAATTATAGCAAACAGTTGCCTATACACACATCTGTTAGACGCAGAGCAACATTAGCATTCATTTAGAGTCATATTCACTCACTGTTAATGACTTACTATCCACCAACTCTTGTCTGTCTGCCGTGCGATGAAGGTCAGGTCATGTACAGTTTATCAGAGCTTAGTTTGCTTTAAACGAACCGTAAATGTGCCGTAAAACCAAACCTATTAACTAAAAGTGGCTTAAATGAAAGATTCCCCTCTTTATTATGTATTTATTTATGTTGAACCTGGCCACATCGTCGATCCCAGCATGTGCCGGTAAACATGAATAACGTGAGCAGATAAGTGAAAAAGCAGCCGTCACAGTCGGTCTGTTTGATGTCAATATGTCAGGCCGCTCCAGCAGAGAAGAAGGAAACTGGAAGAAAAAGAGATCTTTGCACGCTTGTTGCCGCTGCCCTTTCTCTCCTCTCGTCAACAAATTGCGTCTGACATTTGAGTGGAGCCCGTGTGTGCGTGCGTCAGTGCGTCAGGCGTTTGTGTGTAAGAGAATTAGAGCCTGCAGACATCCTCAGCAGTGATTCTACAGCTGATGACTCCGTCTCTTCCTTCCATCGACTGTTGTCTATCCACCAGCTCGGCTCTCGCCTTTTGTTGCCGCGTTTGTCCGTGTGTTTCTTCGTATTGGTCGTTATAAAACAAACGTGTGTTATACTTCACCTCAGCGATTATTTTACACCACAAGAGCTACTAACTTAAAGTACGCCTAATGGCAAACCTCTGGTTTTTCAGGAAAACCACTAGTTGTCTTAAGTAAAAGGCAGGCGGAGGTTCAAGTGAATTAAGTTCTGTGTAACAAAATTTAAAATGGAGGAGGAAAACATGATGGAGTTATTGTCACTAGAGTGGCGAGGCTTGGACCCAAATGCAGAGAAGACGGAGCAGTGTAGAATTCAAAGATTTAATAAAGCAAAGGGTATACAAAAAGAGTCCTGAAGAAACAGGCAAAATATTTCCAAAAAGTACAGAGGGTTACAAAAGACCAGGAACACGGAACAAACTGGAACAACAACAACATACCAGACCAGACAAGAGAAGAGAAGAATGACACGACAGTACACACCACCACAATCCAAGACAATGATCTCTTTCTTCCCCCCCCCCGACACACCGAAAACACAGAGACTAAATACACCAGTAAACGAGGGATAACAAGGGGCAGGTGACACAAGGGCTGGTGAACAGGTGAGAGACATCAGGGCGGAGCAGACAATCACAAAGGCGGTGTCACTGCCCAATGTGAGTCAAGTGCAGATGTGAGTCGCGCATGCTCAGATTTAAACGGTTTACGGCATAACGTGTCTTACTGAAATTTGTGAAATCCATAAAATAATAAACGTTTCTCTTTACATACAATAACTAACTATCTATGATTGTTTGATTGCTAACGTTAGCTCAAAACGCCATTCAAGTGACAGCCTTTGTTGTGTTTGATTGCTAACTTGTAGCCAGCAGTCATTTCAAAAACATTTTAGCTATCTATGATTGTTAGATTGCTAACGTTAGCTCAAAACGCCATTCAAGTGACAGCCTTTGTTGTGTTTGATTGCTAACTTGTAGCCAGCAGTCATTTCAAAAACATTTTAGCTATCTATGATTGTTAGATTGCTAACGTTAGCTCAAAACGCCATTCAAGTGACAGCCTTTGTTGTGTTTGATTGCTAACTTGTAGCTAGCTGCAGCAGTCATTTCATAAACGTTTTAGCTATGATTGTTTGATTGCTAACATTAGCTCATAGACTGTGCGTTAGCTCAAAAAGCCGTTAGCATCTTGGAGGCTAATTGTCGCAAAGTGACGCGTGCACAACTCACATCTGCACTCATCGCAAAGGGACGCATGCGCGACTCAAATCTGCGCTCGACCATTGACATATATATAATGGACCAACAGAGCCCGTTGCTCTGGACGGAGACCAGTGAAGGCTATTAGAAGCACTTTTCCGGTGATGGCCAGCTTTACTGCGCAGCCTCCAACTGAGAGAGACAGCGTAAATGTGACGTGAGCAACGTGTCTGAAAGTTGTAAATGTTCTGGTAGCTGTGCCAAGAGAAATCTCAATCATTCCCAATCTTACAGAGACGGAGAGTGTAGGTATATGTAAGGAGATAACATAGACACAGGCTAATTATTGCTAACTAACATGCTAGTTAACATTAGTAATTAAACCTAAACAGCTAATGTAAGTCGAAACTGCCTGCGAGCTTCTCATGTACTATACGGTAATGCCTCTACTGTGCGACAGTAAGTCACTTGGTTATGACACAATCGTTAGCTTATTTTTACAAAAACGTCTGCTACGGAGCTATAATGTGAGGTACAAGGTAATGGAGCCTTTTATACATTGTCGTGTTTCTTTAGAACTAAACAACGGACAAATAGAGTCTTTAAACGCTTCAGATGTAAAGTTATTCTCAGTCAAGTGACGTAAAAAAAAAATGGCGGTCAGTGGAATGCTAACAGGAGGTGATGGCCTGTTAGCAACAAAATGGCGCCATGATGGCTCGCGTTCTGAAGCGAAGCTTACCCCCTTGCGCTCGACTCACATCAGGCAGTGACAGGCGGGAAAACCAAAAGACAGGAAGTAAAACAACACATGGAAGAACAGAGGAACTACCAAAATAAAACAGGAAATGGAAAACCAACAGAAAACATGAAATCAACTTAACACAGGAACGTGACGGTTATCATGTTGATGTGAAATAAAAGTTAAGAATCATCCTCTGGGGACCATAAATGTCAGGATATTTTACATCAGTTTAATAGATAGAATATTGTTATTTTATGTACAAAAATCTCTTTCATTTACAAAAACAAGCCCAAAAATGAGTAGCAGCGGTGTGCACATTCATCTGCTCCCATGAACTCCTGCATCCACCCGTCTCGCCTCCAGCAGTGATTCTGGTTAACATTTTATCTGAGCTTGGATCAGATCAAATTCAAAACAACTCAGTTTGCACAACAAGTCCTTTTATCCTTAAGTGAAAACAGGATTAACTACAGTAGTATAAAATGTCTGATATTGAATTTGCTCGCTGTGTGCAGGTTCACATCGGTTACCTGCCCAACAAGAGAGTCCTGGGCCTCAGTAAGCTGGCCAGGTGAGTACATTTACTTAAATTATGTGTGCGTGTGTGATAGACACTGAGAGCTAGTGTGTATTTAAGCTGATTATTAAAAGGTGTGTGTGTGTGTGTCTCTGTGTGTGTGTGTCTCTGTGTGTGTGTGTGTGTGTGTGTTAGTATCTAGTGTTGAATCTGATCCCACTGACCCCAATACCTTTAGGCTTATCACACTAACACGCTTTACTAACCCAGTACTTGACATGACATGATGAGAACAGCTAAACCATTCACACTTTTTAAGACAAAAACAAAGCTCCTGGGCTGCTGTAGATTGTCGCTTCAGCTGCACACTGGGTGGCAATGATTAACACGTATAACATTTTGTTTCTATGCTTTTTGATCTGAGAGAAAGCAAGGAAACACTGCAGGGTTATAGGAGGGTTTCAATGGAAATTCAGGTTTCATACACCTCGGGTCTTATTTTCATAGTTTTTTGGCTGAGATCTGGCAGCATGACAGACGGCAAACGGTGAAATGATCTCTCAAACACCCATCACAGTTTACAGACTGACCTTCTGCTTCAACCTGCTGTACTTCCTGCACACTGAGGGATAATTAAAGACATTTCCAGTACGCTCACTTTCAGTTTGACTTCCAAATAAATCGGTTCGGATAATCTGGATAAATAGTTGGCTTGTTCACGACCTGTTTGATTGTCTCGCTGCTCGTGCTTCTTGCCCCGTCTTGAATTTTTCCTTTAGAGTGCTCATATTATGCTTTTTGGCTTTTTCCCTTTCCTTTATTGTGTTATATATCTTTTTTTGTGCATTTAATTGGTTTACAAAGTGAAAAAGCCCAAAGTCCCCCCCAAAGGGACTTACCATCTCCAACAGAAAACACTGTTCACCAACTGCTCCAAACAGCTCTATTGTAGTCCAGCCTTTACTTCAGAGACAAACGTGGTCACTTTGTAACACACGTTATAATGCTCGGCTAGCTGCTAGCATGGTACTCATGGCATGGAGCTCAACACACAGGGTGAAAAGAGGAGCTGCAGCAATGTGTAGTACAACAAAAATATGGTGTTTTTTGAAAATTAAACCATGTAAACCTATTCTGATATAACCTCTAAATACAATTATGAACCTGAAATGAGCATAATATGAGCACTTTAAGATTAGTAGAGAATATATGTATGTAGAATTTCATAAGAGCCTCATAATCTCTTTCCCTTCTTTACAAATGTGTAAACATAAATACCTAAGTGACAATGCAGTCTGCATGGAGTGCTGCTCAGGTGAGTAGAGAGAGAGTGTCCCTCAGGTGCTTTCAGTAACATTTAAAAACCCTTAATATATTCTTGGCTAAATCATTAAAATATGACAATGCATTTCGGCCATTTAAGCCTTCATCAGGGCAAGTATGAGTATAAGTACGTATGAGTACAAGTATGAGTACAAGTACTTGCCCTGATGAAGGCCTAAATTGCCGAAACACTTTGTCATGTTTTAATAATTTAGCAAAGAATATATAAAAGGCTTTTTAAACTTTACCCTTTTAAGGGCCTCAGTTTCCTTCAACCCTTTCACAAAATTCTAAGTATCTTATACAACCCCACTTCAAAAAAATCTGAACTATCCCTTTAAGGTAATGATATTAAAAATAATAAGTTTATTTAATATAGCCCCTTTTACAGAGAGTCACAAAGTGCTTCACAAGAGAAAATAAAAAAATTAAAAATCTGAACTAATAACAGTAAAATGAACAAGCAAAAAAGAACAATGGAAATTAAAATGTCAAACTTAAAAACCAAATTACAAACATGAGACAAAAGATGCAAACAGAGACGTCAGGTCTTATGACACACACAGATTCATATTAATATGCACGTAAGGAGGGAGCGCACCAGGCAGGAACAGGTGTGGAAATACAACATCAAATTTCTGTTCAAGAGACTTGTTTTAAAAAAAATAATTCATCTGCAGCTTCTTTTTCCTGTCACACCTTCACATCAAAGGTCCACACTAGGACCGGACGAAGGACATTTTCATCTGAAGCAGCTTTTTTCCTATTTTTATCCTCTTGCTTTTCCTTAATGTGCGTACAGCACGCCCTGCCTCTCCTCGTGCTGCACGTTTGGCCTGGTGACATTTTCTCGGAGGTGGCTGGGGTCGGATTTGTCCGAAGTGGTTTTGCTCACAGAGAAGAGCAACAGGTCGGAGGTGAAGACCGGGTCCTTTCTGCAGATCTCTTCATTATTCCTCCGCTCCCTCGTCAGGCCAGAAATAGCTTTCAAATGACTGTTGTTTTTATTTTGGTGCCTTCACATGCGCTTGGGTTTACGTTGTTCCTGAAAAAATGTCCACACGAGCGACCTCAGTTTATGACATTTGACATAAGCTGACATTTAAAAAGATGGGGGAGCTCAATGAAGTTAAAGCTCCACTGTGTAATGTTTTGAGTTGATTCTTAGCAAAAAAAAACTTTGTTCTTTCACAAATATGTGCTCATTCATGTGTAATTACTTCCACCAACTAATGAAAGTATTCTCGTAAGCGTAGAATCTGCCATTCAGAATCATTCAGAATACATACGAGCGAGTTGCTTGAATGTATTCTGCCATGTTGCGCCTCCATCTTTAAAATACATTAGCCAAAGAGGGACATACCTCCGCCTTTCGCGCTTTTACACTCAGTGGCACCGTGACGAATGCCAGGGGGAGATTACTCGATATGCCGGAAGATCTGAAAGCCTGGTGAAGATGAAGGATCACGCTGATACTTTACTAACATTAGCTTGCATTCGTTTGGGAACCCGATAGCTGATTTTAGAAATGAAATGGTACCAAAATAACAAAAATGTAAACTATTATTACACTGGAAGGAACACTCACGGATAAAGCCGTTCTTCTTGGAATAATACAGCCACCGTAGGAGCTAAAATGTGATCAGAATGGGGGGGGGGCTAGAAAGTAATATTCAGTTGATTGTCATATACAATTTCACCGCTAGATGGGAGAAATTCTTACACAATGTAGCT
>CM046787.1:39707172-39797172 GCA_025617405.1 Perca schrenkii
AAATAATTATTAGTCTTTTGTATTTCTAGATGACATTACGCAATTTTAGTTTAAAGTCCCTTTTTCATAAAGGGTGTCAAATAAAGAACACAAAAATTAAAAGATTTGCAGGTGAAATGAATAACAGCCTCAGATGTACAATAATATTTAGTTTTTTAGCTATGAAAAATAAGTGATATGTATCAGTATAATATAACAGTCTTTTCAGATTTTTCTTTTAACATTACTGTAAAAAAAAGAGATTCTTATAAATCACTGGAGACATAGACACAGTATTCAGAAAACATGATAAGGCTGAAAACCAAAATGAATCAGTGATGGAAATAATTCTTAGTTGCAGCCTGAGATATGACTTTTAGATATGACTTATTTCCTCTACAGCCAATCCCCTTGTTTGAAATCTTGGCACTTTAACACTCTGTCACACCTCGCAAACCTCCGTTTACAAACTTCCTTTCCTTTTTATTCAGGACTTTTGGTTGAGCAGAGAATATCAGTCAGTTTAAAAGTAGAAATGAAACATAAAGTTTGTATTATCCAAACAACTATTTCAATATAAAACGGCGCTAAATGTTCAATGCAAAATCATCGGGGGAAATATGAGCTTCATTCATGTAGTGAAAAATAAACAGTGTTCTCATTTTTACATTTCATTTTTCAACGTGTTATTATTATTATTATGATCCTGTGTGTGGGTCTGCCTGTATGTGCCAACTTGCCTCTCAATTTAAAACCAAAAAATAAAAAATAAAACAACTTCACGGTGACGAGGCAGCTGACGGGACGCTGAGCTGCAGACTCACCGTCTAAAAACAAACTGAAACTTTTCATTTTCATTAGAGGCAGGCAAATCAAGTGTGTTTGTGTGTGTGTGTGTGTGTGTATATAGTGACTTTGTGTTTACTCGTGTAGCATATCTTTTACATGTCAGTGCGTCATAATGTCCCCAGACAGGTTTTGTGTGTGCATGTCAGTGCTTAATAGGGTTCAACTCATGTAATGTGTGTGTGTGTGTGTGTGTGTGCGAGAGAGTGTTTGTGTGTGTGTGTTCTGATGTGATGTTTTTGTGGCCTTGTTGCGAAGGACAGCCCTATCTGTGGCCCCTTCACCATCATTGTCACTTTATGTACCGTGTTCATTTCAGAAACTTTTTAATCAAAGAAAATAAATCTCTATGTGACAACGACCGAAGTGTTTGGTCACTTCATTTCAAACCGAACCTGTTATTTTGACTCGCTCCAAGATGGCTGCCCTACTCTGCTAGCCTCATAGCTACACCATGGAAGTAGCCTACATTAGCTCTTTTTGTTGTTGTAAGACAAATGTTACACATAAATAAAATAAATTGAATTATAGCTTTGCAGCAGTTAATTAACAAGAGAAGTGATACAAACTTTTTATTTTTAAAACTGAATGGACTTAACCAGAGTTAATATAAGGTTTTGTTTCAATGTTAGCATTAGTGGATTTGCAGCTGTAGTTTGTCAACATTTGTCTGGGAGAAAGTACAACTGAAAGGCTGACGTGTAGCAGTATTATTACATGCTGGCGAGCTCATGTTTAGTACCAGAATCAGACAGAGAGGCTTATCTACAAGTAGGTTTACACAAAGGGAAACTAAGCAAAGTACTGTACTAAAGTACAATTTTGCATACTTTAATTTAGCATTTCCACGTTCTACTCCACTACATCTCGCAGAAATATTGTACTTTTTTTTTTTTTTAAAACATTAGGTTTATTTGATAACTTTAGCTACTTATCAGATTCACATTAATAAAACTAAATATAATAAAAAAAATTGAATTTTGATGCTCATACTTTTGTACTTTTTTGAATGCAGGACTTTTACTTATAACATAGTTTTCTACACTGATATTGCTACTTTTTCTTAAAGTCGTCATATTATGCTCATTTTCAGGTTCATAATTGTATTTAGAGGTTATATCAGTATAGGTTTACATGGTTTAATTTTCAAAAAACACCATCTTTTTGTTGTACTACACATTGCTGCAGCTCCTCTTTTCACCCTGTGTGTTGAGCTCTCTGTTTTAGCAACAGAGTGGAGCAGTTTATGAACAGTGTTTTCTGTTGGAGATGGTAAGTCCCTTTGGGGTGGACTTTGGCCTTTTTCAATATATACACTATATAACACAATAAAGGAGAGGGAAAAAGCCAAAAAGCGTAATATGAGGACTTTAAGTAAAACATTGGTGTACTTTTTCTACCACTGGAGCACTGAGCTCGAGCTGAGCTGCATGGATCTCTACGCAGTTAATGGGCCTCGTTGTTCAGTAAGTGAGGAGCTTCCTATTTGTGTCTGTGTTGACAATAGTGAACCTGAGCACCTTTGAAGCTGCTGGCTGACGGTCGACGCTCGAGCCTTCAACAGCTGGTTGCAATAAGCTCACAACTCTGGAGCCCTGGAGCGTCTTAAAAGGAAGGCACTCAGGAACATTTTGAAAACCATGAACTTGAAGTGAAAGAAGACAACACTGGAAAAAAAAAAGAGGGCTCACAGCTCTTTTTTAAAATTGTATATATATTTTAGGGCCCATTAAAGGGTTAATGTGGCCCTGAGCCCAGAGTGAACAGCAGAGACATGGAGCTGATCCTAATCTGGATGTCTGACAGAGGCATGACTCAGCAGCCCCAGCTTTAGAGTTAACATCACATTCATGCATTTCATTTAATTTAATTTACCATCATCTCACAGCGGCAATTCAATCCGCTTCTCCGTGTAAAGAGTGTACATTCAACTCTAAAAACGAAAGGAGCAGTTCAAGCTGAAACTTTAAAACTGTGTTTGTGTCTACACAATGTGTTTTAACTTTAAATAAAGCATGTACACTCATGGTCAGGTCATGGTCACCCTGATCAGGTGAAATAACCACACAACATGCTGTATCATCCTGCAGTTTGAACCGGTACAACAAAAAGTTACAAATTGCAGCTTTAAAAAGACAAAAATCTCTTTAAAAAGAGAAAAACTCAAAACACAGCGTTTGTGCTTAATATCACACCAAACGTGATCAATAGTGATTGGTTTTTGTGACATTTTGATCAATTAAACAAAGTTATTCTTCATAATTAAAGTCCCTGTGTGTTCAAAATCAACCTGTATGACTTTAGCGCCCTCCAGTGGTAAATATCAACAAAGACACTGTGGCAAGAATTGGTGCATGGACTTCCTCTGCACTTCCTTAATCTTCTGTCAATAACTGAAAATGTGCCTTTAAAGATTTCAGAGAAGTTTTAAAGTTAGAGACAGGCTGAGTAGTGGAGGAAATATTGAGATCCTTTACTTAGGTAAAATAACTAATACCACACTATAAAAACAGTCTGTAAGTAAAAATATATTCAGAGTATTAAAAGTATAAAAATGTCCCCTGACTGAATTGATACTATCAATAGATTATCACTCATGCATTAACGTTGAAGCAGGATTTTACTGTTATAGTTGGTAGAGGTGGAGCTCATTTCGAGCTATTAACTAATGATTATGTTCATTATGGATTAATCTGTGGATTATTTTCTCCGTTAATCGATCGAAAATGTGTAAGCTCTTTATATTTTTACAAGGCTAAGATAACCTGGGGGTGTGTGTATGCTTTTCCTTACTTCTGAGGGGTTTGTGCTGTGTTAAACTGACTAACCCAGCCGTTGATTCATTTCTCTGGAGCCGGGCCTGCTGGTGTCGGTCTCTCCTGCCGCCGGGAGGCCGCTGCTCCACATTGACTGCTCCGCATTGACTGCTCCGCATTGACTGCTCCGCGTCTGCTCTCCAACGCACTCTCCTTCGTCGGGACGCCGCGAGCCAGCTCTCTGTGTTGTAGTTTTGGTTTTTAAAAGGTGTATTTTACAAAAGTTGTGTTATGGAAAACAAGAAAAGTCTTCCAGTGGGCTAGCTACACACCATCAGCTGACACACACTAAAACGTAACAATATGTCAGATAATAATGTAGTGGGATGAAAGAAAAGTGGCATGAAAAGACTAAAGTAAAGTACCTCAAATTTGTACCCAAGTACAGAACATGAGTAAATTGTCTTAGTTACATTCCACCACTGAGTATTTCTCGAGACAAGTGAACTATATTTTGTGTATAAAATCAGTGGGGTTCCCCTTTTATAGAGTAGCAGAGTTTAGGGGGAAATCCTGACCTTTAACCCCTCAGGTTTCTTACATATTTCTGCACTCAGTGTTGGAAACTACAACTGCAAGGTTTGGGTGAAAGTTCTTTTTTGGTTAAAATTCAGGGCCTCAAAATATTTCTATATATTTTTTTGAAATGTAAAAAAGTGAAAACCATCTTACATCTGCAGATCTCAGCCGGCTGAATTTAGGTGCAACATTTTTATTTTAAAAACTAAATAAAAAGTTTTAAGGAAATTTTTTTTAAAAGCCCACTTGAACCCTGTTATAACTGATTCTCTCACACACACACACACACACACCTCCATCTTTTCTTTATGTATAACGGGGGCATGCCAAGTCACAGCATTCTGGTACGTCGCCACAAAATTACAGCAAGACACATTGAAAAACACTTGAATGTATTCACACACACACACACACTCACTCACTCACTCACTGTCACACACTCATTCACACTTTTTCTTTTTTTTTACAGACCAGAATAATTCATAACTTCATATCAGCATTAAGAAGTACCTACAGAGTAAAGAAACAACAGAGCGAGTTCACCGCCGCGGGCGTCGTTCACACTGTTCGCCACAACGCTCAATTCAGATTCAACTTTGTGTTTTAATGTTCACGTTTAGTTTTCCAGGGCAGCAGAGGAAAAAAAAAACAGACGTGAAGCTGCTTTGATTAGTGACTGCGAAGGCTTAACGGCTAAAACACATCCAAGTTTGTTTAGAAAAAGACTAAGTTGGCTGTGAGGTTGTAAAAGACATCCGAGGAGCTGTTGACCTCGTGCAGTAAACTAGACATCACTGACGGAATTTAGCTTTCACGAGGATTTGTGTCATCTGGTTTTAACGAGTTTAAGTGAACTTGGGAGATGATTTATATGGGTTTATTTTACTATGTTGAAGTACACAAAAATCGAGAGTGTCAAATATTGATAAATGAGGCAACTAAATGAACAAGGGATTCCTGCTGATGGCCCAAATAGTCCCTTTCCGACCGGAGGGATTTTTGCAGTTCCTAGAACATTACGTTCCTAGAACCCTTTTTTTCTCCTGTTCCAACTGGACCAGTTTGGGGATTATAAAGTTTCTCTGGCCACAGTTCCTGTAACTCTTTCAGCTCCTACTTCAGGTCTTTTCTCTTTTCCACATAAGGCGCTTTCCGACCAAGTTGTTCCAGGAACGTAGGCCTAGTTCTAGGAAAAGTCCACTTCTAAGCAGATCTAACTACTCTCCCCCAAATCCGTTTTTTTTCTCCATTTGCATTCACACTGGCCAAGTGGTCATAGGGACTATAGGAGGGGTAAGGGAGTGATGCAAGCACGGCAACGGTCTTTATAGCGTTAAAACCAGAAAACAAATACACCAAAAAAAGTATGAACTACATACTAAATCTAATGTATATAGCATATTTGTCATAATTTAAATAAGTCTCCCGAAGAGAAACTGGTATCTCTCTCTGCCCCGCCTCTGCCGGCTGCGCTGTGGACATGTGTGTGTGTGTGTGTCCACGCATGTGGAGTTTAACTCCGAAAAGACAGTTTAACCACAGGTTCCCGTTAATCTTATGATGGACATGTGTTGTGATATTTAAACAAACGAACCGTCAACGGCGAAATAAAAGCCTCTTTATTAATGAGAGCGGTCTGAGAGACCTCCAGCTTACAGCGGGGTCTCTGAGCATAAGATGGTGAAAATTGTTTAAATTGTCCCGTTGTTGGTCTGTCTGTACCGGAAACCCGACCCTCGTTGACCTAGGTCCCTATGCTGAAAAGGGAACAGCGAAAAGACCGTGCCCTGAAGTAGGAGCTGAAAGAGTTACAGGAACTGCAGCCAGAGGAACTTAAAAATCCCCAAATTGGTCCAGTCCGAACACGAGAAAAAAAGGGTTCTAGGAACTTTATGTTCTTGGAACTGCAAAAAATCCCTCCGGTTGGAAAGCGGCTATGAGTTTTCCATCATTTGTTTGGGGCAATTTTCTCTTGGGGTTATAGTAAAAGTAAGTCAATTCTTCATTGCTGCAAACAGGGAATAAAATACAGGGAAATATATTCTGTTGCAACCACAGGAACAGGACAAGTAAACAAATAAAGTGTTTCAAATGCCAATGGGGATGGTTGGATGGCTGTGTTATAATAACAAAAGGTCAGTTCCTATGGCCACTTGGCCAGTGTGAATGCAAATGGCAAAACTGGTTTTGGGGTAAGAGTAGTTAGTAGAACAGTTTAGAAGTGGACTGTTCCTGTAACTACGTTCCTGTAACCACTTGGACAGAAAGAGGCGAACGTGACTGAATCAAGGTGGAATCACAGGATTTTAGAACAGTGAAAAAGGAAACAGCACAGAGCAACTCCCGGAGTCTGGTGGGTTTGAAGAGAGCAGAGAAAACGGCTTGAGTACCCCGTAAAAGGTATGTCTGACAGCAAGGTAAATCTGTGAAAATATTCTAAACATAGCGTACACTTAAACCGATATAGACTCTTTAGGCGTTTAAAATACGTTACGCTGCTGCCTCTGCCACACCGACTACGGAAGATTTATTTATTTTTATATTAGGACAATGCACATTAATAAACATTTCTGTAAATGCGCCAGTGTTAGCCAGTTGGCTAATTTTCAACTGTAGTCCTAGTTGCATGCATGTCTTTATGGTGGGAAGAAACCGGAGCACCCGGAGGAAACCCACGCAACGGGGAGAACATGCAAACTCCACACAGAAAGGTCTGGGACGACCTGGGTTCGAACAATACAACCACACGCCAGAACTTCTGAACTATCCCTTCAACACGACATCTCACTGATCAGACCACAGAACGCGCTACACGTGTACACTCGTCCACGTGTTACACTGAATCTCAAACCGAGGAAGTGATTTATGAAAATGTTGATTGATAATCAATTAATCATTTGTTTTTTTTTTCTTTGTTTTTTTTTAAGGTTCCAGCTTCACAAATGTGAGGATTACACATAGTTAGAAACTGAATATCTCTGTTTTGGGACTGTTTGTTACACACACAACAAAGCAATTTAAAGACATCACCTTACGGATATTTTTCACTACTTTCTGACCTTTTAGAGGCTAAATGATTAATCAAATTAATCAAGAAGAAAACAAATCTGCATATTATTATAAGATGCAGCTCGATGTTGTACGATGTGGTGGTTTCCCCAATACAAACTAAGTTAATCTTCATTTTTTTCTTTGTCCTCTGTGAGAATCAAATCTATCAAACGAGTGAATTTTTTGCACACAGTGATCAGGTCGGTGGGTAGTGACATAAAACCAGCATCAGATGTCTGTTTTGGAAAGTTAGGAAAAAAGATGAATTCATGTTTTTTTCCCCTGACATTAAAACATGGTAACCCTAACCCACAAACAGGAATATGGGGGAGGGGGGTGCAGTGTGAACGAGACCCGACACAGCTGTTTCATCCTGTAACATTTCAGTTTTTAAAGTTTATATAAAACCATTTTACATTTGGGGTGAATGTCTTGAGTACAAAAAAAGGCACTGCCATTTGTTATCCTAAAGAGGACTTTCCCAGCCTTGTGCATGCAGTTTTAAAATATAAATTCTTCAATCCCCCCCTTCTTCTTTTTGCGGCATTTTCTTCAATGTTTGGTCTTTTTTGCGTTTTTTTTATTATTAAACATACAATATTCTTTTGTCAAATATATACGTAAGCCTGCAGTCAATACAGGACATCGGCTCTTTGATAAAATAAAACTAAATGAAATAAAGGAGCACAGTCAAGCGGTAACACTTTGTTACAGAATGGATGCTGCTGAATTTACAAAACACAAAAAAAACACAAAAAGAAAAGTCTTGGCATCCCATATCGACATAAACTGAATAAACTGCAGAATCTGACAAAAATAAAAGATACAAAACAGCATATATGTCTCAATTTAAAGTACATTGTTGTTTTTTTTGTATTTGGAATATCAAGGCGTTCTCTAACTGTTAATACTGCAGTGTGCACGGCATTAGAAGCACTCCTGGACACCAGCAGAGCTGACAGGCGTTTAGGAAAAATAAAAAAAATGAAGCATTTGGTTTGAAGAGATGTGTAATGATCCAGACCTCAGAGCCGTCACCCTCCGCTGTCCCGTCACAGGGATGTCCTGTGTCCACACGGACGTCTCTTTGGCCCAGAGGTGCTGCAGGAAACCGGAGGTGTCGTTTGGAAACTCTAAAATTCAAAACATGTAACCTTACTCTGTTATGGCACCTAGAAAAAAATAAAAATAAAATCACATAAACTCAGGTTATTCAAACGCTGTCAGCCACAGACAAGAACTAGTGTTTTTATGCAAAACTGAAACAAATCTCCTGAAGTTCTCCATCAACACCTTCATACCTCAAACATCGCAAAGTGATATAAAAGTCAAAAGAAAAAGAAAAAATAAAAAGAAATACTGCAAACGTACTACAGTTTCAATAATCCCTTTGATAACATTACCGGTTATTTCAACAAGTGATGTTAAACATGTTTAAAAAAGGACAAGCCTGGTGATATTCTCTACTTCTCTTAATATAAACAAATCTCATGAAAAGACAACCGACAGTGAGCGTCTCCACTAACAACTGCCTGTCTGTCTGCGTATCAGAGCCTGACAGCTCTTCTTCCTCCGCGCCATAGGATCAGTGAGCCACACTGTTGCACCGTGTGACATGTTCCTTCATTGCATGAACATGAACACACACACACACACACACACACACACACACACACACACACACACACACACACACACACACACACACACACACACACATCGTCCTGCTGCCACAAATACTCACTAGAGCGCCAAATGTGGATTAATCCGCCGCTGAAAATAGTTCCAATAGTACCCAAACAAAGTCACAATTTTCTAGTCTGGCTGTCACTAGGGGTGGGAAAAAAAATCGATACAGCATAGTATCGCGATATTTTTCGTGGCGATACTATATCGATACACAGATGTCAAGTATCAATCTTTTATGATATATGTGTTGGTCAGTCTGTCTGCTTGACAATCCCATTTTGCAGCGATGAACAGACAGAGAAATGTATATTTTTAGATAAAACAGATGTTGACAAAATTGTCCTTTGGGGACATCATTTGAAACTGGGAAACATATGAAGTTGGAAAAAAGGTAATACATTTGCAATTTATCGCAGAATATTGCAATACGTTTAAAATCGCAATAATATCGTATCGTGACATAAGTATCGTGATGATATCGTATCATGAGGCCTCTGGTGATTCCCACCCCTAGCTGTCACCAGACCGAGCTCAATCTTTTCAGATTGAACATTAGTCTGGGGAGTCGGCTCTGTAGTTTCTACTGCACAAGAGGCGTGATCAACGGGCATAGTTCAAATGACTCCGTACGCAAATTGGATATTGGATAGTCCTTCAACCAATCAGAGCACTGATCTGGTTGACGTAGCAGCGACAGCGACATCAACGGGTCGCTGCGCTTCAGTGGCTGGCTTGTTGAATGTAAACAAGAAGCTGCTTGGTCGCTTCTCTGTCGTCATCGTGTTAAACCCGCCAACAGCGCGCCAGGTGGATAAGCCAGTTTGTGATTGGTCCCCGCAGATTTGTAACGGAAGCAGGATAGATAAACGTACAGGTTTCCCGCCTGAGCTGCAGGGAGGAATCAAATCGCCGGCAGATCGGGCTGGGTCTACCCAGTCTACCGATTTCCTCCCGTTTGCTGAAAACCGTTGAAGGTAACTTAACGACCGGTTTTAAAAGAGAAACTTTATATGTGTGAGCTGTTTTTGAAGATCTCCATCTTCAATAGGAACGCAATGGTTTTGGGGTTGAGTGCCACAGACAGGAAGTCAAAGTATTGACTTGAATTGGATCTTTTCGTGGGATTTGTTGACAATAAGACAAATACAGAATAAAGCCAGCCTTATCCTTTAAAGTAACATACACTGAGACCTACAGTATTCACCTCTCCCACTCAGGAGAACACAGTTAGGTGGCAATACGTCCACAGCACCAAGCTCAGACTCCAGATCAGAATGAACCAGTCTACTTCCTGGCCTGGCCTACCAAAGACTACAACAACAACAACAACAGCACACCGCCGTTTTGTTTGCCTACAGCTCGTCTGACGTGAACTTTGTAACCAAACATGAATCGATGCATCTGTGATGCAAAGCTTTCACATGAAAAAGAAAATCTCAACATGACACTGATAGATACAAACAAGATTATTATAGTCCAACAACAGCAACAACGGGGAAAAAAAGAAAAGAAAAACAGTCAAAAGTCAACAATAACTATGTTAATATTTGAGATGTACGTATGGTCACCAGCCATAACATGTTAATACACATGGTACTTTAAATAATAATACACCTAAATGAGTACAAGTATCACCTCTGCAAAAGAATTATGGAAAAAAAAAAAAAAGAATAAATAATTGTATCTACTTTTAAGTACTGATTCATATGGCAGTGACACTGAAACTGTCTGCGATGAGCCACGATGCTGCGTCTTGGTGAGGAGCATCAGAAAAACAACAAAGATGTTAAAAGGTGGAACATCAGTTCATGTCACATTCATGCTTTGGTGGAATCTTCATCTTCATCTTCGTTCACAAAACGTACAGACGGCGTCTGTTTGGCTCTTATGGACTCAAAGTATAAAAGCAGAAAACACACACACTTGAAACACAAGACAAAAATCTGAAGAGTGCGCAGTGTTGTCACTAACGACACACACACACACACACACACACACACACACACACATTTTTATATCTGTGGTGCGTGTGCGCACTGATCCAGACTGCAGTTTCAAGCCACCATCACTGGCAGTTTGGGCTAGGGCTGGGCAATATATCGATGTTATATCGATATCATGATAGGAGACTAGATATCGTCTTACATTTTGGATATCGTAATATGACATACAGTAAGTGTTGGTGTTAAAGGCTACATTACAGTAAGGTGATGTATCTTTTCTTACCAGACTGTTCTAGCTGTTCTTTTATTTGCCTTTAACCACTTACACATTATGTCCACATTACTGATGATTATTTATCTAAATCTAAGTGTGAAGGTATTTTGTTTAGGCACCAATTGTCAACCCTAGAATATGGCCGCAATATCGAGGTATTTGGTCAAGAATATCGTGATATCTGATTTTCTCCATATCGCCCAGCCTTAGTTTGGGCTCCAGACGTCACAATAAGCGTCTGCATGTTTTAGTCCCTTAGATATAGTGCACACACTGAATGCGTCACTGCTGGCTACATATAATATTACTGGTGTAAGCATACGGTAGTGTTTTAAATGTATTTATTAGGTTTCCCCAAACTTGTAGCTAGCCAGCGGTTACTACTATGGTATGAAATTGAGGTTGAACACACTTGAAACTTGGTTGAGAAAGTGTTTTATCCCAGCAAACAATCATACCCGCAACAAATTATTGTTGTGTGGTCATTCCTTTTGCAGGCGAAGATCTTTGATAAAGTGTGAAGAGCACTATAGAACAAGACGGACTTATAAAAGTTCGCAGTGATGGATGAACTTTCTCAGGGAGTTGCCAAGTTCACGTTAATACCATAATAGATTAAATGGAAACTTGTGTTTGCTTGGAAGGTTGGGAAAACCATGAAATCAAATGAGTTGGTAGTACTGTAATGTGTATTAAAATCGTAGTAAACGGGCTAAAACATGCACAAACACTGGTGTGGTCCTTAAACTGTGTGTGACATGAGAACAGGAAGTATTTTTTAACTCCCAACATCGACCGTCAGACAAACAGAAATCCCCTCAGGTCAGCGAGAGGCGCCAGGAGCGTTTTCGTCTCTGCTGGGGGAGTCAACATCGCCACCTGTTGTGGTTCTACCGCTCTACTTTTGTCCGTCCACCGAGACTGAAGCTCTGCAGTGAGAGAGCGAGCGCCGACCTCATCTCCTCAATCTGCTCCGTTCGATCGGACTCCAAAGCACAAAACTGTCGCGTGAGCCTTGAACATTTGGATTTTTGTGTATCACATTATCATATCAAGTGCAGGATACAGAGGAAGTACTACAGAATTGCAACAAACTAATGAAATAAACTAAACAATAATAATCAACAACCCTCGATGAAGAGAACCGTTCGGGGTCGGGAATCTCAGCACAACGCTGAAAGCGGCAAACAGGGGAGTTTCCTAACCAGCTTATTCCAATATAAACCTATTCTTATAAAGTCTGTATTCCACACACAATAAACTCAGGATAAATATTAAGACACAGAATAACCATGAGATTCAGAATCTAAAACAAGAAAATTAATTTCATATAGGCCTGTGCAGACAGAGCAGACAGAAGACCATGTTACACGGGCAATCTTTGAGGGGACTGCTGCAGCACTGATATCTCCCAAAATAATGTTCGTAAATGATTTTTCAATGATCTGCCTGTGTGTCCAGAGACTTCAGCGCCTGTCCCGTCATGACTGTGTTTGGCCAGCAGGTGGAAGTAAGCACTAATGAAGCCAATCTCTGGGAAAACTTCCCTTCATGGATCGCCAGTGTGCGATTTCTCCAACGTTGCAACACGAGTCCGAGCAGAAACCAGAGCGACCTCCTGTTTTTTCCTCTTCTGCCACCTTCTCCGCAATCTTCCTCCGTGAAGATATTTAGTTGTAACATGCAGCTTAAGCATATCAACCTGCTTTAGAAAAGAAATTAACTAAACCCAGTATCTGAACATGCAAACGGATCCCACTGACGATAATAATCTCCCATTTGTGTATAAAAAAAACCTACATTTTTAATGTATCGCGCCTACAAAGGCTCTGAATTCAAAAGAGATCATACAGTACATGCTGTGGATAAACAATATGTAACTGACCGGTGCCAAACTCACTTCCTCCTGCACTCCACTCACAACATGATCAGACATGACATCATCTTCCTCGGTCATCAAAGGTCCTGCCTCTGATGTTCTTTCTCCTTTAAACATCCGCTTCCCTTTCCGGTATCACCTCGGCTTGATTCCTCCTTCTACTACTTTCTGTTTCCTTCTCCACGTCCTTCTCTTCTCCCTCTTCACACATCTGCTCTACCTCCACCTCTTTCTCGCCCTCCTCCCTCTCGATAAATGTTCACGCTGACACGTCTTTGCGGTTGGCTGCTAAAATAAAGAATAAGCACGTTGGTTGTAAACTAGCGTGATGGCTACTCGTGTGGGACATTGAGCTGGTAGACAGCCAAGGCTTTACAGAATATTACACAATTCATACCTGAAATTCATACATGTTTCTGTACCCTTTGAAAGTAGCATCATTATGTAAACAATAAATACATACAAAACAAATAAATGATTTTTTTTTTTTGCCACCCAATACCGAGCAAGAGGACCTTCCCGAGCTCTACAAGTGTCCGCGCTGGACGCTCAGTCCTCACTGAAAACAGTCAAGGAAATCCCAAACTTCCTTCTGGCGTTCCTTCTAGCTCTGCTGGTCTCTGTCTTGTTTTTGGGGTCTGAGGTACTTTTATGGATTTGAAGGATGCCACGAGCTGCGGTCGATGTGCGGGGACCAGAGGGTGTCGGAGAGGGAAAAGGGCCTCAGTCTCACTGGGCCCTGATCCACAGGCCAGCGTCTCCATTCTGCTGGGCTGCAGCACTGCTTCTGGCCTCCCCAGAAGGGGATGGGTGTGTGTGTGTGTGTGTGTGGTGGGGCGCTGTCCACATACTGTTCAGGCCGTGTTCAATGAGTTTCTCTCTCCTCACCCAGATGCAGGGGACTGTGAGCATGCTGGCGGAGCAGGAAGTGTGTTTTTTCCGACCCGATGGACGGTGCCAGTGTGATAGCTTGTGTTGGCCGTTTGGTGATCGGCTCGCTTGTGTTTCTTGGATCCCGCCCGATCCTTTTGGTTGAGCTCTGCCATTGGCTACAGGGAGAGGGGACAGCAGGGCCGGGGACCTCCAGGTGACTTATCGTGAGAGGGCCTCAGGAACCTGCGCTGTCATACTGCTCTCACTCAGGTCCTCATTTCATATCGTTGACGTGCGGTCAGCGCCGTCTAAAGAAGGAACAACAGAAAAAAAAAAAGGCCTTTCAGTGTTTAACTTCATCAGCATCCCCAGACGGCTTTATGGTTAAGTGTTTTCACAGTGTGGATGGAGATTTAAGGGTCCTGAGCTGACCAAGCTGTAACAGTTACAGTTAGAAAACAGCCATGAGTCCTCACACTAACACTAACCCTCAGGCCAGGTGCATGCTGGGCCAGGCTGCAGCTTTCCTGTGACCCTGAATAGAAACAGGTGCAGGGATGGATTTCAGATCTCGTAGCAACTTATGTGTCCAATTTTGTAACTTGTAACTTTAACTCAGCACATTTTTTTTTTTTTTTTTTTAATTAAATAATTTTTTCCCTCATTTGTCATTCATTTGACTTGTTACACTTTTTAAATTGCAATTCCCTGTCGACTCTTTGTAAAGAAGGCCTGAAGCGTTTTCTGGCTTGGTGAACAGTGAGGGGCCAGAGCCCACAGCGTCATGGTGAGAGAACAACACATCTGTAAAAATACTGATAGAGCCTTTCAGAGGAAAACAACAGTCTGACAGCTGTTGCCTCTGGTGTGGCTGAAGAGGAAAAACGTTATCATGCTACGCACTGGTGGACAATTTCATTCCATCGTTGATACTGAAAGGGCAGGTTAATGTCATATTAAGCTATTGTTGAACAAAGAATTCAGAATAAACCGTATTTAAGTGTGACCACCCTTTTCCTCATACCAATGAGACATTGTGTTTCGGGTCATTTCCTGTAGCTTGTTTGGCTTCAGTTACCAAGTTATGTTTCTGAAGCTCACCACAGCTGGCTGGATGTTTGGGCGCAAGAGACTAGAAAAAGGTGAAACTGATTAAGAAGGAGTTGCTTCAGTTAAACGCACTCTTTCGTTCTGCTGCCCAGTTCTATCCACCTAACACACACACACACACACACACACGCACAAAGCAGCACTTGTACACCGTTCTGCACTGAGCACTGAGGCCCACTGTCTTCACCTCAGTTAAGTTTTGGCATGAGGGGAGTTGGCACTGACTTTAACCCAGACAGCAATTTACTGTACATGGGAATATTCTGCACAAGTCAGGTAATCCACTGACTGGCTCGACGCAATTAAAAGTTGTTTAAAAGTGCATTTTCATATTGTTTGCCATTCGTTCCAAATGCCGAGACGGAGGCCAGTGTTCAAATTCAAAAGTTCAGTTTTTTTTTTTGGTGTATTATATTTGTGAATGAAAGTTTTTGCTATTAACCAGCTTTTCTCATCTGGCTCCTCTGACTTTATTTTCCCCTTGAGATGAACTCACCTCGGCCGTTGAGAGAATCGCCGTCAGATTTCAAACTTGCCGAGTTTTGGACCTACTTGGTCAGACTGGACCGACAAATATTACACATCTGAAAAACCCTCGCTGGGCTCCAACAAGTCCGGAGTTATTGATTGGCAAAAAAACTTCAGACTTTAAGCTGTTCCCACAACACGATAATAGACCGAGGGCCCTATCTTGCACCCAGCATGGCGTGGGGCAGCGCAAAGCCCGATGCAAGTGTCTTTGCTAGTTGAAGACCAACGCAGTTGTCAATTTCCCATCTAACGGCCACATCGTTTAAGTAGCAAATGCACCTGCGCCCATGGGCATGCTGGTCTTACAGGGAGGTGTGTTCAGGTGCATTCTGGGCGTATTGCTATCTTGACGCAGCGGGAAATGATCGCACCATTGAAAAAGTCAATAACGCAGCATTTCATTGTTATTGTAACAGCGCATTAGTAAAATGCGCCTAGGCTCGTGCACAACACGCGCACACTATGCTTGTTACACACACAGGGAAGCCAGCAGCACACAAACATGCAAAAGATTACAAATAAAAATATTAGGGTGAAAATCCGCCATCATAATAGCAACGCGCCAAGGTACAAACGCGCCTGGCTTTTAAAGGGAATGGGAGATGACACTCCGATTGGTTTATTGCATGTTACGCCCAAAACACACCTCTGATTAATGAAGACACTAAGTACAACCCTTTTTGAACCATGCGTCCGGCGCACGGACCCTTTTTTCTGCCGTCAAACAAGCAAAAGTGGATTTAGACACGCCCTAAACGCACCTGCGCTTCATGCCGTGCGCTTAGATTGTTAAAATAGGGCCCTGAGTGTTGGAATGGGCCAGTCAGTCAGCCTTAAGATCAGTGTTAAGATCAAAGTGACGTAACCTGAGCATAACTCACTAACTGGCTGACTGATATGACTTTTGGCTTTGAACACAACACAGAAGTTCTGGTCAAGTCAGATGCATCTGCTGGCCTTTACAGGAGGTAACCTTACATGCTCTTGGACCACATTTAATCTCTGGAACAACTGTATTTATGTATTATGGTGTAATAATTAGGATCAATTAAAAACGATTTGTGTGTTACCTCCCAAGGCGTGCTCTGTCATACTCAGACACAGCGACTCAAGGCGATTGTTGATGTCTGGCTCTGTCACTGGTAACTGTAGATCTGTAACAAACACAAAATTTAATCAGTATCAGTGATTACATTATATTCACATTAAACAGATGACAACATAGGGAAAACTTGACTTAATCAAATTATTTATTTCAATCATAATCAAACAAAATTCATGATAATGCTTAAAGTTTTTTCTTCCTCATTTTTTAAATAAATATGGCGCCAGACAACAAGTTGCCAAAGAACAAACTTAGTTCAAAAACAGTACAGTGGAACAATGTCGTCCACTTAACCAAAGTTCAGCCTCAATAATCAGATTATACCACAGTGCTAACTCCAGCACTGCTACATCAAAACAATGACTGCAGGGGCTGTGACTGTGAGAGTGTGTGTGTGTGTGTGTAGGGGTTGTAAGACTAGATTGGGGACAAAATGTACATTCAGTAATTCAAAACAACATGTAATGTAATTGATGTTCTTTGCTTTGAACTGCATGGTAATATGAGATATCGCTGTAATTGTCTCTCACTCCAATGATCAGATCTTATCACTTAAATAGTCTATGATTAATAAAGACAACCGAGCGGATAACTTGATATTGATCTACAGAATAGTGATGTGGAAGTCTTAGCCAGCATACTAAATTACTGTTCCCCAACCCAAACAAACATATGGTAGACAGCAGCACAACAGCAGAGTGACTTAATTATCCGACATACAGCACATCCTGGTTCCAGTTGGTCACTTCCGAGGTTTCCGATTATTAAGATTATAATATTATTAATCGATGCTCATCACATAAATCAGACATTACACACGACTTAAAGCACCCATTTTGTCTTTCATTTTTCTTTTACTCTCGGTTGCTATTTGCTGCTGGTTGTCTTTGCCTCAATTGAGAGCAGAGGGTTGGGTTGAGGTTGGAAGGGGGAGTATGTGTGTGTTGGGGGGTGGGGGGTTTGTATTTGGGCCACAGTTCAGCCTAGCAACCCCTTCCAGCCATTTAGTCCTCAGCTGAGTCTTCAATACAGGCCGGGCGGTGAAAATCCCTTGTGGCCAGAGAGAAAAGCTGAGTTAGGCCCGGTAGTCCACACTGGACTATTTATAGGCTCCAAATCCCTCCAACAACCCCCCTGCCACACACACCCCTCCACCCCTGTACACACACAGACTTTCAGCGACACAAACACACTGAGAGAAAAAAAAAAAAAAAAACTCTACAAACACACACTTGTTACTTCATCCTCTCATTTTCTCTTCTGTGTCTCACTTAATAAGTCTCTTTATCCGTCTGCTGGCAGAGAGAAAGACAGATCGCACATATATGCACAGAGTCAGAGGAGGGTGGGGGTGTAGCCTTTCAAATCAGTTACTCTGGCCGAGACCCAGCTACAGCCACCCTTGAGGGTGACTGCTATGAGTGCATGACTCCGCAGAGTTGTCAAAGAAGGAGAGATGGGGGAGAAAGAGGGAGAGAAAGTTAAGAAAGAGAGTGAGTCAGGGAGAGAAGGGAGGGAAGGAAAGTGGGCCAGAGAGCCATGTACTCACTGCACAAAGAGCCTCATTGAGAGACTCCTCTGACTCTTTCCTCCCTCCCTGCCTCTGTCTCTTCCTCGCTCACATGCAGTCTCCACTCGGCCTGCTTTTTAAAAATAAAATCAGTTTTTCCTCTTCATTCTAAAAAGAGGACATTTCTGGTGTGTGTGTTTGTGTGTGACATGAGTGGAGGAAGCCCCAGCTTGTCCTATTACTGTCCATTGTTCCTGTGGGACAAAGTCCAGTCAGCAGAGGCTACTAAAGGTCACTCTGCCTGGCGCCGATGGTTACCATGACCCGAGCCTGTGTGGACACTGAGTGGGGGGGCTTTCAGGGTGAGACCTGGCTCGGAGGGAGATCTTTCACGATTTAAAAAAAAAAAAAAAAAGGCCTGTGACATTTAAAATTACCCCCAATAACTAGGAGTACCTTTTCATTTTTATTTGTTTTTGTTTTTTAAATGTCATTTAATCTTAGCCTGACAAGCCAGACCCACATCAAGATGTTAGGTCTGGGAACTCCCCATTGGCAGGGCTCAATCCGAGGGGCGGGATAAACGGTTGTCTTTCAAATTCACTCTGCACGCAATAGGATATCGCTACAACCAGGCAGAGCGACGAAGAAGGTAGCGGAACTAGTTGATAGATTAAACTTTTGCTGTATCCGGTCAGCAAAACTCTGAACACATCTTCCTTTTTTAAGAATGATTTCAGTGCTGTTCTTTTCTGAAAGAAAAGCTTAACTACAAGTCTTCCAGAAGACCGCTGTTCCCAGCAGCAGCAGCAGCAACCATAAGCCCGCCCACCGACTCTATACACGATGTGATTGGCCTGACTAGAGTTTGGTTTTTCCAGCTCGCAAGCCAAAGGAGAGTGCCTAGACCCCCCTGGCTGCAAATTAAATGTTCTGCCACTAGGGTGCGTCTAGATTTCTAGGCTAGTTTAATCTTGCATAAAGACCAATATTGTCAATTCATAAGAGCCAATGACTGGGCAATAACTTCCATTGTGTTCTGGGAGAAACAATACAACATTCTTGTGCTAAAACAGGTTTTTCACCTCGATAGCAAGAAGGAAGTGAATAGAGCTGAAAGTCTCTATTCGCCCATAGCTGCACTATGGGATATATCCTGTATTTCTGCCTTAAAAAGAAAAAATTATAATAAGGGAATAAAGTGTTAAAAGAAAAGTATATGTCACTGCAGATTTTGGCATCATTTTAGATGTGGAAGTTAAAACTTGCCAATATTTAATACAGAATAAAAAGTATATAAACTGGTAACAATAAACCACTTGAAGCATGTTTCCCTGCGTTTCTTACCGGCTTGTTGGAACACGACCATGGTTTGTGGGTTGGTGTGCACCGGCAGGGAGCGGGTCCTCTGCACGGAGCTGTGGGTCCGGCTGGGCATGCTGTTGCTTCCTCCGGGGTTGGCAAACCAGAGACCCTGAGGAGAATATTTTAACAACAGCATTAAATTAACTTCTTGAACATGCAGACCACTCTGTAGGACTAGTGTCATAGTTATGGTTGAACACTTATCATCTAACGGCAGAAATTGAAATCTGTCCATCCACTTTTACACATTTTCATGTATTGGACATAGTATTTCAGCTTCTGCTCTCAAAATGTAGTAACTAATCTAAATTTAACATAGGATTTAGTTAACATTTCCCAGGATTGATAAATGTTATCAAGTTATCTTGTCGCCAAATTCTATTTTTGAGTTTTGTCTGAATGAAAGACTAATTTCGTACTTTTGTGACACAATGAGAAGCGACTGTTCAGTCTAAACATGGCAACTTCCAAAAACGGCACTGGAGGCTTTTCTCGGAGGAAAAGATGTTTTTGCTCTTCTCCCGACTTGTTTCGGCAAGAGTTTGATCTGATTGGTTGATTTGGCCCGTCTATCCCCAACTATAGGTGGTGATAGACAGATGGTTTATCCAATCAGCAAACCAGTATTTTTGCCCCTTCCCAAAAGTTCTCCAACGGAAAGTTCCCAGATGGATATGCCGAGCAAATGCGAAGCGATCCATCTGGCGGAGTCAGGTTAAGGATGCCCCAACCTTAGACATTTTAATTACCTGCGGATAACCTGGGTAATTAAATACTGACATTTAAAAGGCAATATAATAATACATCGTAATTTGATGCACAAATTTCAAGTTCAAAGATCCTCCTCCTGCTTTAGGTTAATTTCAAATCAATCAAACTTTATTATACAGCACTTTACAACAACCAAAGTTGACCAAAGTGCTCTACTGCACTGCTTTCCACACATTGCTAAAACTTTCACTGATCAAAGACATACATGAAATATGCAAGCTTGAAAGAAGTCTGGTGTAAGATCAAGGCAACAGCTTCTTCAACATTTTCACCCCACAAGCTCCTGTCTGGATGTCTGGCCCACACCTAATGACAGTCTCAGACGCTCGCCACATGAATTCCTCACTGTAACCTGCCTATTATACCCCCAACACCACTACCACATGCCCCTCCCCTCCCCTCTCTCCCTCTGACCCCCCTCTCGTGGCCCAGCAGTGCCATGGGCCAGGGAAAAACAGGAAATGCCTGTGCACTGTTCTCACTGCCTCTCTTTCTCTCTCTCTCTCATACACTCATATAAACTCTCTGTCTCTCATTGCCCCTCCTCCTCCTCCAACACCACAGCTACCTCTCCCAAACTATGACTCATATATTTCCCTCCCACCCTTCTTCTTCTCTCTCTCTCTCTCTCTCTCTACACATCCACACTACAGTCCCACACAAGAAGGTCCAGCGTAAGGAACGGAGGTATTTCCTGTCATTGTAAGGGATGAGAGAGAGACAGTGGGAGAGAGAGAGGTTCCCAATGAACTGGGTCAGCCCAGACCAGAGTGTGCCAGGATGGGCCTGAAACAGCTCCGCAGCTCCTCCTGTTTCAGTGTTCGGCGCTGACGCAGGGCCTCTGGTATGTTGGGTGACCTGCTACGAGTTCCATCCACCTCACTTCATTCGTCAAACACCACCGCAGCCCCACTTCCTCACCCCGCATTTTTTTGTTGCGGAATAAAAAGAAAGTCTATTTCAGGCAGAATACGTGCTGAAGAAGGAATTCTGCTACCCAGGTTATTGTAAACATCCTGGAATGTATTATTACGCATTTCAAAATGTTCCTCTGTGCAGTCACGAACACCACTGCCATTCAGCACTCCAGTCACTACATACACAACTGATAATAATCTTACATTTAGCTCTAGTTTTTCTGTATTAGGGAATTTTTATTATCAGGCCTTTTAGGAAATCATCTGAACTATCCTCCCTCATCTGATCACCTCAAAGGATGTTAGATAAAGTAATAACACACTAAATATAAAAACAATTGAACCATACGTCTTTAAAACGTTTATGGCTGTAACTATTAAGCAATTCATTGATTAGTTGTTTATTTATCTAACACAAATGCCAAATATTTGGTGGTTGCAACTTCTCAAATGGGAAGGTTTTTCAGTTGACTTTTGGACCGTTAGTCTGACAGAAAAGCCTAGTTAAGGATGTCACCTTGAGCTCTGGGAAATTGTGATGGGCAATTTTTTTTAATACTTTCTAACATTTTACAATTACTCCCTGATATCGCCTACATATGAAATCAATAATGAAGATAATTTGTAGCTCTAAAACGGTTTCAAAAGAAATTTCCTTCCATACGCTAATCTAACAATAATCCTGCATAATCTCATGCTATTTTAGCATCCCTTATATTAACATACAGTATGTAGCACATAAATACTAACAACTAGTAACACTCTCTGGACACTGAAAGGCTTATCATACGCAGAAAATCTGGGGAAACGTTAGCTGACAGCCCTGGTGGTTTATTGTCATCTCCCCTTGTTGGTTTGACTCACCTGTCTCCCCTGCTTGGGACCAGTGGGTGTGCTGCTGGAGCTGCGAGGTGTGGGTCCCAGCAGCCCCCCGCTGCCCAGCAGGCCCAGCCTGGCACCCGGCAAGCTCCTGGAGGGCATCTGGAACTGGCGAAGGCTCCTCCTGGCCGACACGCTGCCCCCAACACAGCCAGCAGTGGGGAGCGAGTTGGACTGGCCGAAACGGCTGCAGCAGGACGAGACAAAAACGTGAGATACAGGTAAGCACCGGGAAAGTTCCTGATCACGGTAACTTGTGTTAACAAAGGAGGAGTTATGCATTCACTAGAGTTCACACATAATGAGCTGAACAGTCAGGTAAAGTAAGAGGAGCAAGAGGAGTAAATACTCCAATCTGAATGTAAAACACTAATAAAAGTCAGACATGAAAGGAGAAATCTGGCGCAAAATGAGCCTAGGGGTTAAAACACATGATTACCGAGTCGACCGTTCTCTGGGATATGTTTTCATGCTAATTGAATGTGACCAGTTTTAGCGCAAACCGCTAATTAACTTATAACGCTAGTCGTCGGGGCACGGGTAAAGTATAAATAAATCTCTATTTCTACACCACTAACAAGGCTCAAAATAGCACCACACTTCCACGGTAGCATAATGAGGGTCCCTACATGTAAACACAAGCATTGAGAACTTTGTAAGTGTAAAGACAGTTTATTAAAAAGATAGTTTATAAAGACCGTTCACGTATACACGTGGGCACCATCTTGGGAAAACAGTCACGACCAGTCGAACGACGAACGCTGTGCTTGAGCTATGTTACTGGTTACACGGCATTCGTCGTTCGACTGGTCGTGACTGTTTTCCCAAGATGGCGCCCGCGTGTATACGTGAACGGTTCTGTCTTTATAAACTCTTTGTTTTCAATGCTTCGGTTTACATGAAGGAACCCTCATTATACTACCGTGGAAGTGTGGTGCTATTTGAGCCTTGTTAGTGGTATAGAAATAGTGATTTCTTTTTAACTTAACCCGACAACTAGCGTTATAAGCTAATTAGCGGTTTGTGCTAAAACTGGTCACATTCGATTAGCATGAAAACATATCCCAGAGAACGGTCGACTCAGTACACGTGTGTTATTAACCCCCTTGGTTCGTTTTGTGCCGGATTTCTCCTTTAAAATAACAAGCAGCAAACGCTTTTGCAATCTTCATCACAACTGCAATTTTCCCCCTAGTTTTATGAAGCTGTAGTGCTAGGGAGGAGAAAGACAAATGTTCTGAACTAAGTTAAACTTGTGGTTATAATAAGATTAAAATACCATGCTGTTTAAAAACTAATTAATACAACATTTTCTTACTCACTTCTGTTTGTCTACATGTATGCTTTTGTAATTGTATACAGTACATTTCAAAAAAGGAAATAATAGGAGGAATCAGTGATCTTCATGAAAAATGTTGCTACATTTGGCAAAGGACCTTTCACCGTGTGTGTATGTAAAATATACAGTAGTTGTACCATTATAAATGTTTTTTTACATTTTCCACTCATTGGATCAATTACAGCCAGAAATCTGTTGTCCTTTCTTAAACCTGGATTTGTGTGGTTGTTTTATTAAAGATCCCATGACATGGTGCTCTTTGGATGCTTTTATATAGACCTTAGTGGTCCCCTAATACTGTATCTGAAGTCTCTTTTATATAGACCTTAGTGGTCCCCCTAATACTGTATCTGAAGTCTCTTTTATATAGACCTTAGTGGTCCCCTAATACTGTATCTGAAGTCTCTTTTATATAGACCTTAGTGGTCCCCTAATACTGTATCTGAAGTCTCTTTTATATAGACCTTAGTGGTCCCCCTAATACTGTATCTGAAGTCTCTTTTATATAGACCTTAGTGGTCCCCTAATACTGTATCTGAAGTCTCTTTTATATAGACCTTAGTGGTCCCCCTAATACTGTATCTGAAGTCTCTTTTATATAGACCTTAGTGGTCCCCTAATACTGTATCTGAAGTCTCTTTCCCGAAATTCAGCCTTGGTGCAGAATTACAGCCACTAGAGCCAGTCCCACAATGAGCTTTCCTTAGGATGTGCCATTTCTGTGTCTTTAGCTATTGAGGAGGAGAGGGGGGGGGCAAGGCGGAGGGTGGGGGTGTGGCCTTGACCAACTGCCATGCTTCGCTCGTTTGAAAGCCATGATGTCTCTCTCTCTCTCATGGGTGGGCCAAATTCTCTGCGTGGGCAAAGCAGAGAAAGGGGAGGTAACCTCGCTCCTTATGACCTCATAAGGAGAAGATTCCAGATCAACCCATCTGAGCTTTCATTTTCTCAAAGGCAGAGCAGGATACCCAGGGCTCGGTTTACACCTATCACCATTTCTAGCCGCTGGGGGACCATAGGCAGGCTGGGGGAACTCATTAATGTTAAAAAACCTCATAAAGTGAAATTTTCATGCCAAGGGACCTTTAAAGTTAAAGCGACTCTGATTTAAAGGGTTTTTTATCCCAGACAATAAAACCCAGGAAATGATAGCCACTGCATGTCTGTGTGTTTACCTCCTCTGCGGTCGGTACCCTGCTATATCGAGGAGGGTTTTCCTTGGAATGGACCGGAACAGCCTCTGGACCTGTTGTTTCCATGACAACAGCCTCTTCTTCTGCGTCTCAGTGAAGGACTGACAGGGAGGGGAGAACAGGGAGTATGAATCAGGGATGAAATGAGGCATGACTGGTGAAGAGCATGGCTGAGGATTTTCAGGTACATTGTGTCGCAACAAATGACCCAAAACTCTCCTTCACATAACAGTAAATGTAAAGCATGATACGGCACATTTAGACTACCACATAATGAGACTGATATTTTACAAAAACGTAATAAGAGTTTCAGAGAGACAGAGAGTGGTCTGGATGAGAGCATTCCTCTTAAACTAGCTAACTAATCTATGATCCATGGTACATATCCCAGGTCATTTTACTGACAACTCTCTCAGATTATTAAGTTGATGAATTCCATCAACATTTCAGTTTTGTAAAAGGTTTCTGTAGGGGGATAACATGTTAATAATTAGGCTGAAAAATAATTATATTTGCATATAGTTAGCAAGGAGGCAGTACAATGTATGTATGTACATACGTGGCACCGAAACTATGGAATGCTGTTTCTGTGGATTCTTTTAAAAATCAGATAAAGACACGTCTGGTTGATCGGTCTGCACCTGGTCTGCACTTTCAATGTGTAATACTGATTGTGTATTGTGTTCTCACTCTGAATTGCGTTTCTTGTGTTTGCCACTGTAAAGCACTTTGTTTCTTTGTCTGTGGTAAGCGCTTTATAAATAAATTTGACCTACTTACTTTCTTACTGAATGTATATAGGGTAGACCTACTATGTGTTCACCAAATATTATATTAAATCACAGACGCGTCAGTGATAACTGTCAGTAAAAAATAATTATGAAATCAGACGTAATTCATTAAATTTCAATATATATTATTACATGTTTTGTTAGTGTTTATAGTCATTTCCGGAAGAGGGAAAAACTTACAACATTGAATAATGTAATTTTGATAATAGGCTATATAATGGCAGAAATGTGGGTTATTGGAAATTTTAAAAAAGGTATAGTAAGGGATGTTAATCCAATACACTTTTTGTCAAATTAGGGCTGAACGATATTGTGTTTTAGCATCAACATTGCGAAGTGTGTGCATGCACGATAGTCACATCACCGGAACATGTAATGTGACGAAAGGTAGCACCATGGGTAGCACACAGTTTACACTAGTTTGTATTTGATGGGCAGTTGAGTTAAAATGTCAACGATCTTTGCGCAGCATCGCTTACTGCACCTTTAAATTCCCAATAACTGACATCAGTCCTAAACATCCTGTAGAGCCTGTTCCTAGTATACAGTATATGTACTGTATGTATAAGTGGTGTTTTTCTGTGTTTTAGATTTTTCATTTTGTAATAAAAAGATAAAAAAAAAAGAAAGAAAGTGTGGTGTGTATTCCAGAGAGAGTGGGTACCTCATGGATAAGGCACTTGTCGATGAGTTGTAGGTAGGAGCTGATGTTGTCCTCGTCTGACCTCGACACCAGTAGCTGGGTACAAACTGAGGAGGATGGAAAATAAGACATTAAAACAAAACGTAAACCTCCCTCAGTCCGTGAAAACAATCTCAAGTGGGCGCCGGTGCATGCAGCTCACCTTTTCCCATGACACGAGTAAACTGGCCAGGTATATCCCCCTCTGCGATGACGCTTGTGCCTGACTCGGCCTCCCCTCCACTCCCACCAACCCCGGTCAGGTGGGAGCCGGGCGCTGCGCTCTTTCCCTCAGGGCTTAGCAGGGGGCGCTGCAGGGAGGCCTCCTCGCCGCCAATGAAAGCTTTGATAGGCGTCATGATCATCTGGTGGAGCTCCTGCAGCGGGGCGCGCAGATTACTGCCCTCCAACACATCCTGGTGGGGGCAAATGACAGGAGGGAAGAGGAGGGAGGGAAGGTGTGGAGAGTAAGCGAGGAGCAGATCAGAAAGAGGACTGTCTATCGAAGTGATAGATCTGGTGTGGCATTTACAATGAAGATGTCAAGAGTAAGAATTGCAGCTTTACTTTACTTGGGTGAACCACCTCTCGGTCACAAAAAGTTCAATATAATCATACAAGACAAATATATTCCGTTAGTCTGAATATTAACAGACTAACAGATGGCGGAGGGATCCCTGACCACACTGCCATGTGATAGAGCAGAGAATAAAGTAATACCAAAAATACACGCATGCGGTTTTGCTTCACTACTTCTGTCCGCGTGCATCATATCAGCCTCCCTCCCACCGTTCACCCAGCAGCGTTCTACATGAGTCTGTGTAAACCCAAAATACCAAGCAACAGGTGTCTCGTTTCCCCAGCTCTACCAATGCAGTGGTAACAAATTTTTAAATGAAGCGTTGGTGAAAAGGTTAAGCCTGAATTTAGCTGGCCCAAGAAGTCCCTCCTGTGGTGTGCCCTTGAGCGCCATTGTCTTGCTTTGAAGGCTGAATGGAGGGGTGAGGGGTGACGCGGATGGGTTTAAATTCGGAGCCCAAAACTCTCCTTCCTGGATTAGGTGTTCCTTTAGCTGCCATCTCAGATACATAACACTGACTCAGAATGGCCACCCTTCTCACTTTCTCTCACAAACACACGGGAAATGAGAGAGGGGGGGGTCTCCTGTGGTGTCCACTAACATTACAATCACCAATAACAAAAATGTAAAAAAAATTCAACTAATTACAGGTAGGACTAGAAGCTTTATGAGATTTCTTTGTGTGCGAAGATGAAGGGGAGAAGAGGTAGAGTAATGTGGTTTAGAGTCACTGACCTTTTCCAAGCTGCGAAGTAGGTTCTGCCTTTCTTTGAGCTTCAGAATGCTGATAACAATCTTGTGTCTTGCTCCTTTAGTGACCTTCTGTTGGAAGAAAAGGGTTTTGTGTCAAACATCTCCTTGCTCTTTGGCAAAACGCTGGTCTAAAAGAGCGATATTGCTATTCTTTCAGATAAAGAGAAATGCAGTGTACGAATACAGGGTGTGAAGGTTCTTTCAAATTGGCCCGCTAATTCTCTTTCTACAACAGTGAGGCAGATGTTTTTTGGGAAAATGTAACAGCAGGAGATGCAGCCAGTGGAGGGCGGGAAAAAAAACAACTAATCTGCTCATCTTTGGTTGGGACAGCAGAAAGGGCTAAAACTGATCACAGCAAATTAATTTCAGTTGAGGCTAATGCAACTTCTCCTATGTCCCATGAAGAACTGATATACTGACAATCCAGATGTTCCCAGATCAAGCCAATAGCAGTATTCTGAATCCCTTGTCACACACCTTTATTACTGTAAAGTTCAGCATGTCTCTGTGTAGCTGTGCATTATGTTCCGGTCAGACAAAAAGAGTTAGCAGCACCTGGAGGAAGTATACAGCTTCCCGTGAGCTGTGTTAATTTTAGCTGCATCCTCCGTTTCAAAATAAACTCCTCAACGTCTTTAAGTACAAAGCATTAGTCTTGTACAATTTATTCCAACATTATCAACTTGACCTGGCTAAAACTAGTTACAGAATCACATCCCCTTTCAAAACTAAGATTGATTAAAACTGGTCAATAACATATTGAGATATTTCTTTTTATTTAATACAAGTACAGTGCTGACACGTTTCTGCTTTTATTCTTCTGCCCTTCATGAACCAGAACTTTTTCCATGTAAAGTTTTTGTTCTTTTTTTATTATTATTATTATTATTATTATTATTATTATTATTATTATTATTATTATTATTATAAATTCAATTGAAACTAACTCTGTCTATGTGTGTTTGTGTGTATATATATAAAAACCTGTGCCTCTAGCTGTTCTTCAGTCAGTGACATCATCTCATCGTAGGTCATTGTGGAGAAGAGAGCGGCGTACTTATGGAGACGGAGACTCTTCAGCCATGCAGGAACATCTGGGGGGGAGACAATTCTTACATAATCAGACATACATACATTGTTTTTCTTTGTTATGAATACAAATATACATAAGAAATAAAATAAAAATAAATAAATACATACATAATACATTAGAAACCTATACAAATCATCTGTAAAAAAGAAGTGTTAATATACATCTTTGGATATCAACCTTAACATCATTCCAGATTAAATACGCACATATATTGATCCCTCAACATATGCTCCCATACACTGATATATACAATATTCAATAACAGCATTTTGAAAGTATTTATCATAGATGAACATATTATACTATTACAAATAATTTGTCAAATAACATTCGCATAGTCTACATGTTGGAAACAAATATGTACTTCCATTTGTTTATCATAGTTTAACATATTTAAAAAATAAAAATAGCTAAAAAAATAATACCTAAAAAAAGTATGTACATATGTAATATATAAATGAGATTAAATTAACCTGAAAGATAAGCAGCAAAGACATGCTGTTGGCAGAACAATCATAGGTTTAGTAAAACATTGCTCACTAATGCTCAGCTCGTCTGTACTAATTTTCAGCCTGGTGCTGGGTTGCTTGTTTCTAGTCTGGATCAACGGTACATTTTCAGGATAACTGCCTGACATCCCGTGCGTGGCTGACACGCCGGATGCCCCTCACCTTCCAATCTCGGTGTGTTTTGGCGTTCTCAAACTCCCTCCGCTTCGGAAAACAACTTCTGCAAGCTACACGCTGAAAACGGCAGGTTTTTAAGAAAATTTTGATCGCGCAATAAGGCAGGTCTGCTTGGTTCTTTCGAGGAATGATTGTAAAGATTTACAAAGAATATGTTTAGGGCATTTCATCTTTAAGTGGGGCGTTTTGGGAGCGATTGGTGGGACTGCTGTCGACGAAGCACACACGGGTATACACTGGTAAGAGCAAATGACGTTTGCATGCATCCAGCTAATTTAAATAGCTCACGTTACTGTATTGTGTGAACAGTTAACCTCATTTAATATTGTATGTGGTGGTAGCCGGGTTGACTCAGTGGGTAGAGTGGGCGCACATATACTAAGAGCTTTATGCTTTGACGCAGAGGTCCAGGGTTCGAATCCGACCTGTGACGATTTCCTGCATGTCTTCCCTGTTTCTCTCTCTTCCCTTTCTCACCTAGCTGTCCTGTCAAGTTAAAGGCTGAAAAGCCCAACAAAACTATTTTGTTGCAATTCGGCTCCTCTATATTCATCGGAGGACTCATTTTGACACACTTGTAGAAGCTCTGAGAGCAAACAGGGACTTTTAGGACTGTGCAACCAGGAACTATATGGACACTGGTTTTCCCATCCCACGTAATGTATTTCCAGTAAAATAAGTTGTTGGATCTAGCTGAATAATGGCTATTGTGATACGAGTTTAAAACAAAGTCTGTGAGGAACAAAACATATATTTATATATACCTACATTTAATGTTGAGAAGTTAATGCTCTGCTAACCTTATTATTATTGTCATATAAGGTTCCTCACTGAACTGGTCATGTCTGTCTCCTTGTTAACACCTACTGTAGGTATTAGAGAAAAGCCTATATTTAGGAGAGAAAAGCAAAGACCACTCAGACGGTCATCATCAAAACACTTTACGACAATAAAACCCTTCAGCTCCACTTCATAGTCCATTTGGCAGTATAAAACACACGGTTTGTCAATTTGGAAATATTTACACCAAATTATGTCTCCTATAATTTGTCTCCTGTAACCTGATCCATTGCTGTTGTCTGCCTCCATCTTACCATACCAGAACATGGTATCTGCGTGGAGCAGATACCATGTGTACAGTACCAAGTGTAGGTAATATTTTTAAATGTTAAAATATTTTGCAAAGACATTACTTAATCAATTAAATTGTAATAACTTTGTTTTAACGCCATGAAATAAGACAATGAAGAAGTAGACGACACATAGCCTCTACTTTGCAATAGTAGTTTTTTTAGGAAAAGGTACATGTAGTGCTTTTCTAGGCAGCATTGGGGACTTCTTTTAAGGGAAAGTATGTCTGGACAAAAAGGTGTTAGAAAGGTTGACACTAGTTTGATTGAACCTGTTGTGCGTGTGCATTTCAACAGTGTGTGTGAATCAGTCAGTGGCATTCACTTTCAATTGAATTGTCCTACGAAGTGTTCACCCGCCCTTCATACTACTCACCCCTCATGCCACTGCCCTCATCATGGAAGGAACTGCGATGCAGACCTGAACCTCCTCCTAAACCAGCCTCCTCCAGATGCTCACTGCCTCCACTGCCCGAGGAGGCAATGCTGCTCTGGGGTGAGAGAGGTGCATGGTCTGGGGCCGGGCCTCTAGCAGTCCGTAGGTCCTCCTGGGACAGCCAGACGTGGCCCAGAGGCTGGTTGCTGGGGCCGCTCATGGGAGGCGTGAGGGACACTGAGCGCTTCAGGGGACTGTGCTGCTGGCTGCCACCTCCACTCGTCAGGACTGCAGACAACAATAAGACAGGTACAGTACAGGCCAAAAGTTTGGACACACCTTCTCATTCAAATGCGTTTCCTTTTTATTTTCATGACTATTTACATTGTAGATTCTCACTGAAGGCATCAAAACTATGAATGAACACATATGGAATTATGTACTTAACAAAAAAGTGTGAAATAACTGAAAACATGTCTTATATTTTAGATTCTTCAAAGTAGCCACCCTTTGCTTTTTTATTAATAAGGGAACAAATTCCACTAATTAACCCTGACAAAGCACACCTGTGAAGGTAAAACCATTTGACTACCTCATGAAGCTCATTGAGAGAACACCAAGGGTTTGCAAAGTTACCAAAAAAAAGCAAAGGGTGGCTACTTTGAAGAATCTAAAATATAAGACATGTTTTCAGTTATTTCACACTTTTTTGTTAAGTACATAATTCCACGTGTTCATTCATAGTTTTGATGCCTTCAGTGAGAATCTACAATGTAAATAGTCATGAAAATAAAGAAACACATTGAATGAGAAGGTGTGTCCAAACTTTTGGCCTGTACTGTAGGTGCAGGCTGTGAGATGGAGCTTAGCTAAAAAAGGGGCTGACGGCAAAGAACTAGTTGCGACAAAGCCCGACTCTGGCGTTGCCTTACGTCTCCTCAAGTCGCCTGTGTCTTGGCCAAAAAAGTTGCACTTGAACTCACTGCAAGACTACAACGATGGCCAACGAGCATGTATGTCCTGCGCCTGCGTGAGAGGAAATAACTCTCCATGGCAGCAGGCGGTGGTAATCCATTCATCATTAAAAAAGGGAAACCCGATGTACAAACCATTGCTATGATACAAACAACAAAACGGCACAGAGCCTACGGCCCCCTCTGCTTCACTCCCCACCGAGACGACAGCAGACACCGGGAGATGGCTAGCTGTCATCCATTCTCTTGACAAGAAGTCTCCCTGCAGTGAGGAAGCGAAGGAACCGAGCAGCCCGCTGCGACCGGCTGGCAAGTAAACTTGCTTGGTAGGGGGCTCAGTTCTCAGTCTAGCACCAACCACGGGGCAGAGGGAGAGAGGTCTACAATGTTTAAATTAAGTCTAACGGGATGAGACATTATTTAATTATGATATAATGTTTAGGCATGTAGATCTTTTAGGAGACAAGTTTATGTTGAAATAAATATACCTACACAAGTTGACATGCATCTCGTTGTACGTTTGCCCTCCCCCCAACTATGCCTGTCTTTTATGCAGCAGTGCAAAAGCACATTTTATGGTAGTTACCATATTCAAAACACAAAATGTGCACAATTTCTTATCCAGCTCATATGTAAAATTTAAACACCGTATTTGTCTGTGAGAGAACTCAGCAGCGAACACACAAAACATTTCCTGATATGTTTGTTTGTCAGCAACTGCTGCCATCCAGACTTTAATAAACTACTTCTCTAACGGAGAGCCTTCTGATATTCTTAGATCTATAACTACTGCAAAATGTGTTGCTCAACAGTTAAATTTATCGAGTTTCACTAAAGCAACTAAGCAAAAAAGCCATACTCACTCACATATATTCACCTGGGCTTGATCTAAATTTGCTCCTTTACTTTCTTGTTGGTTTTGGAGAGTCAACCTTCGAAGCTTTGTGCCAAACACCTCCCAGATTAGGATGACATATCACTGATGTTTTACAAATGATTTTATCCTGTACAATGGAATAAGTCCATTACCAAAAAAATATCTCTGTATGATAAACCTTCTTCCTTTCGCCATCTTCTTCTCTCACCTCATTTCTGTATTAATAATTCAAATCTGTGCTCAGGATGAATTCATGATGGAGGCTTACTGGGGTCAAACCAAGTTAACTGTTACAACTGAAATCCCTAAAAGCAGCTCTAACTGATTTTTCCTGCTAAAGGAGGTAAACAGAATAAAAAGGTGGAGAGCCAGAGAGCTTTTTGTGTCGCCGCTCTGACGGGGTAAGCTGCCACCAATACTCCAGGCTCTCTCCTCCTCCTCCTATATGCGGTCCTCTTTCTGTTGGCGCTATGTATAGGACTTCATGGGCCCTGTTTAAAATAGGTGCCCAGCTACCATTACAAGTTCCAGTCCCTAAATATTAGCCATTTTCCCTAAATACAGTCTCCCACAAAGGCTGCCTTACAAGGGATAGGATAGGTGGTATGTGCTGCTGTGGCTTGGACTACGGCAGAGTATGGGTGGGGTGTGGGGGGCAACAGGATGTGGTGTCAGTGGCACACAGGTTGATGTGGCTGGACAATTATACTCCTGTTATCACCATCGTGACCAGATGAACAGTGTGTAGGGGGGGATGAGGGCTGGCTAAGTAATAGGTTTGATGTCAATGTTGGATTTTTATTGATCAAAATGATTACTGTATTCATTGCTCCGTGACACACATTTTGATTGGACAATTGAGAAGCTCTGATGCTAAAAGCATTGACACAATGAAACACATCTTCCTTCTTACTTTGCATCCAACTAAATATCTACACGTCTATTCTAGTCCATTCAACGCTCACTTTCATTTGTTGAGAAAAGCATCTGTTCACTGGGTCCACCAATCCTGTGCTGGCGGCTGGGGTAACTCTAGTTTATCAGTTGTGAAATCCTGAGGTCTTTTGTGTGGGACTAAAGCTGCTAGCAGTCACAAATATAAGGGGATCTTTCTTGGAGCAGTGAGCAGGGCTTTAAATGTGTCTTTATTTATAAACCCTCAGCTGTTTCTTTCATCTCCCAGAAAAAAAAAAATACAGAGCCCTTGCATTCTTGTCTGGAAATATCCTGCTCTGACCATAGTTATGCTCAATTTCAACAGCCCTGCCCTCTCTGTGTGTTGTCTTCCACCTCACACAGCCTCTGTAGTTGCTATGTGGGCTGTTCAGAGTGTATTTACTGTGTAGAGGCTATTTCGTGTGCTCAGGGTGTATTTAAAGTGTTTGGTAAGTTTAGAGTGCACAGAGTGTCTTTATAATGAAACCAACATTTGAACCGAATTTAAATAAGCGTTGTATTTTGTATGCTGCCAAATGTTGTACAGAGGGTTTTTTTGTGCTTAATGTCAATTATTATCATTATCCAATCAAGCACAGCTGATACCAGAAAAACTCCTACGATTTTAACTACAAGGAAGAGAAAAGCTTAAAGACCCTAGTGTGAAAATGTGGCAGGGCGTGGGCGATCAGGTGGCCATCCCAGACGGAGAAGCGATCATCAGGCCAGCCCTGAGTAGGTAGCTGTAATCACTGAGGTCTTCTCAGATGGTTTATTGGTTTTGGCTACCTTGACAATTAGAAGTACACAAGCCAGTATGGGGTTGAAAAGCAGCCCACCTCACTTCATTTTATTTTAGTTAATAATTTGGCTGGTTTAAATCAATTCTTGGGAGGTCAATCCCATCTTTAAGTTCATAAGTTAATGATGGCACAGTATAAAAAAGTTTTTTCGGGGCAATTACACAAGTCAGTCAGAAGATAAAGTGTATGGAGCAAACAGGTGAAAACCCTTCATGGACAACTTTAAATTAGGTTTATTGGCCTTGTATCATTTTGCAGTGATGCTGGTTGCATACAGTATGTAAATCAAGGTGTACATCCCTAATGTCTGTCAACAGCTCTCTATCCTCATGAAAACATGACATGGGTACGGATAAGGGAGACAAATGTATTGTTTAAAATAACAATAATAGGCGGAAAGAAGTAATGAAAATACCAAAATGGACATGAGTTAGAAATGCTGGTGCTCTTTTAATATTTAGATATTTTAAAGGGCATATTATTACCTTAAATGTGTCTATTTTAAAAAAAATAGAAAAGTTGTTTTAATTTTACACATACTATTATATTACATTATTGTATTTGTAAAGGTAAAGGTACTTTATTTGTCACATACACGTACATGTAGCGAAATTCATTCTCTGCATTTAACCCATCCCTCAAGGGAGCAGTGGGCAGCCAATGACAGCGCCCGGTTGATGTTACATTATCAAGCGCTACACTGTGAGAACCAACCACGCGTGCTGACTTTATCTGTGTTGCTAAAGCACCACATGATTAGAAATGAGCTGAACACAGTACAAGGCACACAGGACTAATTGATTATTTGTCAACTATTAAATAAATTGCTAGTAAAAATTCTGATTCCAGCTTCTTAAATGTGAATATTTTCCAGTTTCTTAACTCATCTATGACGGAATATCTTTTTGTTGTGGACAAAACAATACATTTCAGGACATCCTATTGGGCTTTGGAAAACCTTAATCGACATTTTTCACCATTTTCTGACATTTTATAGACCAAACTAATCAAGTCAGTCGGTCAGTTAGTTGCAGCCCTAAAACTATACTTACTAGTGTTACCGCCTCCACCAGTTCCAACTGTGTTGATGGTTGCCGGCACAGAGGATGATGGGTAGAGAAGGAGGTGCCCGTTCTCACAGCCCTGCTGCTGCGGGTGCCAGCCTCCGCCCAGCCCTGAATCTCTGGAGCTCTGCCACCCATTGAGGCGGTCGTCCGAGCCGTAGCGCTGGTGGTGATGCAAGGAGAAGAGATTGCCTGATGAAGAGGTGTTGGTGGAGGAGGAGGATCCTGATGAGGAGAGGGTGGATGGAGGCGTGGACTGGTGGTGGTGGTGGTGCGGCCCAGAAGGAGGAGGCCTTTCCAGGGAGTCTCCCCGGGCAGCAGCCCTCTCCTCCAGGTGGTTGAGCCAGAGTGCCAGGGCGGAGCGGTCCTCCAGGGAGGTGGCTGGGTGGATGAGGGCGTAGGACAGGAGCTGGCGGGACTCCTCCAGGTGACGGCCATGCTCGATGGTGTGGGCCAGGATGCGTGGCAGCAGGCGCATGTACTCGCCCTTGGCTTCAACGTTGCCGGGTTTGAGCAGCGGGAGATGGGTGAGGACAAGCGAGATGACCCGCTCCTTAGACTCGCCTTGCCACTGGCTGATCACCCCTGTAGGTGACAAAAACACAATAAGCATTACAAACTCATAACTCACCATTTGTTTCAACAGTGCTCAAAAGAAAATCTAACTTGTGCAGAGTAGGACTATTAAGTGTATGAGCGCATGAATTCAAATGTCAGCGTATCATTATGTTACCAGCCAATCGTGGGTGACCCTGACTGACCTGACTGGACCACAGTTATGAACCGAAAACCGTTGGATACATAATCTAAGATTTCAGCTTCACGGTATCCGAGGTGGTAGCAAAGGAGAATGTAATTGATGGACAGATGGATTAGTGAAGACATGCACGGTTGAAATGGAAGACACAAAGATGATGTTAGGCCCACTGCACGGTCATCCTTCTCTAAACAGCCAACTCGGTAGGTTGCTAATGGTGGCAGTACAGTTCTATACATAACCCAGAGGTCATGGAGCTCTATTGTTGTCCGAGTCAGTGGGCCATTAGGAGCCCATTCCTATCATCTTGGACCAGAGCTAAAGATATCAACTGGTCAGTGCGACAGCTTTGGACAGCCACACGAATAGAGACAGGACGCAGGTCGGCTTCACTTCCTGCTTGGGAGATGTGTCTGTGTGAATATGACCACCACGGTCATCCTTAACCCATAAGGATCTTGTCTCTAAATCAGACATGGGAGGTTAAACTAGAAAATGCATCTGCTAGTCCTTCTGTCCAAAGATATCCCAATGTCAAAGTCTACTTTGTGATGACGTATAGCTCTCTCTGCCCTGTCGAGAGGACACCTGCAGGCTATATAAACCTTTAAACTTAGGCTAATTTTGGTGAGGGAAGAACTAGCATGGTCATTTTTAAAGGGGTCTCTTGACCTCTTACCTCGAGTTATCCTAAGGAAAATGGGTTCCATGGGTACCCACGAGTTTCCCCTTTACAGACATGCCCACTTTATGCTAATCCAATGCAGTTTCGGCACTTAGCATGCAGATCTTCTCATGCAGTATAAATGCCTATTCTAAAACGGTGCATCTGACTATTTTTACATACTGGGGTATTGGAATTGCATACATTGGGTATGACTGGAAAGCTAAGACTCTTGTGGATTTAATGAAAAGCAAATGTATTAATGTGTGATGGTGTTAGTCCCCATAGTAGCCATTTCAATTTAGTGAGAGCATTTTTTGAAACTTGTGTCACTGTATACAATGACCTGTGGAGAGCTCTAGGATAATCACAGCCTCATGAAACTCTACAGCCTCAAACTAGAGACCTAGGGCATTCAGAGGATGTATGGCTGTATGTCCTAGGCATATTGACCATAAGGGGGTGTTCTCAGCAGTTTCCAGAACAGAAGGGCTCTAACATCCAATCACTGATTGTTCTTGCAGAATAATGCAAATTTCCAGTCACTTCGTCATGTATTCACTTAGTTGAAACAAGAGAAGAAAGCCTCACTGATGTGAAGAACAGGACAGAGATACATATATAAATGCTCTCTCTGCCTGCCATATGCCAACGCTCCAGTAAGTCCATCACCCAGTCTCTGCCCGGGCACGCCCCAACTGCCCGCACATTTGTTGACAAACTCCATGCACACGCGATGGTGAAATGGTGATTTATCCCTTTAAATGTGAATAAACGACAGTTACAATCACCCGCAGCAAATGTTCTTTCCGTTGTGATTGGTGGTATCTTGACAACTCGCCGTTACCTTGTTTTCCTGTGACTGTGTTGATGCGACTTGTACATTACAGCCACTCAAAACAGGACAGAGTAACACGCTGGATATTTTAAATTTAAATTGAAGACTTAATTAAGGCGGCAGGCGCGTGTTGTTAAGGCAGGCCGCCTAAACTGGAAAGTGCTGCGGGAAACCCTGGATATATATATATATTTATTAAAATCAACAAGTAACATTATTAGGCAATAATCGTTTATGGTCTGTCACTACATTGATGCAGAATCGTCCAGGTCCGCATCGCGATGCATCTATGCAACAGTTAATTTCAACACCCCTACCATCAAGAGTTTATTTATAATATACCACAAAAACCTTTACAGATCAAACTCAACTAATTGTTCTTTCTCAGAACATAATACAAAAGAACCACCCGATTGCTGGATCTCACACATAAAAAATGTGAACCTGACTACTCAAAAATTGTTAACAGAATTAAAAGCAAAAAAAGGATAGGCTACTCCTACTCAATTTGCCCACTCGTTTTAAATTTAAGTTTTACACAAGCTTGCTTCCAACAAAACAGGAATTTTTTTAAGAAAAGACCTTCAGATCCATGTCAGTGAATGGGTAAAAAGAAGGGGCAAGACAAAGTGAACTTGGCCAGGCTGTCCCGAAGCTCAGCAGACAGCGGAGTAGGAGTGACAGAGCACAAGGAAAGAGGAGGTGGGGGAAGACTGCGGTAGAAACTAGTTTGAGGGAGGGAGGATGAGAAAATAAACGTTTTAAGGGAGCGAGGTGTGTGAGGGGAGCCAGGGAGTTACTCCCCATTGCTCCAGGGATGATGTCATCCTTCATTCCTCTGTATGAGGCAAGCCTCGGTCCATCAGAGAACAGGAATTGTTCCGTGATTAAAACTCATTTCTTTCCAAATGACTGGAAAACATTAAGATCTAACACAGAAACTCTGATACATCCTCTAAGAACACTTACAGAAGCAGTGGTGCACTGCCAACTTTTAAACATCTCCATTTCACTGTTGAAAGTAAAATGTTTTCAACTTTTTCACATTTGTATGACAGTATATGTTTGTCTAATAACACATATTACACAGAGACCATAAAAAGGACTGACTAAACATTACGTGTCAGAGACTCAACCAACGGCAACTAAAATGCCTCGAGCTAAATTCAACAACTTTGCTGTTATTACCACAGGGCAGATTTTTCAAAGCAAATAAATGAAAATAATCATGTTCCCAGTTACATCATGCTCTGTCCATTTATGGAGGTGCAACCCCTATACCAATTGTTTTCATCTGTAGGTTACTGGCTGTAAGAACAGATTTTCAGTAACTTACTGGACCCGACTCCACCAGAGCTCGCTAATGAAGACAATCATTCATGTGAATCCATAGAGAAACCACTTTGGAATAACTTGCAAATAACGGCCAACACAACAACACAAGCATGTTGTATTTTAGCAGACTAATGAAAGCAGCAGAAATGCAGAACTGAGCACAATTTAATATGCGTTTATTCATCATATCGTACAGCCCTACTATTAGTCACACCGCACACACAAAAAAAACTACTGAAATTCAAAGTGTACAGGATGAGAAAGTTTCCCCATGAATGTCACACCCCTTTTTAGGGTGGTCGCTCCCGTCCTGAGCCTTGAGAAGAAAGTGCTAACCTCATCCAACAGGAATAAAAAAGGAGTGTAAGCTGAGGTTACAACACTGACAGAGGACAGAAACACTGAGCTATCACTCCTCTTTACACAGTGATACCAACACCTCCTTTCCCCCCTTATTTCTCTGTTCCTCTTTGTTTCTGAATCAGAGTTTCACTAGGGTTGTGACGGTATAGTTTTTTTCTTACCGCGGTGAAGAAGCAACATATTACACTAACGGTTAACCGCAGCCCCCTTACGACAGTAGCGTAGGTTAGAGCGAGAATGGCAGGGTGCCTTAAGTGAGTGACGTCAGTGCTCGTGTGGTCGCACAAGGAGAGCGAGCGGTAACGGAGAGTAGCAGATGAGTGCCGCTGTGAGGAAAAGAGAGAGGAAAAAGAGATAGCAAAGGGATGTAAAGGGAGTTAAAAGTGAACAATAAAACAACAAGCTAGAGCTTCTCATGACATGGTGGCTTTATCTATTGTCAATACTGCCGGTAAAGTGAATGGCGTCTCCCCCCGAAAAAACATCGGCTTAAACCTTACACAATATATGTTGTAGCTATAGACTGTAAAAGATTTGAGCACAGAGTTTCCATTTCAGCTCAGTGTGAGAGTCTTTACTGAGTTTTGCTGTCATTTAGGGCCACGCTGGTTTCTCTATCTCCGTTGATCCATTCCACAGACAGTTCAGAAAGCTCTTTTGTCAATAAAGTAAAATATAAATAAAATAGTGGGCCGACAACTAGTAGCTGAGCAGACAGAGAGCAGAGAGGGCGACTCAGCAGTTTGCTACCAAACATGCGTGCAGGCTGAAATTCAACCGTGCTGTTTTATCGGGATTAAGCTATAAACAGAAGGAAACTCCGCTAGCTGCTAGGCTAATGTGCAATGGTAAACACGGCAGCTTTTTTTTAAATTTATTTTTGCGCTGTACGAGCTCAGACCCGCGGTAGGAGTCATGTGACCGCGGTAATGCGGTAACCGTCCCAGCCTAAAGGCCGTTTTACAGTTGCGCGGCGGCTGCACGCAGAGCTCTCGCCGTAGCCTACGTAAGTGGCCTGATGTTTATACTTGTGCACAGGTGAATGCGTCGAGCCGGTGTGTTTGTGTGTGTGTGTGTGATAGAGCGAGAACAGAGCTCGTGAACAGAGCTTCTCTTGATAACATCCATGGCTTCATCTCTCATCCACGTTACAGGCTTTACAGCATACATACCATGGCTGTATTAATAGAACACATGGTGAATTACAACCAGTGCATTTTGGGCGAACGTGAACTGAACGTACTGCATTACTGCCTGATGAACATTACTGTGAACTAATTCATTCTGGTGTCTGTGAACGGCACGCTCTCTCAGTTTAATGTCGTTCAATAGGGTGCCAGATTTCTATAGAGTCTTCCAGGCCTAAACCTGGCTAAAACACACCGTAAACAGGCCTTCATATGTAGCGGAAAAAACACCCAATCTGGCAACACCAGCCACCAGTGTCGCACCGCTGCATGCGTCATCAAAACAAAAATAAGCATGGAGGCTTCGTATGATCATCAAAACGAGTTTTATGACAAGGTCGGCGAGGATGGGAAAAAATTTTACATTTCTGTGCAAACTTTGCCCGCTGGCTTTCAAAAAGAAAATCCGCACTTCAGTTATATCCACAGCAAACCTGAAACGTCACGTTGAACTGAAGCAACGTATGGAAAAAAGAACTATGAAGTAAGTTCATTTTTGGAACTGTGAACTTAGTTCAACATTTTGAAGTATGAACTTCATTTTAAAATTTGTGAGCTGAACTTTGAACTAGTTCATGTAGAAGGTGAACTTTCCCAACACTGATTACAGCCAGTAGCGTTAGTATTATCCATTGTTACAGCTACAGGGCCTCGGGAGAACAGTCATATGAGCATGGGCAGTGCAGTCTGCTCGCGTCCATTATGCACGTTCATCATGCCTAATTTAATAATTCTGGATTCGGCTACTAGTAAATGTTAAAAACGTGACGTTTTTAACAAGGACCCTTTAAGTGTTCGGGCTGGTAAGTTGATATACCCCCCCAAAAAATATCTGCTGAAATATAGAAGTTTCTTTCGCCATGCAAAGTGTATGGGAAAAGTCTTTCTGGGCCAGAGGGTGCAGCTAAGACATGGTGCTCTTCCTGGGGGCTTGGTCTACTCGCCCACCTCTGCATCCCACGTGGATTAAGCGCGAGTGCCCCATACAATGTGACATGACTGATGAAAAACCAGTCCAACAGACTAAACAATACCAACCCAAAGTGAGAGAAAGCCAATGCGAGGTATTCAATGAGACAAAGGATGTTAAGTTTGTTCTCTCATGCCAGACAGAGAGACGGGGACATGCTGGGAACTGATGAATCACATCAGCATGATTGAGAAGCAACACTGTAAAAAAAAGAGAGAGTCTGACATACACAAACACTAAAACCTCAGACAGAGAGAGTCATTTGTTCGGGGGCTGACACAGCATTTCCCTTCTGGTGAACTCTGTGCCACCCTGCCCAGGCACTGCCCTCTATCACTCTCTCTGGCACCAAGACAAGGGTGCTGCTTTCATCACAGCCCTGCCTCTCGCAGTACAATCACTCCTCTGTCAACCTGGCATCAAACCGCCCACCTTTTCATCCACAACCTGGACACCCTTGTCTGCATTGAAGAAAGTACAACAGAAACAGGGGGTCACAGCGTTAAGACGAGAAAATTGTCCAGGTCAATCAGATAGTTATTCCTATAGAGAACTTGAGAGCTTTGAGTTGTAATTAAAAAAAAGTTGATGTAGATGTTCGATTGGGGAAAAACTTCACATGAAATCAAATCTCTCAGTGATGCTCTGACATTTTAAGCTGCTGTTGATTGCAGATGACTTTAAAAAACAAAAAACCTTTCTCAGCTTGAACTCTTATTGACGTCTACTCAGCTGCCAAGTTTTGTCTTTACACTGTGTAACAGACAATGGACATTGGTCACTTGTTGAACACGATTCCCATGGTGTCCACATCCAGTCTGATACACAGATATATCTGCTACCCCTCCTCTCATAGGAGAGCTTAAAACTCCAGCAAGGGATTGATTAAATTCAGTTTCCATCCAAATCCAGCATTTCAATCCAAGGGTTATTCTAATGTCTGCGCAGGTCTAATGTTTAATTTTAGACATGAAGCAAACTCCTGTTAGCACATACCTGCAAACTCAGAAGGGCTGAAAAAGGTGACACCCCCCCAGAGAAGAAAATAATAATAAATAATATTTTCCCGGTGCTAAACGATACTTTCATATATATATATATATATATATATATATATATATATATATATATATATATATATATTTATTAAGTCGGCCAACTATTATTAAAAGAGCACAAAATGACAGTCGGCGATATTAAAGAACGACTTGTTGATTGCTAAGGGCAAAGAGTCAAAATAAAATGATTTATTAAAAATGTAATAACAATAACTTCTAATAACTTATTGCACCAGTAAATTCCTGTTAAACGACAAAAACAACCACTGGATGGGAAAAGGGTATTTTACAATAACTTTGAATGCACCATGAGGCTGGCGAGGAGTCTGTGTTGTTTTGACAGTGGCAGCTACAGACTGCTGTTGGAATCCTCTCCAGTGAAATACAGAAACACCTTTACACCGTTTTAGCTGTCAGCATTTTAACCATGTTAACTCCAGCTGCTAGCTAATGTTACCTGCTGTCGAGTGTAGTGTTAACTAGCTAACGGTAGGCTAATGTTACCTGCTGTCGAGTGTAGTGTTAACTAGCTAACGGTAGGCTAACGTTACCTGCTGTCGAGTGTAGTGTTAACTAGCTAACGGTAGGCTAACGTTACCTGCTGTCGAGTGTAGTGTTAACTAGCTAACAGTAGGCTAACGTTACCGGCTGTCGAGTGTAGTGTTAACTAGCTAACAGTAGGCTAACGTTACCTGCTGTCGAGTGTAGTGTTAACTAGCTAACAGTAGGCTAACGTTACCGGCTGTCGAGTGTAGTGTTAACTAGCTAACGGTAGGCTAACGTTACCTGCTGTCGAGTGTAGTGTTAACTAGCTAACGGTAGGCTAACGTTACCTGCTCTTGAGTGTAGTGTTAACTAGCTAACGGTAGGCTAACGTTACCTGCTGTTGAGTGTAGTGTTAACTAGCTAACGGTAGGCTAATGTTACCTGCTACAGAGTGTAGTGTTAACTAGCGTGACATGCGGCAATGTTTCAGTTCCCTCTAACGTCCGTTTAGGAGCATCAGAGAGAAGTGCAGGCATTTAAGTGGCACCGAAATCTGCGTTGCTATTCGGTCCGGTAGCTACCGGTCGTTAAGGCACCGGTGCCGTATTAACATTGAACTAACATTGTAGGCTAACAACACAATTCGCTGATCTTAGCTGACAAGCCGACGAGCTTGATTTCCATTATAACGGTAACGTTAAACACGTTAACAACAACGTTAGCGAAAACACTGTTGGCAGATAACAGCACTTACCTCAAGAAATAAGAAAAAATACAAAATAGTTGTTGCTAGGAGAAGTTAATGGTTTTTATGCCAAACAAACAATTTCGCCTAATCAAGTTGTTATTTCTCCAAGTTGACTTACAATAGTCTGTATAGGTAAGAACTAATTTGTCATACTTTTTGTGTCAATTATTTGGTCACCATTTTTCTGGCTCAGACACACCCTGTAATTTGATGGACTAATAGAAACGAGTCAGCAGTAAGAGGTCTGGAGCCAGCACACAAGGCTCTTTGAGTTTTTGAGTAAGGGGTGTGACTCATTTGTTCCTAACATGCAAAAACTCTTCCTCAGCAATATCTATCAATACTGTCCACCTACGTGTACAACACACAGCTGAATGCACCAAGTTCACTTCCTTGTTCTCCGAGGATGGTTCAACCCCATTCTGGGAGGGTCAGTTCGAGGGAATGTGGGTACTTAAAACAGAAAATTAAAGCTTCTCTCGTAACATAAGTTATTACATTGAACACGGTCATATCCTTGGAAAACCCAGAGAAACGTGACTGGGTTAACAAAATCAGCCATCTATGTGGAAAAGCAGGGCGGTCTCTTACTGACATTTTAAAGACAGACTTGACTTCTACAGTATGACTTAATATTGACCAAAAGAGAGCAGCGGATGCTCACTGGGTTTAACTTTGACCCTGAGCTGAAATACAGTGCGTCTTCTTCCCATCCGACTCTGTGATCACAAGACACAAGCGACAGCGGTGGAAACAATGTGATGGTTTTAGCTCATTTGTTACACATTGGTTATGTGCAAACACAACCCAGTGGACACACACACACACACACACACTTTGTCAGACACATGATTCCTCTCGTTCTAAATATAGATGGGTCAACAGCACACAAAGCCACAACAAGGCAGCTAGCACAACAGTTAAGACCATATTAGTGGTTAGCAAAGGGACACATTAACTTCCAATGACAATGACACAACAGCTTTGTGTGTGTGTGTGTGTGTGTGTGTGCGTGTGTGTGTGTTAGAGAGAGAAAGACAAAGAGAGTGAATGTAGGTGAGAAGGACAGTGTGTGGAAAAGTGTGTATTTACACTTGACCCCCACTCACACCTAAAAAATGCCCATAACAGCCCACTATGAAATTGGTTAACCACCAGGGTGTGTGTGTGTGTGTGTGTGTGTGTGTGTGTGTGTGTGTGTGTGTGTGTGTGTGTGTGTGTGTGTGTGTGTGTGTGTATTGCAAGATTACTACAATAAAGTCTCGGCTTTTTGAGCTTAAAGTAAAGATTAGATTACATTTTGGTTAGGGTTAAGATGAAGCTATAGCTGAGGTGTAAGGAAGATGGCTTCGGTTTAAGGAATGAATCTAGTCCATGGAAAATCCTTACACGTCTCTGTATGTGTGTGTCCTCTAATCCTCTGTCCTCTGTTTCTGCTGTTAGCAAAACAAACACGAGACTGGCTCACTTTGTCCCACTGCCGGCAACCTGCTATAGCCATTGTTGATTCAACACCACGTCCGACACAGTGGTTTCCCTTTACCAACTGGAGGACAGCAATCCAAGAGAAAGCGAGAGAGAGCTGACCAACAATAAACAGAGAAAGGGGGCCTAATTTAGGAAAACCACCTACCATTGAGGCCAATACAAGCTAACTGGAAAACACCAAGAGAGATAGCGAGACATGGCTAGAGGAGATGGAAGGTGAATTAAATGTCTGTATGAAAGGTCCTGGAACAACACATTACACAGCTTAGACTCACATACAGTCCACACAAAAAAAAAAAGACGTCATGGTTTAGACAAAAGGCCCAGACGGTATGGGGAAGGAATTTGGAAAACGTGGTTTATACAACTAAGAATAAGTTGTGGAAGGAGGAAAAGGGGGATAGGGTGGGTCTTACTTGAAGAGAACAAACTTAAGACAGACAGAGTAGTAGATGGGTGGAGTGAGGGGTGGGACAGGGTAGAAAGGAAAAGTTCCCGCTCCTGCTTTCCGAGTGGATTCTCCAGCTCAGCAGTGGGGAATGTGTTGGCATACCACAGAGAGCTGCAGCTGAAGAATGCAGTGATTTCTAACGGATCCACAGCCGAGCTCTCTCTCTCACACACACACACACACACACACACACACACACACACACACACACACACACACACACACACACACACACACACACACACACACACACACACACACACACACACACACACACACACACACCTGTACTAAAGCTCTTTTTAAAACTAAGTAAAACACGTCTTTTTCCCATCACATTTCATGAGCCACAATATCACAACGTCCAGTCAACACTAAACACTGGCATGGGATGACGAGTTGATGGTTGATGTCTATAGTACACTTGTGACACTTTAACTATTAGGTTTTTCTTCCCACAAGTATATCTTTCACTTTAAATGGAAAGAGACTGAAACAGCAGATAACATACATTTCAATTAAACTACAAATTAAAGCATTATTCAAAAAACAAAACAAAAAAAAAAACAGCAAAATAATTTGTCCCAGTCATTGTTGTTATTGTTGCAATCCCAAAAATGGGGACTAAGTGTGGTAGCACTGGCTAACAATGAGTTAAGTTTCTTTAAAAATCTGTAGAGACCATATATAGAAGACAAGGTGTGAATAAGGAATAAAAAGAAAATACTGAAAGTTAGAGAAAGAGTAAGAAATCCTAAAGCAAAAGGTAGACCAAAACGGCAAAACAGACAGAAACGACTGAACAAATAAAGTGAAAGAAATCAAGATAACTAAAGGAAAAAATAGGCTCCAAGACAAGACCAAAAGACACAAAACAGACGAGGATAATAATAATAATAAAGTAAACAAGCAAAACAAAGAAAGACTAAAAATGTATAGAATAAAAAAAGAGCAAAAAAGGTGAAATAGCAAAAAAAATAAGGAACTAATATTAGTTAAGAAGACACACAAAAGAAGAAAGAACCCACAGAAAGAAGTAGGAAACAGAAGACAAGCAAAAAAGAACAAACAAAACACAAAATATATGATGGAAATGATCTAATACATGCTGCATCGCCCCACCCATAGGGAGACCCAGAGAAAAAGAGAGAGGGGAGAATGAGAGTCCATATCCTGACAGGCAGTCCAAGTGCAGACACACACACACACACACACACACACACACGGATAAGGGAGTTAAGAAGGAAGGAAGGAAGGAAGGGGGTGGATACGAGAGTCAGACTGTAAAGTTCACTGGTGTCAACAGGTTTCAACCGGAGGGAGAGAAAATAGAAAGAGAGAAAGAAGATTGCAAAATAAACAAGAAGACGGGACAATAATGCATGCAATAAACAAGAGAGAGGAAAACAGAGCTGAGAGAGAGAGAAAAGGAAGACGAAAGAGAAACTGAAAGTGAGAACAGAGAAACAGTTAGAGAGAGAGAGAGAGAGAGAGAGAGAGAGAGAGAGGGGGGAGGAGAGTCAGTGTTGTGGGATCAGCCTGACCTTGGCCTCAGCCTGACCTAATGACACATAACTGACTGAAGAGAGAAGAAGAGGAGGAAGAGGTGGAGGAGGAGTGCTGTTTACTCCTGTCTAGTCTAGTTTAATGCCTAAGTAAAGTTCAGCCATTTCTCAGAATACCAGTAAGTGATATGGGATATTTTTAATGGCTAACATACCATTGAACGGCTGGTGTATATGGATATAGCTGCAGCCGATGGGCCATGTCTTTCTGCCGTGTCTGTGACTGGCGCACAGTGTTGGTCAAGTTACTTGGAAATAGTAATTAGTTACTGATTACTGATTACTTCTCCAAGAAAGTAATCCAGCTACTTTACTGATTACTTATTTCCAAAAGTAATTAGTTACTGTACTAGTTACTTTACTAAGTTACTTTTCAAAAACATGCGTCGGAACGATTCAGAGTCAACAGTGGAAATTGGCAGCATGTCCTCGACAATATAGCCAGCGACGAGCTTCTTCAGTTCAGCGGCACTAAGTCCTGTTGCTTTGAAGTCGGACAGGTGGAGCAGAGTGAGAGGAAACGGGCAGTCAAGCTGTCAGGAAACCAGTCAGCAGGTAATTTACACTGCTCTCACTGGCCGACTCTCTGCTGCACACATGCTGCTCTGATCTGGATATTTGGACAATAGGTTGTTTGAAACAAACATGAATGATATACATCCATTTTGCATTAACATGCAGTGTGTGTGTGTGTGTGTGTGTGTGTGTGTGTGTGTGTGTGTGTGTACATAGTCCTGTCACAATTATTGCACAATTGTCTAACCGCAATAATTTTTTTGGGGAAGTATCGCCATTTCTTTTCTTCTTCTTTTTTACCACAATTAAATTGCTAACATTAGCTAAGGTGCTAAGGGGTATGACTGATGGCGATTATCAGTTTTAGCAGTGGTGGCTTGTGACCGGGAGGTCGCCGGTTCAATCCCCAGACGGGCAGGAGAAAAATCTGGGTGGTGAAAGTGAAAGAGCAGCGCTTGTCCCTCCCTCATTACCACCACTGAGGTGCCCTTGAGCAAGGCCCTTAACGCCAGCTGCTCCAGTGGAGCTGCTCAGTGGCCAGCAGATCAGACTGTGGTTATACTGGACAGCTTCCAGGTATGAATGTGGAACTGTGTGAATGTGACAGGTCGTCGTTGAAAATGAGAAAATAAATAAATAAATAAAAACTGGTTGGTAACACTTTACTTGAAGGTATCTACATAAGAGTGACATGACACATGAACACATGACAATTTCATGACACAGTCATGACACATGAACCCTAACCGTAACCATAACTTGTCATGACAAAAACCAAATGACACTTACTAAAAGAAGCGTTCTGTCATAAATGTTTATGACTTGTTTATAATGTTTGAGACGTTCATGACCGTGGCACTCTTATGTAGATAGCTTCAAGTAAAGTGTAACCACCTGGTTTCCCTCAACAACAACTATGTTTGATCTGTGGTGACAACCAATCACTACTCTGCTAAATTGTAAGTGAAAGCATGCCTGTCACTTTTTGGAATCAAGTCTGCGGGGCAGATATGAATACAAAACTCGTGTTTTAGTGCCTTTAGTCATCATGTGGGATGTGAAAACATCATCTTAGCACAGTCTAAAGAAATTTAAAGTGTGCATTCTGATCATAGTTCAGAAAAAAACAAGCTTAGCAGACTGGTAAGCGGGCTCTCCTGCGTGGCTGCTGACAGCACTGATCACACTGGACGGCAGCAGAGACCGCGGTGCCAACATCTGCTAATTTTGCTGACTTTGGTAGATTTCCGCACCGAAGCAGCGAGCCGAAAGGAGGGACAAACGGGGCACTCATCGAGCTGCTCTGCCCTCGGCGATGCTCTGCATCACTCTGCCCCACGTTCCCACCAACCTTCTCCATTTCCATCACAGTCAACGTTACAGTTCGGTGACTGCGAGACACGACACTGTTTGTAAAGGTTTATAGCCTGCCGTGTTGTTTTCCTGTGTTGCTTTGAGTATAATAAAACTAACAAACAATCTACAAAACAAATAAAGAGGTCAATGATTCGACTTACAATAGGAGCTTAGAACTGGGAGCGCCTCGAAGGATGATTCAGATCATCACTTACAGTAGGAGGCAGCCCTGCGGTTTTTACTGGTCATCATCCAAACCCAACTGGTCAGGCCAGGATTTCCTGCCACATCACTCTTCTCTCATAATGGAAAGCAGGAGACACTATAGAACAAGGCTGCCCAATTTGGGGCCCGCGGGCCAAGTTTGGCCCGTGCTCCCTTTGTTTTGGCCCCCCATGGCACTTGACATGCTCATGCTTATTCTCCTTTTATTTTGAAAGTGCTGTAAAATCCTAACTGTAATGACTACGAAACTTCGTTTTGTGCAGCTAAAAAGTACTTAATCGGAGTTTTACAGCAATGTAAAATGGTTTTGAGTCAGCCAGTCAAGATGGAGCGATCGAGACAGTGGCACACTGATAAAAGAACATTTAGTAAGTCAGCTGGAGCCCTAATGTTGAAAGACTTTTGAAAAACAAGGACAGGGCTCATGTCTCCTACTATTGCAAGTGATAAATAACTATATAACTATAAACTATAAACGTTCTGTAATATGGGAGATAAATGCAGATTGAAGAGCAGTGTTAGTTTAAAAATTTTACTTCAGATTTTTTATGTTAATTTTCTATCAAATATAATACATTTTCTCATAAAATCCACATCTACTTTTTGGCCAGTGGCCTTTCAACCAGATACATTTTTGGCCCTTCATATGAAAGAATTTGGGCACCTCTGCTGTAGAACATATTATAGGCTACAAAACACTCTTATCTGCCATAAAAAAAACAAAGTGTTTTTTTTTTATGGCAGATAATGTCTTTGATGCTCTAATTAAAAGAAACAATAAAAACTGTGAACAGGTTAAATGTGGAAACTAGACCACTATCTCATTTCCACAGGAAATACTGTAGTAAAGAGGTGCACGGCCCCTCCTGTGTTCAGATCACAGGAGTGACTTTTCTCTGAATGAAATCAGTGAAAGATCAATCAGCGTCTCCAGGGCGCCTCAACATACACAGGGAGAGAGAGAGAGAGAGCGAAATTCCTGTGACCCACAATAGAACACAGGAACACCTTTTCATAGCGGACTCACATCATCCCAGCCAGGACACCTGGTCAATTTATAGAAGCTTATATAAAGCCCAGTTCATCTGGTTTTCACATTGCGCTGTGTGCAGCAGTGTTGGTGTACAGTAGGTGTAAAGAAGGTCTTTTCCTCTGGGGTCCCTGTTTATTTATTTATACTGTGTAATGTTTAAAACAGTGGCCAAGATGAGTGCGAGTGCGTGTGTGTGATTATAGTTGTAAAGTGGGAAGCACCTGCCTGACAATGAGCTAAACGTGTTTGCCAGTGCGTGTCTCTCTCTTCCACAGGAAAAGGAAACGCATCATCACAACCACTGTACGCGGCAGCAACTAGCAAGAGTAAAGTGCTCTTTACAATGTCTGACATCATTCCACATCCACTCTGGAGCTCACTCAAACCATGTCTGGTAAGACAAGAAATCCAGGTGGTATTTAGAGCTGCACAATTAATCGCAACTTTATCGCAATATGGACTAGTGCAATATCCAAATCACAGGGAGGGGGGCAATATTTGTTAAAGTAACTATATAGAAAATCGGATATCGCGATATTCTTGTCCTAATACCTCGATGTCAATATTGTGGCGATATTATAGGGTTGACAATTGGTGCTTTAACAAAATATCTTCACAATGAGATGTAAGATAAATAATCATCAGTAATGTGGATATAATGACTAAGTGGGTAAAGGTAAAAATAATAGAAGAGCTAGAACAGTCTGGTAACACAGAAAATGACATCACTTAAGCCATTTACGATATTACGATTTCCAAAAAGACGATATCTAGTCTCATATCACGAGATCAATATAATATCTAATAATCTTTTTTTTTGGGGCATTTTTAGGCCTTTATTTTCACAGGACAGATTAAGACATGAAAGGGGAGAGAGGGGGAATGACATGCAGCAAAGGGCCGCAGGTCGGAGTCGAACCCACGGCCGCTGAGTCGAGGAGTAAACCTCTATATATGTGCGGCTGCTCTACCAAAATGTGCTAACCCGGCCACAATTTTTTTTTTTTATGCTAATATTTTTCAATGAGAACAAAGATACAAAAAAAAAAAAAGATCATTCCCCAATCCCCCCCAATATCGTGAATCATATTGCAATATCAGTCAAAATAATCGCAATTAGATATTGTCATTATATCGGGCAGACCTAGTGGTATCATTTGTTTAACATTTGCTGCTGCATCAACAACACAAACCTCCATTACAGGGTTTCTCCTCTACATACAAACTGTTTATCCTTTAGTAGAATTTGGGCACCGTCGTTTTTAAATTGTGTCTTTCAGAAAAACATCCACTGATTTAAACGATTGTTTTAGCCTTTATGCCACCGTGTCAAATCTAGGGGCACACCGATCTGATATCAAGATCGGATATTGGTCCCGATATTGACAAAATAGCTGGATCGGGGATCAGAAAAATTAACAGATCCACGGGTCGATCCAGTTTTGTTAGTTGTTTTTTTTCCCTCTCTGTCGCACGTGTGTCGCATGCTGGAAGAGTTGAGTGTACAAATAAATAAGAATTCAACACATTACATCTATGTTATTTTGTCTTAAGTTAGGAAAGTAATGTTTAGTTAAGAAAGTCTGGTGGCTTTAGTCTCTTCCACATGGTGGAAGGAAGGTATAAGGTGGAAGGTATACAGTGTATTATTAATTCAGCAACGGTATCGGCAGAACACAAAGCCCAGGCATCAGTATCGGGACTGAAAAAGTCGGATTGGTGCATCCCTAGTCAAATCCACAACAACTTTTCAGATATTTTCAAGGCCCACGCAAACCCTGCAGCACTTAACCTGGACATCATTCTGCTGTCATGTGGCAGGTCGCAGTACATGAAAAAGATTGAAAAACAAGTAAAAACTCCTCATCTCTTGTCAGAAACATTCTGTCTAACAGAGGGAGAAGATTATACTTGTTCACGGGCCGGGCAATACGTTTTTCTACAATGTTAAAAACTCAAACATCATAACTCAAGTTTGGATTTAATTTCCACATAAATAAAACTATATATGCACCTATATTGTTTCTGCCTTTCTGTCCGGAGTACTTGTTGCAGGCTACTAGACATATCTTTGTGTGGTTTGTGCGAGAGAAGAGGCCAGATGATCGTTTCTTATTGTCTCGTCTTTTTCCCAGCAGTGGGGGAGGTTTCCTAGTAGGATGCGGCTGCTGTTTGAATGGAGAACAATTCTTTGCTATCCTTTACTCCAACCCCCCACTCCCTTCCCACTTCCTCCCAGGTCTTTCATCAACATCCCCTCTTCTCCCCTGCTGCAGTAGTAACTGGCGGTTGGGGGTCTGGAGGAAGCAGGTTGGGGGCTGAGAGCAGAGCAAATGACTTGCAGTCCACCTGTGGAAGCGTACGTAGCGCTCCAGTGTTGGGGAGGCTCTGAATGTGGCAGTCGCAGCTATGCTGGGAATGTGAGCCTCCGCTCAGCCAGGGCTGGACCGGAGAAGCCCACAACTCTATTTAAGGAAATGGTAGTCAGGGGCCCATCAGCCGCTCTCCCTGCCTCTCCATTTCTCCGTCAGAGTCCCGCGCTGCTCAAAGCCCCCCACCCCCCCTTACTTCCTTTTACTAGAATGATAATTATTTTTCTTTGTGGAAGAAAGGTTTATTTCCGTACCTGCTGGGAAGGAGAATGAACACGAACACACACACACACACACACACACACACACACACACACACACACACACACACACACACACACACACACACACACACACACACACACACACACACACACACACACACACACACACACACACACACACACACACACACACACACACACACACACACACACACACACACACACACACACCCCAGAGTATTGGTGGTGTGGTTTGGGTAATTGTTTCCGGTACATTTGTGAGCTTAATAAGGATGTGTCTTTGTAAAGTGCTTGATGGCTGCGGTCTGCCAAACAGCAACAACAGAAACAACAACAAGCCTGTTAAAGACAGGACGAGTTTGAAAGAAGGTGAAAGTTTCAGTCTAGTAGAAGAAGGGACACGCTCGGTATGCAGCCCTCCTTCACTGATAACTGCCAGAGCTCAATGGTTAAACACGCACACAGAAACTATCAAGTATGCAGCACTGTCCTGGCCTTAATACCAAATAACAAAAAAGGAAACTAGAAGGGCACTCAGAGAGTGCAGACCTCCGCCAATGCCATGCCCTAACTCGCAATATTAATGAAAGTACCGCCCTGTGACTCGGATCTGCCCCAAACTGTAATGGGTTCTTCCTTGGGGGTGGGACAATATATCGATATGGCAATATATAGCAGTCCTTCGTACGATACGAGAATCAAATCTATACGCTGGCGCCAAATATCGATATTTGAATGAATAAAATAAGGTGCTCTAAATAGATTTCCCTAGCCTGGGAAAACCCTGATGAACTTCCAATTTTTCCAAATCGAGGCACCAATCACAACCGTTGAGGAGGGCTTTACACGATGACGGCAAGCAGCTTTTACGTTCAACGTGACGGCTACCGAAGCGCAGCAACCCGTTGATGCCGCTGTCGTTGCTACATCACCCGGATCGTTGGTCTGATTGGTTGAAGGACTATCCATTTGCGTCAAGAGAGGCATTTGAGCGGCCTCCGTTTGGAAAGGAGCTGTGAATGAACCTTGCCCAGACCCTTCTCAGTTACAACTGAGAAGGGTCTGGTGTCAACCAGGCTAGGATTTCCCTGCTCCCAGCATAGCTACTTCATGGCTCCTCGAGGTGGCGCTCGACACATGAACAAGGGAAATGAAGAGAAAGAGGTTTTTAAAAAGGAATGGTGGACAGCAATTAGAGGAAAATAGATGCCCCAGCCCTTTTTAGGTCCAAAGTCTGGACCCATAGTTGCTCTATAGTTCTGTAATTTTATTTATTTTAATAATTTAGACTGATAAACCTGTGCTGCAGAATTGTGCTGTTTTCTAACAGCTTGGACTTGCAGTGAATAACGAGAGAAAACCTACACTGAACCTTTTCACAGGCATTTTGTATTTATAGATAGACCGATATCGTGGTGCATCTTTATAGGACTGTCTAGCAATATATTCAGTATTGGCGAATTGCTGTATCCTGATATTATCAGTATCGTGAGCTATGTATACATGAGCCCTATTCTTCCTTGGCCCCTGCTACACCCACCATGTTTGGGACAGCAGTGTTTCTGTAATCCTGCTGATAGACCAAAAAAAAAAACGAACCGAAAATGTAACCTTCTTGGCGGAGGTTGAAATGCTTTCACACTAGGGTCAGAAATTACGCTTGGAATAAATACCTACTGTCGGATATCAACATGATCCACTTCTGATAATATGAATGTTTCTCCCTTTCACAACAATTATTACATTCATTTATTCATACCATTGAACCGTTGCTGTGGGTCACCCTCCGAGTAAACCCTACAGATATATTTCATTAGACAAGCTTTTGGTTTTCTGTACAATGACGATCTAAATGCTGTTTTGATGGCTTTTCCACGTCATTAATTAAAAACAGAACCTAAGACGTGTGTCCTATAAACAGTTAAGTCTAAATAAGCTGAAAACTGGTGCGAAATGTATCGCCGATATCAGAATAACTACTGTGGGTCTGGCCTTCCACATCTGCTATATATTAATCATAAATATTTTAACTCAAGTACAGATGATACATATATTTATTTATTTATTTGTGGGACAGTCACTGACTGTCCCACAATTCGCTCAAGAGCTAAATTTCATTCCAGTTCCTGGGCAGGCAAATCCGCAAAGGAGTTATGGCATCAAAATTAAAAACACTTTCCATTTAAAAACAACAAAACATGATTTCAGTTGTGATTTAAAACTAGAGAGAGTAGAGCATTGTCTGATTGTGCTGGGTATTGGGTTCCAAAAGTTTGTAGCTCTAATGGAGAAAGCTGACCGGCCAGTAGCACTAAACTAACTGGTTTGCCAGTTAGTTTAGTTTGCCGCCAGTATGTGTACTATCTACAGCCCAGTCTTTCAGGCTACACTGGTCACTCCTGCAGCGCTGTATGAGTGTGTGTGTGTGTGTGTGTGTTTGTTTTGCTGCAGCTTTCAATGTACATTCGAGTGTCATGTGGAATGCGGAGTGTGGCTCTGTGAGTGTGAGGCAGACATGTTTACCCAGCATCGTCGGCTGTCCACAGCCTGAGGGATATAGCTTCAGCATCCGGCGGTAACACCACGTGAGTAGACACAGCACAAACACACACACAGAGAGACCCATTCAGAAAAAACACGACAGCACAGGGTGACCAGAGCTCTACTCTTGGTTCACAAGTCAATAGGCGGTTAAAGATGGCAGCCAAATGGTTTACGTTATGTAACATAAACGAAATGTCAAAATCCAACTAGCACTCGAAAATTCAAGGTGGGTTTTCAAATTGTGTGAAAAGCAAAGACAACTGCGGGGAACCATCACGAAACTCGACAGAGTTTAGCAGCAAAACCCAGTGATCCAAATATTTATCTTATTATTTCGTCTATAGATTTAGATACTGTGGGAAAACATTAGGGGGTGTAAGAAAAAATCGATACACTTGAATATCGCAATATTTTATTTTGCAATACTGTATCGATTTTCAAAAAGGATATATCGATTTTTAATTTTAGTTCAAAAATATTCATGTAAGACAGTGGTTCATGTTTATGTTGTGTTTAAACCCCCTACTGCTAGATGGCTATGCTGAGACGCACCACTAGTGTCCTTGCCTAACAGGGCCTAGCAGTGCCTGACTTTTTGCTAGAAGCTAACAACGTAGCTATGGTTGAACTTTGGCCTACTTTAGCATATCAACATTAGCTCACTAAGAACCTGGGAACCACAATCCCAAACTGGCATATTGATTTTCTTTGTACTGAATTGTTGTGAAACTTCTTTGACTTTTATGAACATCATGTCTTTTTTTTAATATTAGTTTTTCTAAAATTGTACTTAAAAAAAATCTCAATATATTGCCTTACACACAGTATCGAAATATATTGAGATATATTGAATCGGGACCCATGCATTGTGATACGTATCGTATCGCCAGATTCTTGCCAATACACAGCCCTAGAAAGCATTGAAAAGGGTTAAATGAATTATATGATCAACTTTGTGAACAATGACATAACATTTCAACTTATGTTATTTTACTATCTGGACAAAACAGAAACATGTGCCAGTCAGTCTAAAGCTGGTCTGATAGAGAAAAATGCTGACTGGCTCACAATAATGCCAGTCAGCAAAAAAAAAAGAAAAAGAACAAGCAGATACCAATTCAGTTTATTGCCAAGACATTCAGAAGGTTATTCTGGCTGGTGTTCAACCTGCCATAGACACATTTTATCTGAATTCTGGGGGGTGGGAGGTATTCATTTTGCATTCTTTATGGGACATTTAACTTTCATATAAATGCAAGAAATTTCTGAGCGTTCATGTAAGTGACTGTAGTCACATATTCTACAATAGCCACATAGAAACCCATAAAGCAGGTAAGTAGTTTAGAGTGTTCTGTATCTACTGTATGTCTGGTATGATCATGTCAGCAATTGGTAACGTCATGTCAGCAAAGAACAGGCTTAGCTCGGTTTAACTTTAACAGGATTACTGTTAATTATATGATTAATTGATACAATAGACATACAATATCACTAAATATAAGGCTGCAAATTGTTATGTTTATTGTAATAATAACCTGGTATGCGGATTCATTTACAGATTACAATCAACTACTCGTTTTAGACTAGGGCTGCACGATAGGAGGAAAATATCTAATTGCGATTATTTTGACTGATATTGCGATTGCGATAGGATTCACGATATTGGAGGGAATGATCGTTTTTGTATCATTCTCATTTTCATTGAAAATGATTAGCATTGAAATAAACTAAAATGATCGTAGTGCGATTTTTGCGAGGCTCTGTTCCAAACAAAGATGTTGTCTCTGCAGCCCAACTATACTTCATTCAGAATGGTTTGACACATATTTTGCCATTAACAAATATTGCGCCCCCCCTGAGATTTGGATATTGCACTAGTCCATATTGCGATTTCGATACAATTGTGATTAATTGGGCAGCCCTAGTTTAGACTGATTTTGGATATTGTTCTTTGAAATGAATGAAGGTGTGTGGTGGTCATCCTGCCTACTATAAACTAAATTAGAGTAAAACTAAATGTTTGCAGCTCTTAAATAGTAAGTTATGGTCGACCATGATATGAACAGCTGTGTCACGGTCATTAAATATAAAGTTCCTTATTCATCTATATTTAAAAAAAAATGGAATAATGAAGATTAATTAAAGAGCGGAGCAATTTAGGGGAAAAAAAATGAGAACATGGATATGAATTGTAATAAATGTAATAAGTATTGAACAGACAAACACAGAACATTTATCACTAAAGTTATAATAATAAAAACAATTCCAATAAAAGAAATCTCAGCACTTTCCCGTAAACTGAAATTTCTGATATGCCTCAGTTCAATAGCAGCATCTACATATTGCACCTACTACGGTCATGTTAAATAAAGTAAAAAAGAAATGAAAAATCCACTGAAAATGGGACATGTAACATTAATCCAGCATTTATCTTATGGAAAAACAGTAAATATAATGCTAAAAAGAAGAATAAAAATGTTAAACCAATTGTTACACCAAACATTCAACTAAATATTACACATTTGATTAATCGCGGTCTTCAAGATTAGCTAATGGCATTCTTTCAAATCTCGATTTGAAAACGATTAATCGCTAAACCCAAATTAAATACAAAAAGGTCAAAATATTGGCGTATCAGCGTCTCCAGTCGAACAATATCAGCCCTGGCCTTTAAATATTCATGCCAGTCAAACCCTGGTGTACACAAATTCATGTAGCTTGGTAGTAAAACTGATCTGATGTAAATCAGAAATTCAAAAAGGTACTTATCCTTACTTAAGTCTTAAAGCATTTTCTTAGTTGATTTTTTTGTGTGAAACGTGATTGATGAGTTCTACACAGACACCTGGCCTGGAAGCGAGCACCTCGGGGAGTCTGGAAGCAGACGGACGGTGAACACAGCTTCCTGGAGGGGTCTGGTTTGGGATGAGGTCATTTCCACCCAACGGGGATTCAAAGAGTCCTGTTGTATGGCCGTCACGGCAACCGTTGCCATGGGGCTCCCTCACCGGCCAGTTCTGCTGATGTCACTCGGTCTGTTGTGGCCAACAGCGTGTCAACCAGTAAGAGAAGTAAACAAGTGTGGTCGGCGGCGCCTTGCTGTGTCTCCACTGTCAGCGTCCATTCATGTGAGGACAGAGAGGACAGTCAGGGACACAGCTGAGACTGGAACCGAGTCCCACTTTAAGGTTTTGGCTCAGCTGCTGTGGGCTAGTGAACTACATATGTTCCCGATTCATTTTTGTAACAGGCAATATTTAGATGTCGTTAAGTCTTTTTCAACACCGAATGTTGAATCAGTTGTTGTTTACAAGGACTAAAATAACACAGGGTTCTTACTTTAGGAGGGCAATATCCCCTGGCAATACTGGCCTATCACAGATGTACAGACGTGCTCAAATTTGTTGGTACCCTTACAGCTCATTGAAATAATGCTTCATTCCTCCTGAAAAGTGATGAAATTGAAAGCAATTTATCATGTATACTTGCATGCCTTTGGTATGTCATAGAATAAAGCAAAGAAGCTGTGAAAAGAGATGAATTATTGCTTATTCTACAAAGATATTCTAAAATGGCCTGGACACATTTGTTGGTACCCCTTAGAAAAGATAATAAATAACTGGATTATTGTGATATTTCAAACTAATTAGTTTCTTTAATTGGTATCACACATGTCTCCAATCTTGTAATCAGTCATTCAGCCTATTTAAATGGAGAAAAGTAGTAACTGTGCTGTTTGGTATCATTGTGTGCACCACACTGAACATGGACCAGAGAAAGCAAAGGAGAGAGTTGTCTGAGGAGATCAGAAAGAAAATAATAGACAAGCATGGTAAAGGTAAAGGCTACAAGACCATCTCCAAGCAGCTTGATGTTCCTGTGACAACAGTTGCAAATATTATTAAGAAGTTTAAGGTCCATGGAACTGTAGCCAACCTCCCTGGGCGCGGCCGCAAGAGGAAAATCGACCCCAGATTGAACAGAAGGATAGTGCGAATGGTAGAAAAAGAACCAAGGATAACTGCCAAAGAGATGCAAGCTGAACTCCAAGGTGAAGGTACGTCAGTTTCTGATCGCACCATCCGTCGCTTCTTGAGCGAAAGTGGGCTCCATGGAAGAAGACCCAGGAGGACTCCACTATTGAAAGAAAAACATAAAAAAGCCAGACTGGAATTTGCTAAAATGCATATTAACAAGCCACAATCCTTCTGGGAGAATGTCCTTTGGACAGATGAGTCAAAACTGGAGCTTTTTGGCAAGTCACATCAGCTCTATGTTCGCAGACGAAAAAATGAAGCTTTCAAAGAAAAGAACACCATACCTACAGTGAAACATGGAGGAGGCTCGGTTATGATTTGGGGCTGCTTTGCTGCGCCTGGCACAGGGTGCCTTGAATCCGTGCAGGGCACAATGAAATCTCAAGACTATCAAGGCATTCTGGAGCGAAACGTACTGCCCAGTGTCAGAAAGCTCGGTCTCAGTCGCAGATCATGGGTCCTCCAACAGGATAATGACCCAAAACACACAGCTAAAAGCACCCAAGAATGGATAAGAACAAAACATTGGACTATTCTGAAGTGGCCTTCTATGAGTCCTGATCTGAATCCTATCGAACATCTATGGAAAGAGCTGAAACTTGCCGTCTGGAGAAGGCACCCATCAAACCTGAGACAGCTGGAGCAGTTTGCTCAGGAAGAGTGGGCCAAACTACCTGTTAACAGGTGCAGAAGTCTCATTGAGAGCTACAGAAAACGTTTGATTGCAGTGATTGCCTCTAAAGGTTGTGCAACAAAATATTAGATTAGCGGTCCCATCATTTTTTGTCCATGCCATTTTCATTTGTTTTCTTATTTACAATATTATGTTGAATAAAAAATCAAAAGCAAAGTCTAATTTCTATTAAATATGTAATAAACAATGGTGGATGCCAATTACTTTTGTCAGTTTCAAGTTATTTCAGAGAAAATTGTGCATTCTTCATTTTTTGTGGAGGGGTACCAACAAATTTGAGCACGTCTGTATCTGTAGCTTTATGTAGTATTAATTAGTTCAATATTCTCATTTTTACGGTTACTATCATCTTTATTTTTTTTAAGTAAATTTTTTGGGCATTTTAGGCCTTTATTTGACAGGACAGCTGAAGACATGAAAGGGGAGAGAGAGGGGGGGGATGACATGCAGCAAAGGGCCGCAGGTCGGAGTCGAACATGGGCCTGCTGCGTCGAGGAGTAAACCTCTATATATGGGAGCCCGCTCTACCAACTGAGGTATCTGGGCGCCCAGGTTACTATCATCTTTGAAAGAATGGTTTATTATTGTATCAGAAAATATTAGGGGTTTAACAATGCATCATGAATCGGTTAAAAATCTATTTATATATGTGTAAAGATTACAACCGGTAGAGATTAAACATGAATTGCGATGCAATTTTTAGCCTACCGTTTCTTGTTGTTATTTAGGATAGAATACTGTTTCAGTTGCACTTTTGATAAGAGGACACATCTGCTGTTTTGCACAGTTTATATAAAAAAGTTGTAAAAAACAATCGTGAGAAAAATTGTATCGTGAACTTTAAATCATCAATCATATCGAATCGTGGGTTGAGTGTATCGTTACATCCCACAAAATATACTCCGTGTCTGCTCTATTAGGTCCACCTGTGAAATCTAATGTAGTCCAATACAACAGCTCAGCCTTAAATTGACTGACGCGGCTGGAGATTTATTACTTTAACTACAGCATAGGTTTATTATTGAGGTTAGAGATCCGCAGTTTCCATTTCTTTCTTCACTTTAGATCCATTGATCGTTGACCACAGCTCGTGATTATTTGATAAGTTACTGGGTGACAGTGTGAAGTCTAAAGCCGCCTACACAAGATCCGCTGCAAAACAGCGAGATAGGGCGCAGAGCAGAGAGGTAAAGCGCAGCGCATGTATACACATCATTGCTTCCGGTATTGGTTGCACCTTGAAAAGGTCAGCTACAACTAGGTCAAAGTTGAAATAATTTGAACTTTGAGCGCAGTGCTCGGCGGCAATTTCGACGCGGTGCGCAAAGCCACGGTTTGCGATGCGCTTAGTTGGGAAGAACCGCTCTCTCCATTAGGGCTGCCACCTCTTAGTCGATTAGTCGACTAATCTGTAGTTTTGGTCTTAGTCGACTAAGATTTCTTTAGTCGATTAGTCATTTTTTATGCTTATTCATGCTTAATTACTCATTTCCAAGAAACTTCTGAGCACATTTATGGTAAACACAAGATTTAAAGTGGTGGTTTTGCAGGATTAATTGTGGAGAAACTCAGTTTTACAGATGGTTAATTAACTACATTTATATTGTGCTTTTCTAGTCTTAACCACCTCTCAAAGCGCACAGCTTTGTTAATTAAATCAACTAATCGATTAGTCGACAAAATTGTATAAGTGTTAGTCGACTGTAGGATTCCCTTAGGGTACAGATTTGATCATTGGCAAATTATCAAAGAGGTTTTATCAATATTAATAAAGTTATGAATATGGTTATTAATAACTTTATCAAATCGACAAACAATCAAAAACGGGGCACCACCCTGCAAATCAGGGACCAATAATCAAACTGTGGATCAGTCTCATTTCTGTGTAAATCCTTTTAAAAGGAAATAAAGGGAAGGGTGAATCCAAGCACGGACCTGATCGACCAGCAGTTGTCACAACCAGTACACAAATAATCACAAGCAACTGCTAATTAAGCTTAATAAGATTTATTAACTTCACAATCATCAGTAGCTAAACAATAATTCTTCAATAATAAACTCATATACCTTTTTATAATATCACAACCAAAAACAAAGCAAAACAAAAGCAGCATGGACACGTCTGTGTCTGTGTGTGTGTGTGTGAAAGAGAGTGAGTGAAAAAGGAGGGGGCGGTGTCGGAGTGTAGTTCTAAACACCCAAAACAACTCCAAAGATGGCTGCTCCTGTGAGCTGCACAAAACTATTTAGCCTCAAGAGGGCGGTCGTGGTGCTGCGTGCACTGGCAGGGGCCGAAGAAGCCGGGGTTGTTAGGCAACGGCACGCTTAGCCGATCTGGTAGCTAGTTCCTGTTTAGCTCTTTTACGAACGTAAATAGACCCCACGTGTGAAGCCCGCCTGCCGCGTTAGCTCGGGAGCTAAAGCGGCTAGTCTGTGTCGTGTGTGTGTGTGTGTGTTAGTAAAAGAAGAAAGAGGAGAAGAGTAAAGAAAAGAGCACTCTGATCTGAAATATTGATAACGGCCAGCTCAGTGGCTTCACCGCTGATTTTTGCGATTCTATCGCAGACAGTAACTAACCTCCATGAAAGGAGTGAGCAGATAGGTAGCGATTACGGTTTCAACCCAGCTACTTAACACAACATGAATCAAACGATATAATGATCAGTTATATATTCACAGCACAGATTAATAATCACATATGGTCCATGTACATGATTAAATCAGATCACGTTAATGGCAAACAAGTGGTAGCGAACCCTTTTGCTCATTAGTAACAAAACAAAACGCACTAGTTCTAATATTCTGCCCAGAAACTGTGTAAGCCTTCTTACTGTATGCGTTGTTTGTCCGTTAAGTCTCTTGGCCCGAGCTTAACAATCTGTTTCGTCCGGAGCAGAGGGAAAAACGGATTCCAGGTCGACCAAACAAGAAAAAGAACACAGTCCCTTTTCTTAAATCCAGGCTGATTAAGCCTGCTGCAGATGAAGGAATACTCCGACAAAGTATTTCCTCGGATCCCCTTTGTATATCAGGCCGATATACTTTATACCAGCTCAAAACTCGGCCAGCGAGGTGATGCTAGTTTGCTAACCCGGGCTAGTGTGCTTCCTGTCGCGACCGGAGTCACCGTGGAAAAGCCAAGAGAAACACACTGCTGACCCCTTTATCCTTCCTCCGCCTCCTAGTGACGGGTGGTGCATTCAAGAACCGACAGCCAATTGGAGAACTGCAACCTGGTCAAAGGTGTGAAGCAGTTCTTTGTCTCACCGCCAGTCTGCCTTGCCGTCCTCGTGTTAAATGGAGAATCTCCATGTTGTGAAGATTTGGCTTGTGCAGACCTGCCAACCTTGAGAAATTTTTTTGAGTAGCAACTTACTGATTTATTGTCGAAGTTCTGTTTTATGAACACGGCGGCACGCACGCGGAATAAATGTGCCATTAAATGTCACATGTGTATACATTTTAAACCCTAGAAAATAATTATGTTCAAGTAGGCTACTTTAATTAAATAAAACATTTTATTTAAATTATCGGTCATATTTAATACAATTAATTGGCTCATAATATAATCCAATAAAATAAAATACATTACACTGCATAGTGAGCACTTTTACTTTTGGTACTTTAAGTATATTTTGATAATACTTTTGTACTATTACATAGGGAAGATGTTGAATGCAGGACTTGTAACTGACAAGTAATTTGTAACTCTACAACACTGTTTTTTCTACTTTTACTGCAATACATGATCTCAGACCTGAATTTTAACAGTCACATTAAGACAATAACAAAATCAGCCTATTACCATTTTAAGAATATATCAAGGATTAGAGGACTTATGTCTCAGCAGAATTTGGAAAAACTTGTCCATGCTTTTATCTTTAGTAGACTTGACTACTGCAACGGTGTCCTTACAGGTCATCCTAAAAAACTTATTAGACAGCTGCAGCTGATTCAGAATTCTGCAGCCAGAGTTCTCACTAGGACAACAAAAGTGGATCATATTACTCTGGTTCTAAAGACTTTACATTGGCTTCCTGTGCCTCAAAGAATTGATTTTAAAATACTTATGCTGGTTTATAAATCCCTGAATGGCTTAGGACCAAAATATATCTCAGATCTGTTAGTGCATTATGACCCACCCAGACCTCTTAGGTGGTCTGGAACAGGTCTGCTCGTGGTCCCCAGAGTCAGAACTAAACAGGGGGAAGCAGCGTTCAGTTTTTACGCTCCGCATATCTGGAACAACCTCCCAGAAAACTGCAGGTCCGCCCCAACTCTCAGCTCTTTTAAATCAAGGCTGAAGACGATTCTTTTTGATGATGCTTTTCGTTAATTCTTTTACCGAACAGTGAATTTTAATTTTATTTCGTAAAAAACTTTAATACGGAATTGTAAATTTTATTTTTGGATTTTTTATTTTTTCTCATATTAACTGTTATAATGAACAATTTTTGTATTTATGTATCTTATATGGTATTACATTTAAGTATTCATTAATATTTTTATTCTTATTTTAATCCCTATTTTGCTGTTTGTTCTTTAATGATTGATGTTTTGTGTAAAGCACTTTGAGTTGCCTTGTGCTATATAAATAAAATTGCCTTGCCTAAAGTCTTCCACCTCTGGAAATCACCAACAACAGTCATGCATGAACACCTGCAGCAGAGTTTAACACTGAAAACACACAGCTCAGTTCAGCATTTCCTTGCAGTTCTGCTACAGTAGCAGCTAACCGCTAACGTTACCTGCCGGTCAAATCGTCTTTAAACAGTCCGCTCACAGTGAAGTCCTGCACGGATCAACAGATGTTAGAGTCCGGCGGCTGTTTGTTACGCACACCGGGCACTTTGATGCGCTCACAGAGCTAATCTTTGCAGATGTTACCGCTCTGTGTTTTGGCTAGCTAATAAGCCGTTAGCCTGTTAGCTTGAGCTTCGTCTGAAGGCGCCGAGCGGCCAGCCAAAGTCCGACAGACACCGACACATTCCGCACATCCTCCGCTAACCGCTAACTCCCCGGTACCGGTCAGAGAGGCGTGTTTACTTTGTGTCTCGGTCCTCCGGTGCGTCCAGCGACGGCTCCGGTCAGTTTTTAAATTAGCCTACATTAACAGTTAATTTTGTTACCGTATGAACTTAATCATAGGAAAGGCAAAACATATATAAGATCTTTGTAACGAAATCCAAGACTTTATAAATGCAAGGCTTTATTAATATAAATAAATAATATTTCTCCAAAGTTGACAGGTAGGCTACGTACATTAATTCATTTCACCTTTCTACATCAAATCCGTTTACCTTTGCAAGCACCGTCCTCCCTCGGGGAAACCGACCAAACTAAATGGGAACGAATAACACTTGCATTTGATGCTTTCGTTTTATCTAGCCGATCTCCCCGCTTGACTTTAGAGGAAGGGACCCGACGGTGTGATTCATTTGGTTGATCTCTTCTTCTTTAGTTTTGTTTTCCAGCATGCTCGTGGCTGCTACGCTGTTTTAGCCATAATAAGTTTTGCTGCCTACTATCAAGAGTTAGACTGAGACGGCTACTGCATGTCAACGAGTCAACTCAGAAGCAGTCACCTGATTTTTGCGTAGTTTAAAGTGATAAATCGTATCACCGTATTTTGATGTCAAAATGCGTATCTACTACACAAAATGCGTACAGGTTGGCAGGTCTGCTTGTGTGAGTTTCGTGAGGCTGGCTTTGGAATTTACATGTAGGCCAAGATCCTTTGTCTCGCAGTCAATTCAAGTTGAGCCAAATCGCTGTTTAACCAACTCTTGGTCCCCAACACAACTAAGACTTTCTTTAGTCGAGGACAGCCCTACTCTCCATAGGAGAACAATGGAACGGCCAGCGCAAAGCGGTTTTACTGTGTAGGCGGCTTAAGGGCCAGCATTTTCCTTGTTGCTGCCTTGTCTGTACAGATCTGTGCAGTTGGGGACGGGATGGCTCCTGAGCTTAAAGGAACACGCCGACTTATTGGGAATTTATCTTATTCACCGTAACCCCCGGAGTTAGACAAGTCGATACATACGCTTCTCATCGCCGTGTGTGCTGTAATGCTGTCTGACGGCTCCAGCGGCATCAGGCCAGCACAGAACATGCAGGTGAATGGTTCCAGTAATCCTACTGCTCCGAATAAGTGACAAAATAACGCCAACATGTTCCTATTTACATGTTGTGATTTATAGAGTCACAGCGTGTACAAAAAACAACGTAACATGAGACACAGCCGTCTTCTTACTGTAAACAAACTGGGAACTATATTCTCAGGCGGAAGAATATAGTACTTGGGCGGAGTGATATGCTCGCAGCAAGCCTGTCTGAGAATATAGTTCCCGGTTTGTTTACGGTTAGAAGATGTCTGTGTCTCATGTTACGTTGTTTTTTGTACATGCTGTGACTCTACAAATCTCAACATGTAAATAGGAACATGTTGGCGTTATTTTGTCACATTTGTCACAATTCGAAGCAGTAGGCTAGTTGGAACCAGTTACCTGCAGGATCTGTGCTAGGCTAAGCTAATGCTGGAGCCGTCAGACAGCCTTACAGCACACATGGAGATGAGAAGGGTATGTATCGACTTGTCTTACTCTGGGGGTTACGGTGAATAAGCTAAATTCCCAATAAGTCGGCGTGCTCCTTTAAACAACCCCCGTCCACAAGAATTGTACTGTATAGCACAGCCAGCTGCCTGGGAGGGGGGTGGGGATGGGGCAGGGCTGGGGGCTATATGAGGAAATATTATACGCCTGTATGTCTGGTCTGGTCAGGACAAGACTGACTGGTCATCTATGAGACAGACTGGTATCCCTCACCTGTTCTCACCCTCTCTCTTACACGCTCTCTTTCTTACACGCGCACACACACGCAGATATATAAGGCATTTCACTGATATGCAACTTGTTGTGCTTGGATGCACCCTGAGAACAAAATCATTCCACTCCTCTTAGTCCAACACAGTGTTATTACAGTGTATGTATGAGTTAAAATATATGAGTTTCACCTGGAGAGCTTTTGAAGGTGTGTTGGTTGTTGTCTGTTAGCTAAACCGTGCTAGTTAGGTTAGCCCAGCCTGTACAGGGCTAGGGACAGTCACTGGGCTACCACTTTCTGTATATATAATGTGTGTGTGTATATATATATATATATATATATATATATATATATATATATATATATATAAAAAAAATAATATAGCTTATTACACGACTTGGTTGAATTCGACGGCATTCTGCGGTCTGCTAATTCTTGATAACAGACCGTTGAATGTGAGAATGTCATGCATAGCAGAGAATTCCCATGGATGCAGTTCTGATCACTCTGGAGGACAGCTATGTGATCACTCTGGAGGACAGCGATCTGATCACTCTGGAGGACAGCTATTAATCTGCTGAAAGAAGTCCAGTTAATTCATCAGCTGTGGCAAAAAGTGGGGAAAAGTGGAGCAACTCCTGTCCTCCCAATTCAGGCAATGACAGTAGATGTGGTGAGTGCCTATCGCCACATCTTTATATACAGTCTATGATCACTAACCCTAACCCTAACCCTTCAGCATGAATTAGTTACATTGCAACATCGTGTTTACAGGTGTGTCAACTGCAGCGGCTGTGCAAGAAGGAAACACGATGAATGAGGACAGAAACGTCAACATAAATATTCCCAAAGAAGTCCCAATCACCTTGTCTCACTTCACCATCAACGGAAATGTTCAGTTTAATGTAAATTACAGCAGCCTTGATAGCCCGTTAGCTCACTTAATGACGCCGCTAATGTTGGGTCAATCCGCAGTGATTTAATACAGCTGCTGGATGAATGTATTTGTCCACCTAGCTAGCAAAAGCAGGGCAGCACCCCATCACAGTCTGACTCATTTTTTACTACCACAGCCCGTACTGGGGTGGGGTGGGGGGATAAAATGCGTGCCCGGACCAGTGGCTTTTGCGAGGCTGATTCAAGACCAATTTGCTTCGCGTCAGGGTCCTGATCACTCTGTCAGGGTTGTATTCGCTGTAACGACCGCCTCACTCTACAGTAGGCTACATTATCCCTTACAAGTTTTCTGGTAATTCAATATATATGGCCTAAATAGTCCATATAAAATAACCACATGGTAAACAGTGACATTATAGACAAAAACTAAAAAAATTATTTTATTCCAGCTATATACGGACTTTGTTTACCTGCATGCACAAAAATGTTAAACAAATCAGCAATTATTCAAATGATATTCCCCTTAAAATGTTTCACAACAGATTTTCTGAGGAAACTGAGTTAGTGTGTGCTTGTTATTATCAATTTAGATTAACGTTATTGTATATCACAATATAGGATTTCATCGCAATATGATTCCATTGAAAGACGATAAATTATCATATAGAATTATTGCCCAGCCCTAAGGCCGGGTGTAAACATATACAGATACACACACATGGCGCAGTAATCCAACTTGATGGGGAAAGAAAAGCTGGGATCAGAGTTAGAAAGAAGCACAGAAGGGTTTGGTGAGAAAACTTGAGGATTTATGAACTACTTGATTGCTTAATCCCTGCGATCATTGCCATCGTCCATCTCTCAGATGTAATACCAAGAGCCTGACTCGTCTCATACACGCAGAAAAGAAAAAAAGCCTTTGCTATAGAGGGGAAAAGATGAGCTTTATTTCGTTTTCCCTTCTGGTCGTTTTGGCAGGTTGTCTGTCCCCATTCCTGAGGTTCAGTACGAGTTCACAGAACACGCCGTCAACTTCCAGAAATAAACTGTTTGCTCATGCGTGGGTGCGATGAATAGTTTGGCGCCCAAACCAGAGACCGGAGTTTTCTCTTTCCATCGCTCTCTCTTCGACAGATTGACCAATTAAAATGTTTAGAAAGGGCCAAGGGGTGTTGGCAAATAGAAAAAAAAAAGTGTGAAAAATGAGATCGGATCACTTCCACTTTAATCTGTATCGCTACAGGGCCCAGTATTTATAGATACTGCCTTGGCAGAGCAGGATAACTACATCACACTCAAGTAAAAGGATGATACCAGGTTGTTGTTTTTTTTTTTTTTTTTTCCTTTTTTTATTTTTAAATCACGAAGCCTTCATTTGGTTTGGTCAAAAGATTTGGTTTTATTATTTCATGGTGCCATTCCGTGTTCCAGTACAGGCCAAAAGTTTGGACACACCTTCTCATTCAATGTGTTTCTTTATTTTCATGACTATTTACATTGTAGATTCTCACTGAAGGCATCAAAACTATGAATGAACACATATGGAATTATGTACTTAACAAAAAAGTGTGAAATAACTGAAAACATGTCTTATATTTTAGATTATTCAAAGTAGCCACCCTTTGCTTTTTTTGATAACTCTGCAAACCCTTGGTGTTCTCTCAATGAGCTTCATGAGGTAGTCACCTGAAATGGTTTTACCTTCACAGGTGTGCTTTGTCAGGGTTAATTAGTGGAATTATTTCCCTTATTAATAAAAAAGCAAAGGGTGGCAACTTTGAATAATCTAAAATATAAGACATATTTTCAGTTATTTCACACTTTTTTGTTAAGTACATAATTCCATATGTGTTCATTCATAGTTTTGATGCCTTCAGTGAGAATCTACAATGTAAATAGTCATGAAAATAAAAAGAAAACGCATTGAATGAGAAAGTGTGTCCAAACTTTTGGCCTGTACTGTATATCAATACTGATCATGTTAAATATCTTTCTGTGAGGGCCTAGGTGGTTGGCAGAAGTGTAAGTCTCCCCCAGGAAAAAACAAACCACATCAAAAAACTTGTTATAAACTTAACCTTCTTTCAATGGGCGTTGGCCAGGACACCATCAAATCTGGACTTTCAAAAGCAAGTAAATATTTAAAAAACTTTGGGAACGTCAGACCAGAAGAGCAGAGAAAGGAGTGAATGAGCTTCAGCTGTAAATGGCACCAGTATTCTCTGAGTCTTCATCTTTTTCCCTTCCTCACCCCCCACCCCCCACCCCCCGCCCCCCCCCCGCCCCCATACCGCGGTGTACTCAGGAGACCTTAGCTCCACTAAAAAGGTGGAATCAGTTTTCCTTTTTCCACTGTCTTTTTCCCCCCACGCTGGAAAAGCCTCCATCCAACTCTCGCCGAGCGCCTGACTCAAGTGTGCTCCGACGTGCCCACATTCCTAGACAGTATCCCCAACACCGGAACCGTTTACCGCCTAAGCCAGGAATGCTGAATTCCAGCCCAGGTTTTCATCAGACCTAGTTTAGGCAGAGAGTGCAACAGGAATTCACTGAGTAATACTTGCCATTATACAACGCAGACCTTCTCTCCATGTCAATTATCTTACACCCAGACGAATGCAAAAGGTATGCTTACTCTCGCTCTCTCTCTACAATATTAGATGTAAAGCTAGTGCCGGCAGCTCCTATGAAATGTAAATTCTTTAGCTAGAAGTCATATTTTGACCTAGATTCATTTCAAATTCTCGACTGAGGTTAACCACCCCCCCACTCCTCCACCCACCCCTTTGTATAATACTGACATTTCTGAGGATCTGGGGCTTCCAGGTGTAAATACAGATGTTTTTTCATTGACATGCTTTGGCAAATCCTTTCATGATGCCAAAGATAGACAGAGCCTTCAGGTTCTGCCATCACTCATCTCTTTCTGTTGTCATTCACAAACTGTACATACTGACAGTACATTAGATCGTGTGCAAATAATCTGTAATGCTAACTGTTATGAAAGGCTTTTTTTTATAAACATAAATAAAGTATTACAGACCCAAGAGGAATGTGTGTATGAATTTTTACAGTTTTCAGCAGTGATCCAGAATGAAAATCTGTGGAGATTTAGCGGACCGTTTTACTGCTTGGGGTGGAGATTTGTTAACATTCTGAGTTTTGTTTACATTTTTTTTAATTGGTTTAAAAATCTGCGGAAAGTTCTGCGGAAAGTTCTGCGGAAAGTTCTGCGTCCGCAGATTCGGTGTGGTCCTGAGTATTAGCTGGCAAGATGTCTATTTTTGGTGATATTTTTCCTAATTAAAATATTTTTTTTTAAATGGAGGAGGACTTTAACACAACAGTTAACTAGCAGCAGTCTGTAGTAGGGCTGCCACCTCTTAGTCGATTAGTCGACTAATCAGTCGTTTTGGTCTTAGTCGACTAAGATTTCTTTAGTTGATTAGTCATTTTTTATGCTTATTCATGCTTAATTACTCATTTCCAAGAAACTTATGAGCACATTTATGGTAAACACAAGATTTAAAGTGGTGCTTTTGCAGGATTAATTGTGGAGAAACTCAGTTTTACAGATGGTTAATTAACTACATTTATATTGTGCTTTTCTAGTCTTAACCACCTCTCTAAGTGCACAGCTCTGTCAATTAAATCAACTAATCGATTAGTCGACAAAATCCTATAAGTGTTAGTTGACTAAGAATTTCTTTAGTCGAGGACAGCCCTGTCTGTAGTCTGTAGTACACTATGTGATTTCTGGGCAGTACAAAAACAACCACAGCTAAAAACACTGAACGAACAAAAGATGAAGACCAAATCAAAAGACATTATGGGACTACGAAACTGAAATAGCTGAATTCTGACTGCTGACACTCATCCCAAACGCAGAGCTCTAGCTCTGTCACCTTCAAGTTCTTCGACACAGCTGCTCGTACATATCGAATCGCTGCCCGCCTCCTTCCAGCTCCAACAGCCGTGCGGGCCAGGTCAGCACTACACCACAGCGCACGAAAAGAAAGTTAGTCATTCAGAACACCAGGCCCACTCCCCTGTCCTAACCCCACCCCTTACACTAAGCCTACACCCTGTGTGAGTATGTGTGTGAGTGTGAGTATGTGTGTGCGTCGTCCTTCAGACGCACACTATTCATGTCCTCTCAACTTGATCCGATATCGTCCCTCTTGGGATTGTCTCAAAAGAAGTTTTGTTCTCCTTAAGAGGGGGAGGAAAAACAGGAAGTTACATTCCTTAATAACCACAAGTGGAACGCTGCAGGCTACAGATACACCCCCCGTCAAAAAAAATAAATCACAGAAGACAACCAGGATTTAAACTTTCACTCTGTGGTTTCTTCATCAAAAACTGTTAAATGTGTGAGGCGATTTGGTCAGGAGGATTGTGAATGGCATCTCCCTAGTTGACTAAGAGTAAGGTCTGAACACCATACACATCGCTACTGGGCTGTTCAGACAGAGATGCCGAGGCTTGAAACTGCACAAACTCTTAAAAGTCATACCAAATTACTCACAGGAGGAAGGAAAAACCATGACAATCTAAAAAAAAAAAACAACAACATGAAAAACTACAATAAAACCAAATCCTGTGTGATGCAACTCTGCCTGTCTTTCAGTGAGATAGTGACCCCCCCCCATTGACTGCGATTGCAATCTCAAGTCGTGAATAAAGTCGCATCACTCGCTGGGTCCCAAAACAAGGCCGCCTCTCAGCCGCTCAGGGAAGTAGGTCACTGAGGATTCCATTCATTTGTACACTGCTTTCCAAATAGTTGCGCTTTTCCACTCAGCCCAAGACTTACAGCTGCATGTTAACCCTTTAATAGCCTGCAACTCTCACTTTTTTTTTTGCACCGGCACCAAATCATACCGCACTCATTACTAAGCGGTTAGTAGACTAACAAGTGTGCAGGAGGGGCTCGTGGTCTGAGAAAAGCTCTTTTCACCTGTGAGCGATTTGTGGTCTGGCTTATGGTGATTAACAACTTGAAGCAGATACTGAAGAGTAGCTTGAAAGGAATTTTTAAATAGCTATTTTTAGACTTACAGTACGTTGCCAAAATAATTCTGTGTTTTATTCCTATTCTTGTTAAAAGCCTGTAAAAACAAAATGATTCTAGTGGAGCAGCTTTTTAAAGAAAAGGAGAGTCTTTTAATGAACACACACACACACACACACACGAACAAACACACACACAAAGAAATAACTTCCAACTGGAAAATATTCCTTAGTCAATACAAGATCAGTATAGGTCTAGTAAAACAGCAGACCAACGTATCTGCCTTTCTCTAGCACATAAGCACTCAAACAAGCTACCACAACATACCAGAGGGATCACGTAACCAGACAACCTTCTCAATCTCCCTCTTTTCAGCAGCATGTGTCCTGACGTTGGGGCCACAGCGCTCAAACAGGCCCGCTCATTCCATCTCACTTAGCTGAATCAGCAAACAGGAAGCGACCACAAGCTGACAGAGGTGGGAGAGAAGTCAAGGGCATGGCCCAAAATTTAATTTGGGAGGTACAGAACGTAGAAGTCCATTAAAATCTCCTTAAGCGTGACTCCATTGGGACAAAGCTTGTTGTCAATTCAAACCAAGCCAGTCAACGCGGATTGAAACGAAACGTTCTCTGACCGTTTCAGCAGTTGCGCTCTAAAGCATAGGGAGACAAAAATGTGTTGTCGATTATTTAATTTTTTGTCCGACCTGTGACAATTGCGTCACGAGTGCGCACCCCCATTTTCAACCAATGACATAATTTGTCCCGCCCTGGTGGTTAGGGACCCTGGTCATGTGCCATTCACATTAAAGCGCACATATTATGCTCATTTTCAGGTTCATAATTGTATTCTGAGGTTGTACCAGAATAGGTTTACATGGTTTAATTTTCAAAAAAAACACCATATTTTTGTTGTACTGCACATTGCTGCAGCTCCTCTTTTCACCCTGTGTGTTGAGTGCTCTGTTTTAGCTACAGAGTGAGACATCTCACTTCTGACTGAAGGCAGGACACATTCAGAAACCGTATCTCACGCAAAACAGCATGGATGGATTTTTTTCCCCAAGTTTGTATGCGTGTGGAAGCAACAGAGACACAAAATAACACCCCAAATCCCAGAAAAAGTGATAAGATTCATAATATGGGCACTTTAAAATAGACCCGCCCACGGTGTAAAAGGGGAAAATTGTTCAAAGTACTCATCTTCAGACAAAAAACTGACTTTAACTTAAACTATACGTTTTGCCACTCCTCTATGTTGTTTGCTTTGTTCTGCATCTTGACCTTTGACAGGTACAGATTGGACAAAAAACAATTCATCAACGTATTATTATGACCTTACCTGAATTAATGAGATTGAAGCGCTACGAAGAACATTTTCTTGAGTTAGAAGTTGAAATACGTCTATTCGTGTAGATGTAGAAAGTGATTGCAAACCAAAAAGGTTACCTCTTTTGTAACTCCCTGACCTGATGACACGGAGAGTGCAGGCCACCGTCATCAGTAGGGGTGTAAGAAAAAAAAAAATCGATACACTTGAATATCGCGATATTTTATTTTGCAATACTGTATCGTTTTTCAAAAAGGCAATATCGATTTTTTTTCTGATTTTTTTTAAACATTCAAAAATGTTCATGTAAGACAGTGGTTCATGTTTATGTTGTGTTTAAACCCCCTACTGCTAGATGGCTATGCTGAGACGCACCACTAGTGTCCTTGCCTAACAGGGCCTAGCAGTGCCTGACTTTTTGCTAGAAGCTAACAACGTAGCTATGGTTGAACTTTGGCCTACTTTAGCATATCAACATTAGCTCACTAAGAACCTGGGAACCACAATCCCAAACTGGCAGTTTGATTTTCTGTGTAATGAATTGTTTACCTAAAGTAAACTTTTTAGACTTTTATGAACATCATGTCTGTTTTTAAATTAGTTTTTCTAAAATTATACTTAAAACAAACAAAACAATATATCTCCTTACGCACAGTATTGAAATATATCGCAGTATATTGAATCGTCACCCATTTATCGTGATTAGGGCTGCCACCTCTTAGTCGATTAGTCGACTAATCGGTCGTTTTGGTCTTAGTCGACTAAGATTTCTTTAGTCCATTAGTCATTTTTTATGCTTATTCATGCTTAATTACTTATTTCCAAGAAACTCATGAGCACATTCATGGTAAACACAAGATTTAAAGTGGTACTTTTGCAAGATTAATTGTGGAGAAACTCAGTTTTACAGATGGTTAATTAACTACATTTATATTGTGCTTTTCTACTCTTAACCACCTCTCAAAGCACACAGCTCTGTCAATTAAATCAACTAATCGATAAGTCGACAAAGACCTATAATTGTTAGTCGACTAAGAATTTCATTAGTCGAGCACGGCCCTAATCGTGATACGTATCGTATCGCTAGATTCTTGCCAATACACAGCCCTAGTCATCAGTCTGTTCAGCCGTACAAAGCCTGGACAGTGAGTTTCTCAGTGATCTCATCAAGTCATTATGTTGGGTGAAATTCTTTATACTGTACAAAGTCAAAAAAAAGAAATCGCACGAGCCTTAATGCTGAAGCAGACTCGTTTTAAGACACCGAATCAGCTGAAAAATGATTGTTTGAGTTGTTTGTCTGGGAACAACCTGGCTTTACAGTACAGGCCAAAAGTTTGGACACACCTTCTCATTCAATGTGTTTCTTTATTTTCATGACTATTTACATTGTAGATTCTCACTGAAGGCATCAAAACTATGAATGAACACATATGGAATTATGTACTTAACAAAAAAGTGTGAAATAACTGAAAACATGTCTTATATTTTAGATTCTTCAAAGTAGCCACCCTTTGCTTTTTTTGGTAACTCTGCAAACCCTTGGTGTTCTCTCAATGAGCTTCATGAGGTAGTCACCTGAAATGGTTTTACCTTCACAGGTGTGCTTTGTCAGGGTTAATTAGTGGAATTTTGTCCCTTATTAATAAAAAAGCAAAGGGTGGCTACTTTGAATAATCTAAAATATAAGACATGTTTTCAGTTATTTCACACTTTTTTGTTAAGTACATAATTCCATATGTGTTCATTCATAGTTTTGATGCCTTCAGTGGGAATCTACAATGTAAATAGTCATGAAAATAAAAAGGAAACGCATTGAATGAGAAAGTGTGTCCAAACTTTTGGCCTGTACTGTACGTGATTTGTGGTAAAGCAAGTTATGTGTGAACAGCTAAAATCCTGCAATTATGAAAAGGGAAATGAAATAAAAATGAGGTCACAGAATGTGCTGAGTGTGTAGCAAAAAGAAACAAGCACCAGCATTATTCAGGCCTAAAAACTAAATTTGATGACTAAATGTTTGCTAATGTGTTCATTTTTCTTTGTTCTGTCTGCAGTACATCAAACTTTCAGAAAACCATAACGTAGTGTTAAATGAAGTCTTTGTAAGTCAAGGTCAATTCAAACTAAATCATTTATAAGCTGTAACATAAGAAAGAAGCATCGGGTATTTTTAGACATAGGTCTGTTGTTGGCCAAAAGAGTCACTGCAATTCATACTTTGCAGTGACGTCATTACCATGGGTACCCTGGGTACCTGGCGGGCAAGAAACGCCGATAGAATGGTGCTGAACAGTGGCCAGTCACGGGAATTGCAGCCTTGCAGATTTCCAATACTACAATCAATCAACTATTTAGAACATATGTCAGTCGGAACTTGTGATCCATACACAGCACCCGCTGATATTTTCATTGCTTTGAAGCTGGCCAAGTCTCTACCAGACTTGGAGTTTGGAGATATTTACATTATAGAATCCGTCACTTTACACCGCACAAAAAATGAAAGCCTACAAAAGTACAGATAGCTATCTTTTTTTCAAGTGTGGATGGGTTAATAACACTGTCATATGGGAGGTGAAAAACAGGAATATCTTCATAATCAAAGCAAAGGTGAGTGTTACTAGTTAGCTAGCTAGCTAGCTCGCTAACGTTTGCTGATCTGTTCCGTTGTGTGATGAAGTCTTCATCTCAATACGTAGACCCTCCCTGCCGGCGAATGACAGCTTGATAAGTAGTTTTTTGTTTTTTTTTTAAACCTTCTGCCAACACTAGGCTGTATCATGTAGGGTGACCAGACATCCCGGTTTGACCGGGACAGTCCCGAGTCCCGACAAAAGTTGTGTCGGGACGCTATATATAAAATGTCCCGGTTTACACCAACCACGATGAAATTGTCCCGGTTGTCAGCGATTACATAACCGACGTGGTCTTATTATAGCCCCATCATTAACTAAACCATGTAGAAAGACTATTAAAGCGTCCAGCGTATTATTTTAACAATGTGTGTGTGTATGTGTGTGAGTGAGTAATCATAGCGGTCTGCATAATCTGTGCCGCCAGCGTTACGATGTATATTTGTAAACATTGTTGCAACGCCTCTTTTTCTCTGTCTCGTTTTAACCTTATATGTCAATGGTTTTAACCAGTCTTTTGCTGACACCTGTGTTAAATTTCACAGTAGGCTTTTAGCCAACAAATTGATTCTTGAGCAAATTCACTCAATGCACACAACAAATATACGTTATAGAATGAAGTTCTTGCCCGCCAGCCAGTAGTTGTGACGTCACATGCAAAGTATGAATTGCTTGAAAAGAGGTGGATAGACGAAGGATAGGGAAATGGCTTTCACAATTAACAGCAACTCTGCCCTTAGAAAAGACCACGTATGCGATCAGGTGTAAGCAACCAATTTCTGATAACATCTGGGGCCCCTTTAGAAATGGTCTTGCAAATAATGACATGTCTCGTTTGGTGGAAACACCTGGGGACGACCCATAAGTAGCCCTCTGCAGTTCATTTGGGAAAAATGTGTACTGTCTGGTGTTGAATTAGCCTCGTGAGACCGTCCTGATCCCGCGAGCTCCACTTTTCCACTTTTCGCAGATCAGTCTGGCATCTTGAGATAGAGAAAATTTGGAGCCGCTCGCCAAACGACCGACCAATCAGCGTTGGTTTTGAGGCTGATTGGTCGGCTGTTCGGTCTAAACAACGTGGCGGCTTCCACGGATGAGATGAGCGTAGCTATCGCAGCAAGTTTTATCCGAATTATCCGAAATTATTCCTTCATTGAAAGAAGAGCAAAAAAAAAAAAACAGCACTGGAGGCTTTTCTCGGAGGAAAAGATGTTTTTGCTCTTCTCCTAACTGGTTTCGGCAAGACTTTGATCTGATTGGTTGATTTGGCCCGTCTATCCCCAACTATAGGTGGTGATAGACAGATGGTTTATCCAATCAGCTAACCAGTATTTTTGCCCCTTCCCAAAAGTTCTCAAACTGAAAGTTCCCAGATGGATATGCCGAGCAAATGCACTAACCTAACCTGGCGGAGTCAGGTTAGTGTTGAATGACCGCTATCTAAATGTATGTGTAGTGCACACCTGTGAGTATGAGCAGTGCACGGTTGGTTTTGTACTTATTCCCCCCTTTTTTATGTATTTACTTATGTAATATTTGTATTATTATTTGATTGTGTATTTAAGTTCCTTTTTTCTTTAGTTATTTATATTTCTTTATTTGTGTTGTTTTGTTGTTAAGTCTTGGTCAGGGTTTGATGGACATGGGTCCTGCATGATTTGGGCCAGGGGTTGTGAGTCCCAGTGGTTATATGTAAATGTTATGTCTGAAAATAAATAAAGATACTTTATATAAAAAACAGCCAACCTGTTAAGTGTACGTGTCCTAGTGTTCATTTTGTCACCTATTTTTAATTTAGTCTTAGTCTTGTGCCAAATGTCCTTGTTAGTTTTAGTCATATTTAGTCACAGATCGCTTTTGGTTAGTCAAGTCTCGTCATTTTACCCCTTCTCGTTCGCTCGGGTCGGCTGACCAGGCGCTACTGGTCGTCCCCGAGACCAAACGTAACTCCAGAGGTGACCGTGCGTTTGCCGTGGCAGCTCCGAGACTCTGGAATGAGCTGCCTTTGCACATCAGACTGACTGAGTCTCTTCCTGTTTTTAAATCTCGTCTTAAAACTTATTTATTTTCTTTGGCTTTTAACTCAGTTTGAGGGTTGACTTTGAGTTTTGTATTGTTGCATTTATGTTTTACTGCTTTATTATTTTGTGTTGTGCCTCTGTTGTATGTTATTGTTTATTTATAGACTGTGTTCAGCACTTTGGTCAACAGTGTTGTTTTTAAGGTGCTTTATAAATAAAGTTGGATTGGATTCACATATCGCTTTTGGTTAGTCAAGTCTCGTCATTTTAGTCTAGTTTTAGGCCAAAGAGAACTCAAGGTAGTCAAGTTTTAGGCAAAACATTTTAGTCTTTTTTTTTAAATAACAAATTATTTCTGAGATTATTTCTGATAACCATTTCAGGGAGAACGTGTAGCTCACCTCTCTGTCACGCATGCACCACTCACTATACAGTACCACACAAAGAATACATCGAGAGAGCACGTCCACCATCAATGGCCCAATCAAACTCTCTCTGTCGAGCTGATCGTTAAGAAACAACAAATCGATCCCGAATAAAAGACCATCAGCAGATCGGTCGTCAGCTGGCCAACGATACGCAAATGAGCACAACAGCAGCAACAATGACAGCAAGCAGTCAGACGCGTCATTACACGCCATCAGCAGAAACAGGAGAGGAAACAGAAAGACAGCGATCTGAGCTCAGAGACCGGTAGAGGAGGATATTGGATGTGAAAAGAAGGAAATGGTTCTTCCATAACATTGCACTTTAGATGTGTGTGAATTTCCCACACCAGGAGTAATTTATATACCAGTAGTTCTATTTTATAGTGATCGATTATCTATTCAAAAAATGTTCTATGTTCTGTGCAAAATGTTCTATTTAAAGAAAAGATAGAAAATTGTATATTTGTGTGTGCTGTAAAGTGGTTAGAAAATACGAAATCGGGAATGTCAAACTCAATGAAAAATCGGAAATTCGAATCGGCCTAGAATATCGGTGCATCTCTAGTTTTCTGAGAAAAGACAGAGGCTGGCAGCCACAGCACAAACTCATTCGGAATATTTTGAAGTGCTCTCTCATCTCTCATCTCATGATGGAAAAGTAGAGACGATTGTAGACGAAAATGGGGAGAGATTTTATCTTAGTTTTTATTTTGTGCAAAACATTTTAGTCTTGTCTTTTTTTCGTCAACAATAATGCATGTTAATTTAGTCTTAGTCAGCGTTTTTGGACATTGGCGCAGTCTCGTTGTCGTCTCGTCTTAGTCGTGGAAAAAATGGTCGTCGACGAACATATTTTGGTCTCGTCCCGTCTGACGAAATTAACACTAACGTGTCCAGTGTGCAAATCAATAATCACACGCTGTAAAAAAACTAAAACTAGCCTCTTTCACCCACACAGACGTTTCTTTCATGTTTCATTTCCACCTAGAACATAAAGCAGTCTTGCTAGCTGGGAAATTAAGATTCACACAAGCGTGAATTATGACTGGGATTCAAGTATCACCACAAAGATCACAAGACGTTGTCTCTTTCACTCACACACACACGATGCACTGTATTCCGAAAACTAAAACGATTAAAAAAAAAAAATAAATGTTTTTGAGTCAATCTGCTTTGATCTCTGACAGCATGAACCAAACGGACTTTTTATTTTGGGGGGGGGGGCGACTGAGGAAACGTCATGTAGTGTTGTGCTCTTTCATGTCTCCAGCTTCATATTAAAACAATAGCAAAGACCAGCCTGCATTAACTGCAGCCACTGCCCATTGTAAACCCCGATGGAAACTAACTGTCATATGTGCGAGTGTCAGGGCCATTATGTCACCCCAGTGTAAGCCAGCAGATGTGTTAACGCATGCAGATGTTGCCATAGGTACACACAGATGCCTGCTCTCCATCGCAGCACTTCTTTCTATTTTTCATGAGCCCAGTTGGTTGCCAGGGTTTTTGTTTCCATGGCCACGCTGCAGTCTGATGCAACAAATCCCAGCCAGAAGACCCCCTTGGGTGCCTTGGCGCGATACCGACCCATAGAAGCTATAGCCATATTTCTATGGCTACAGTGCTATAGGCTGGCACACAGACTGCCAACCACAGTGCCAGCTGAGCTAACACTATGCACGACCCCAACCTCCTTCCACAATCGTTTACTGACTGGCTACGGTTCAGCGCAACACTTTCATACCATCAGTGATTCAGCTAAAACTACTCTTGATGGATCGGCCAGAATGTTTTGGACAGGAAATGTCTCCTAATGTTTGCGTGGAGCCCATGTGTTTTTGTCCCAGGGTCAGGGACTACAGTCCTTTGGGAAAACATGCCCTTGAAAGCCCTCTGAATTTTTTAAATGAGTAGGTTTGTAAATGTGACCACCGTTTCTCTCTCTCTTTCTCATCAGGAAACTAATGAGTATGCAGCCTGAAGCAGGAGGACTGTGACACTTAACAACGGCATCGACTAGAAATACCATAAAAACTCAACTACTAAAGTGTAGAGGATTTATTGCTTGAAGACGAAAAACAGCTCCGTTCTCTTCTGTGCCAATTCCCAGCAGTTTGAAATATGTTAAAATGAATCTTAGCGATACAAATTAACGCGTTTGTTTGCCAAGATTCATGTCAACGTATTATTTTGTAGTTCCTTGACCTCACAGTAAGAACGACGTGAGGAGACAAATGCAGACAGAGAAAAAAATATATATGAATGAATAAATGAATGACTGGTCTGTCAATGCCTGTAAATGCATCTTCATGACGTTTTAGTGGATGATGTAGCAGTTGAAAGTGTCTGAGCGGATGGCTGTCCTACCTGGGTTGTTGGCCTCTCCCTCCAGGACCTGCAGTTCGGTGCACTCGGCGAGCGAGTGCTCCAGGCAGAGCTGCAGGAAGCGGGCCTGGGTCCGGCTCACCCTCTTCAGCAGGGACAGCAGAGCCACCGTCTGCTCGCACTCATTCCACCCCTTGAACCAGCTGGCTAGCACGCCCACCTGATCGCGAAACATCATGGTCTGCGAGGCGAGGGTGGGGGGGGGAGGCGGGCTGACTGTGGTGGTGCCGGGCTGAGAGGAGCGACCTCCCCCAAACTTTACACTGATGGTTTTGGGGTAAAACTGATGGGAGGATCACGGTGGTCTTAACAGGTGATTGTTGATGTTTCTATACACAGGGAGGGGGTCAGTTGGGAGGGGGGGTTCAGCTGAAGCACTGTGATGCCATTCTTAGCTTTGCCGGCGGCTAGGGCAGCAGTCACGGTTAGGCCTTCTGGTGCCAAAATTTGTTTTGCCTGCAGTCGGTGCTGCATATATTCCTGCTGGAGGGGGTTTCTGCAATGTCTTGTCCTGTCTGATAATCTCCCGGTTTGTGTATGTATGTAAGGGGGGGGTTGCAAGGCTGTCTTCTAGCTAGGCATTAGGTGATATGAGCTGCTCTCTGTTGCTTTGTCGCTCCCAGAGGGACTGAGATTTGATGAGTCAGCTTTCTTCCAGCACACACACGCTGTGTCACATCAGCACATTAGCCTCACTGGCATTTTTCTTCAGGGAATCCCTCTTAAGCCTGCAAGAGGATGTTAGAAGTTAGGGGAGTGGGGGGAAAAACACACACACACACACACACACATTTGTAACAGACAATGCTCTCTGTGGCTCTTTGTATACACGTCTCCCTCTCTTTTATACATATGCAATGACTTTTACAGTGAGAGAAGACGGACTCGCTAGAAATGCGACAGCGTCCCTGTTGCTTCAGCTCTGCAGACTTTGTGCTAGCTACTGCAATAGAGGGGGGAAAAAAAACAGCCTTCAAAAACTCATACAAGCATTTATAGGCCGCCTCCTCGCCATCGCCTATGGGCTTGTGGCATTCACCGCCGAGACAAAAATAAATATTTTTTCGTTTTTGGTATCCACCCATTCCTAAAAATACAGCTGTCGGTACTACTGGCGCTGCATCCCGGAATTTTTCCTAAAGGAAGGACGCCGGGTTACCGACGGCGGCCGTCGGCAGGGCTGTGTGCCGCTGTAGAGACGTTCACAGCGACTTCCCTCCGTTATTTTAATGACAGGTTAGTCTTAGGAAGCTGTATTTTAAAACCCGAGCACTGTCTGTAGTTGTGAGTTTTAGCGAGAAGAGAAGAAACACCGGAGAGTAAGCTAGGAGCAGACTACGGCTGTCTAAAACGGTCACTTTGCTTCATCAGCACACACAGGGAATGACCCGGTGGCCAATGTGTGTGTGTGAGCGGTTTGTAAAAAGAACAAATACAACCTTATCTGTAGCTATCCCCCATATCTATTTCTACGGTAATCCCTTTTCTGTCTAGATATTTCCCATGGAAGAACTATTTAACTTTAACGTAAGTTAACCAAAGCAAAGTTACTATTCCGAACACCGTCAGCAAAACGAGTAACATAAAGGGATCTTTCACACCGCCGCGCGATAACTCGCAGCCTCCAGTCATTTCAATGAGGAGAAAGCGGCAGAAGTGAAACGGTTTTCTTTCTGCCGCCCAGAGTGAACTTCTGGCGGTAACCGCCGGGCGGCAGGAACCGCTACTAATAACTGCTTATTCGGAAACGCTCGTGCAGGTATAGGCGGTTGTCAGGGCGGTATAAAAATCCCTTAACCGTTGCCACTAACTCAAATGAAAAAAAACATTTAGCTAGTTAACTGGTAAAATGGTGTCATTTTAACATGAAGTCTGGTTCTGACAGACAGCAAAGTTACGTTAGCATTTTCTTTCTTTGGATAAATACTGAAGCCGAAAAAGGAGAGTGGTCAAAACAACGAAATCTGTTTTTAGAAACTTCAGTTTGAATTGTCGGAGAAACGGTTAACCGAGCTGGATGGTTCTTACCTCCTGGAGCAGTTTGCATCGTTGTGTTTGTCTCAGGTCGGGCGACAGGCTCAGCTTTTATCGGGGAGCGGTGCCCCTTCACTCCGGGTCTGTGGGATTTGCCATCTTGACTAACTTTTCCTCTGTCTCTCCCCAGCAGACGGACTGCTGCTCGGCTGCTCTGGTCTAAAACACCACGGTCAAGATGAACGGAAGCAGCGCATAACTTCTGGTAAGAGCTTTCAAAATAAAGTACTGCAGTGCGGCGAAGCCAAACAATTGTCCACATAAAAATTCACTTGACTTGAGAGCAACAATGGAATTATAAAGCGTGCAAATATAATATAACAATAAGCTGCAAATCCAAAATATCCCAAAATGCTAAATAAGGTTAACAGTAATGATCATTAAATATAAACAGTAGGGCTGCCACCTCTTAGTCGATTAGTCGACTAATCGGTCATTTTGGTCTTAGTCGACTAAGATTTCTTTAGTCGATTAGTCATTTTTTATGCTTATTCATGCTTAATTACTTATTTCCAAGAAACTTCTGAGCACATTTATGGTAAACACAAGATTGAAAGTGGTGCTTTTGCAGGATTAATTGTGGAGAAACTCAGTTTTACAGATGGTTAATTAACTACATTTATATTGTTCTTTTCTAGTCTTAACCACCTCTCAAAGAGCACAGCTCTGTCAATTAAATCAACTAATCGATTAGTCGACTAAATCCTATAACTGTTAGTCGACTAAGAATTTCTTTAGTCAAGGACAGCCCTAGTAAACAGATTATAAATAAGGATCATAATAAAATATGAACAGGTTAATGGTAAGGATACTAAAATATAAACAGGTTAACGATAAGGATTATACATTATAAATAGGTTACCGATAAGGATCATGCATTATAAACAAGTTATAGATAAGGATCTTAAAATATAGACAGGTTAACAGTAGAATCAGTGTAAAGCACTTTGGGTTTACATGTAATGAAAGGTGTTATACAAATAAATTGAAATTGGTGGGCTCCATATAGCCTAGATATGTACACACAATGTCAATTCTAAAGTAGCCTACAGGTAAGTGTGAATAATGAATTTGGGCAAACAACTCTTGACGACAACAATGACTGATCATAATAACATTACAAGCTGTTGTGCTATTTAATACAATTATTAGAATCAACTGTTGCCAAGAACTTTCATAGTTAGTTAAAACAAATCGTTAAGCTTTGTTCATTCAGGTAGTTTTCATTAGATCAAGATCTCTTTTTATTAGAGAGACCTGAGAACAAATTATATATATATATATATATATATATATATATATATATATATATATATATATATATATATATATATATATATATATATATATATATATATACACAGTACAGGCCAAAAGTTTGGACACACCTTCTCTTTCAATGTGTTTCTTTATTTTCATGACTATTTACATTGTAGATTATCACTGAAGGCATCAAAACTATGAATGAACACATATGGAATTATGTACTTAACAAAAAAGTGTGAATTAACTGAAAACATGTCTTATATTTTAGATTCTTCAAAGTAGCCACCCTTTGCTTTTTTTGATAACTCTGCAAACCCTTGGTGTTCTCTCAATGAGCTTCATGAGGTAGTCACCTGAAATGGTTTTACCTTCACAGGTGTGCTTTGTCAGGGTTCATTAGTGGAAGTTTGTCCCTTATTAATAAAAAAGCAAAGGGTGGTTACTTTGAAGAATCTAAAATATAAGACATGTTTTCAGTTATTTCACACTTTTTTGTTAAGTACATAATTCCATATCTGTTCATTCATAGTTTTGATGCTTTCAGTGAGAATCTACAATGTAAATAGTCATGAAAACAAAAAGGAAACGCATTGAATGAGAAAGTGTGTCCAAACTTTTGGCCTGTACTGTATATATATATATATATATATATATATATATATATATATATATATATATATATATATATATATATATATATATACATCACAACAAAACAATTTAGTCACAAAGAGCAGTGACCCAGACACAGCATACAGTTTGCCATATATTCATAGTTCTACCAAAACAAAAGGAATACATGCACTTAATCTTACTATCTTGGGTGTTTTTTTGTTGTTGTATGCGACCTCAAACAACAGTTTGACAAATGCCAACGGCTTTTATTTTGAAGGCAGGCTCATGTAAACATCCGTTTGCATTTCTGCCGCCTTGACGCAGGGAGGCTCACGCTGCTCGTTTCCACATGCTAATCATTAACAGCGGAGCATTACGTCAGGGGCTTGGCAGCACGAAGAAGCACCAAAATAGAGAGAGAGAGAGAGAGAGAGAGAGAGAGAGAGAGAGAGAGAGAGAGAGGAGGGGGGAGGAAGCGACAAAACTGCAAGAAAATGTAAGAAAAAGAAATAAGACAACCAGACATGAAGCTGAATGTTAAAACAACTCACAGCCTACTGAGATAAGCAGAGGTGGAACGTAGGCCTACACTTCTAAAGTTTACTTTTATTGGCCTACGTCTACTTTATATTTATACAGCTATAGTTCTTTACGGATTAACTTTATATTAAAACATATAATGAGTTTCAGTGGAAATTACATTAACCCAGTAACTACTAAGTACTCCGATCTTCTACTTATTAAAAGCAGCAATAAGAGGAGAAATACTCTGTCACAAGTAAAAGTCCTGAATTCAAAATCTTACTCAAGTAAAAGTACAAACGTATTAGCATCTAAATATACTGAAAGTACCAAAAGTAAAAGTGTTCATCATGCAAAATGGCACATTACAAAATTATGTATATTATATTTTAGCTATAATCAGTGATGCAATAATGTACTCATTTGAATGACTTTATATACTGCTGGGTAGCTTGTGAATTCCCCCCAAAATTAAACAATTATAATAAAAATACATCCTAATTATAATGCGTATTATTAATCAGAATCTGTAAAGTAACTAGTGCTAAAGCTGTCAGATAAATGTAGTGTATTAGAAGTATAAAATAGCATAACATAGAAATACTCAAATAAAGTACCTTCAAATTACACTTACTGCAAGTACAGTTTACTTCAGGTTACTTAACTTTGTACTCGTACAGGTAGATTTGCTTTGCAGCAAGAATATGAAATCCATTTTGGATATCAGGATATGAGAGAGAGAGAGAGAGAGAGAGAGAGAGAGAGAGAGAGAGAGAGAACAACATACATTTTCTACTTTCTACTTCACTACAATAGACACATTTTGTACTTTTAAATCCACTTCATTTTTTTGACAGCTTTAGTTACTTTACAAGTTAATTCATTTTGCATAGCCTAACACATGAAGAGTTTATAAAATATGATGTTTTTTTCATAAATTAAAATGTTCTTATATATTGTTGGGGTTTGGACTTTTTGGTTGGAAAAGTAAGTCCTGCATTCAAAACCCTATTTCAGTAAAAGTATGTAAGTATTATAAGCAAAATGTCCTTAAAGTATGCTAAGTAAAGTAGGCTATGGATTGTTGTGGAGTAAAATGTTCCCTGTCAGTGTTTTCCTATTATATAGCTGATGTTTCTGGATTAATATTCCTGCTGCATTAATATTCATGTTGCATTTCCCTGCAGTAGATGTTTAAGGTTGTGCTCATTTTAACTCCTTTATATACAGTTGGGTAGTTTAATCTATACAGCAATGCATCATGGTCTATATGATCATTATATGTTTGTAGCGTCGACCCTTGTGTTGTCTTCCCGTGGATCATGCACCTATTTGTTTTTTTCTGGGTCAAAATGTTTAATGACAACTTTTTTTTCAACCTTTTGTTGTTCTTTTTCAACATTTGTCACTCCCCCCCCCCAGGTTTTTAGTCACCATATTTGAGTTTTTTGTCAATTTTTTCCAGCGATTTCTTTTTGGATGTTTTTGTCGATTTCTTTTCAGCGATTTTTTTTAATGTTTTTGTCGATTTTTTTCCCCCGTGCGTTTTTCAAACTTCTTCCAACATTTTTGTCACTTTTTTTCCCAACGTTCTTTTGTCACTTTTTTTTTTTCAAATGCTATAAAATTAAATAAAACACCCAAATTCAATAAAAGTAGTGAACTGATCATTTATATTACCTGTGAAGAGCAGGGGCGTAGCCCAAAATTCTGGGCCCTGTAGAAAGGCATTTTCTATGGGCCCCTCCCCGCATCCACAGCTATTCATTCTAGCATCTTTTTCTATTGTGAACCCCCAATTTGGGTTCACAATAAATTTTGGCCCGCCTAGTTGTGCGCCACACCAAAAACACAGGAAAGTGATTTTTTAAACTGCAATTACCTACATACAGCCGCAGGACTTCTTTTGATATTTGCAAGTAAGACATTTTGTTACAAAGGATACTATTATCCCTCAGTGTCAAAATATTACACATGTAGAGAGACAGCTCTTTCTACAGAAATCTGGTAAGTCTATCAGTTTGTTCTAAAATTTCCTTAAGGGATATAACACCACAAACACTTATTTCCTGAAAGGCTTATGGGAAAAAGAACTTAATGTTAATATAACAGATGGTGACTGGAGTGATGCTTGGAAGAGTGCAGAAACGCTGTGTGTTTGTAACCGAGTGAGAGCCATGCAACTGAAGCTCCTGCACAGGGCCCATATATCTCCCTCTCAGCGCCATAAATTCATCTCTAATTCATCTCCACTGTGCCCCAAGTGTAAAATAGAAACTGGTAGTCTTACACATTGTTTGTGGTATTATCAAAAATTGCAGCGGTTCTGGCAGGTCATTGGGCAGGAAATCGATAAGATTCTATCTAGAAATAATAATCCCTTATGTCTGTTACTTGGCAAATCTGATTTGTCCATTACTGATACATTTAGAAGAAAACTTCATCAAACACTTGCTTTCTGTGCCAGGAAGTGTATTCTCTTAAATTGGATAACGGATAAAGTTCCATCCAAGGTTCAATGGCAAAGGGTGACTCTTGAATATGTTGCTTTGGACTACCTGACGTGTAAACTACACAGCAAAGATGATGTGTTTCGAAAAACATGGGAACCGTTTTTGTCATATGTCGGTTTAAATATCTCTACCATTCTTGGTAGAGGGTTTGTATCATAGCTGAGAACGCTCTGCCTTGTAAATGACGTCCCAGCATTTAATTAACATTATCTCTGTGTACCTGTCTTTGGCTATATGAATGCATTATGCTCGGCAACGTACACTTGGTTTATTTTACTTTTATTTTACTTGATTATTTTATTGGTATAGGATGACTCCTGAATCTCTCGCATGTATAAATTCGAATTGTGTGAGCCAAATGTATGTTTATGTTGTATGTAGGTTATGTTATGTCATATTTGAAAATTTAATAAACATATATGAAAAAAAAAAACTGCAATTACCTGACATTCAAAGCAGAATTTGCCGAGTCTGAGACTCCCCCAGAAGCAGCAGAGAGAGTTTTAATATTCAGGCTGTGAAACAGGTTGTTGATTTGCTAAATTCTAAGGAACTCTTTTGATGACTTTTCAGGGCTCCATGTTGACAAAAATGCAACAAAAAGCGTACAAAAATGTCGGAAAAAGCAACAAATTTACAAAAAGGTGTCAAATGTCTGAGAAAGCCAACAAAAAGTCGCAACAAAAACGACAAAAATGGGGAAAAAAGCTACCAAAATGTTTTTAAAAAGTAACATGCAGTAACAAAAGCACGTCAATGAACTTTATACATGTGTGGCCCTTGGTGTGATGCTCTTTTCCAGTGTGGCCCTTAGTGAAGACGAGTGACAGCCCTGCTGTAAGTGTAGCGGTGAACCAATGAGTGTGCTTTAGCTCCGCCGTGTGGCTCACTAATGTTGTTACATTACAAAGACGCCGCCCACTTTAAACTAAACCGCACACAAACACATCCAAAAACATTTTAATATCATAAAACGGGACAAAACTGAATTTTGAGTTTGGTTATCAGCACTTTTGCAGATATTTTTCTCAACACTTTATAAAAAAAAATACTCATATTATTATCCGGCAGTGAAATAATGCAATCTTATCATTTTGGAAAATAGCGCTATGTGTGTTTGTTCAAATGTAAATATATAAAAAATATATAGGCCTATATAATATTAAATAGAAAATATATTTATGGATATTATTTTCGGTGTAGGCCTATATAATAGTTAATGGAGAAATAGGCTGTATTTTGGACA